>JAMXBB010000012.1:65981840-66313460 GCA_024138015.1 Lumnitzera littorea | reverse complement strand
TCCTCCTCAAATTTTCCTCCCCTAATTCCAATTTTCATCCTTCCTTGGTCAGGCCATTTTGAACAATTTTATTACACGATTTTACAGAGTTAATAGTCAAATCGTGTAATATGCATGGTCTATTTTTGAATTCACCTCAAAACCTATCTAAATTTAGTTGTTTATCCAATTAAAATTGAGCCCAAAAATAGAAAAAAATTCATTTTTCAGGATAAAACCCATTAATGAATTTCAACAATTTAATCCAGTTTTCCTAACTTTCCTAGCTTAAGCCTTATACTTATAGTATAAATAAGGGTTTGTTCTTCATTTTCAAAACACATTAGCATAAGAATCTCTCTAAGGAGCACCACACTACACTTTATCTCTCCAACACAATTCC
The DNA here is from genome assembly GCA_024138015.1 of Lumnitzera littorea. NCBI lineage: Eukaryota > Viridiplantae > Streptophyta > Magnoliopsida > Myrtales > Combretaceae > Lumnitzera > Lumnitzera littorea. The sequence continues at coordinate 66,313,078 of JAMXBB010000012.1, read as the reverse complement.
TCTTTTTCTTTACGATAACATCCTCTACGACGGTTTTTGACAAAAACTACCACCACCATCGAATTTCTCACACCTAAAAACCTTAGATTCAACACTCCAATCCAACCAAAGCCAATTGGAGCTGATCGAAGCCACCTTAAGCCGACTAGAACCAACCTAAGCCGACCAAGTCGACCTAAGCCGACCTAAAGCCAACTTGAGTCAACTTAGTTTGCTTTTTTTAATTATTTTATTTATTTTACTTTTTGTTTAATGTATTACTCATGTATTTGTAATAATTAAAAAAAAAAAAAGAAGAAGAGAAGAGCTCAAGTCTATCATGAAATAAAAATAATGATAAATGACAATAAAAATAAGCTAAAAATAGGTTAGTGAAATTAAAAAAAAAAAAACCATTTTTACCACTTAGAAAATTTTTTATTTTTGCTAAAAATAAAATAAATCCACTTTTATTTCAAAATTAAGGCATTTTAGGATTTTCCAAAAATAAAATTCCCAATATAAGACCTTTTTTGGAAATTTCCTCAAATAAAAAATCAAATTGGGTTAAAAACGTAAATCGTACGTATTTTCAAAATTAAAACAAACCCAACACACTAAAATTTTACAAAAAGAACTAAATACATCTAATCCCAAATAGTAGGTACATAGATACCTACAGGGCAACAATAAAAAATGAAAAAAAAAAACCTTTTTTTTCCATTTTTAGTTAAATTATTTAATTCAATTCGTTAACTAATAATCTAATTTCGCGTTATAGAGTAGTTTTTTGAAAGGTGATTTTTTATGATTAAGATTGAAATTAGAAAGTTAATGGTACTCGTAAGGGTTGAAAAATCCTAACTCCCGGACCCATTTCTCTGGCTTCTAAAACCGTTTACAAAGTTAGTTTAATCAAGAAGATCGGTAGCTAAATTATAACCAATCCATCCCATTGGTTATAATTTAACTTATTTACCCGGCTCTAGTTGAGTAACGACTCCAAAAAACATTTTCAAAATATAAAAGAACTGGTTTCTTTAAACTCTAGTCGAGAATCAGTATTAAACAAGTAAGATTTAATATTCATCAGTTTAAGAAAGACTAATTTATAAAAACCAGGAGGAAAAAACTATGTTTGACAACTTGGCGACTCTATTGGAACTATTAAGAAGGTTAGCCATTCAACTTTCCAAAATTAAAATTAATCACTAAAAATCACCTTAATAAGTGTAATTTATTTGCTTATTCATTTGTTATTATTTGTACCATAACTGTACTAGCATTTCTGCAGATTTAATTATTCAACTGCTTGGGGGGTGGGGGGGTGTGTTCATTATGTAAGCTCTAGGTGCTATGATATAACCACCACTCGAGGTTGATTAGGCTACCCCCACTTAAGTTTAATGCAACCAATGAAAGTGTTCTTTAACAAGTGAGGTCACATAAGCTTAAGGACTTTTAAAACCCACCTTTTATGCATTCACAACATTTGGAATCAACAAATAATCAAGCACGATGAGAATGAAAATATATAATGGCTTAGAGTCTCTTTGATTTCCCTTGTAATTTTAATATGTTGTAAACATAGACTTGTTGTAAATAGGTTTCGTTTATTGTAAATAACGGTTGATTGATCTTGTAAAATATTTTTTCTTTTGTAATTCAAATTAGGAAATAACCTGTTCATCCAACATCGTCCACTTTAAGGAAAAGTTCATTAATAAGCCCATCAGTCCCAAGCCTATCTTAGACCAATGGCTTCAACACTTCAATCGAAGGGAACAAGAGACCATCATCAATAAGATTAGACCTATTCTATCGCTTCCTAGGGTGAAAATAGAGATTAATTTGATTAAGGCACTGACTAACTTTTAGGAGCCTAAGGAAGTGACTTTTTGAGTTAGGCCTCACCTGATTAGTCCAACACTTAAAGAGTATACCCAATTACTTCAAGCTCCTTCCTTAGAAAATATATACACCCTAAATTTAGAAGTTAACTCGGTGAATGCTTTTTCAAGATTCCTAGGGATCAGAAAAGTTGAAGTGAACAAAGCCTTTAGAAGCTATAATGAGAACCATATCGAATTGGAAGACTTAAAAGCCTGGTTCACCATCGAGCCCAAATCTAACCTATGGGGCATCTTCTATGGCAATCGCAAAGACTAAGGACAAAACAAAATATAAACCTTTATCCTAGCTACATTCGGGACTCTCCTATTCCCTAATGGAAAGTTTCTCATCCATTTCAAGGTCACTAAGTTAGTAGACCAGTTTCTTGAAGGCAAATCAGATGTCCTAGCACTCCTCACATAACAAATCAGAAGCCTTAACATTTTGAAAGAAAAGAATGATGGCGCACTAAAGACTAGTATGGCATTACTAACAATATGGTTTGTAAGCCACATGAAGTGTTATGGGCTTGATCTGATCCGAGGAAAATTTGCTCATAATATTAATCTAATCAATTCTTTTGTCGATAAGGTCCATCTCCCAAAAGGAAAGTCTACTTATTGCTAGGTAGAAGTATTGCAAAATTTCCAAGTCACCAATATCTTACGGACAGCAAGATGGAGCAACTTCAAAAGGGCAATCTTATTCTACAAAAATTATCAAGCAATACCCCTAATCAGGATGAAATTGTACATAAGCTATTACCCTAACAATAAGATCAGACAATTCAAAGGTATCTAAGATATAGTCTACAACCTTCTGGTGGATTTCACGACCTTAGATTATAAGGACTTTCAAATTCCACTACCACAAAAGATGTCCAAACTTCAAGCAATCAAACAATTATGGGAAACAAGAACTATTGGCCCAAACATTGATTTAAGAGAATGGCTAAGAGAAGTGGACAAGAATAAGGTCACCAAAGAATACTTATACGATTAACTCCATAAGGCAAGGGAGATCCAATATCGAACACCAAAAATCATCCAACCCATACCAGCTAAACTAAATCTTGAAATCAAGACCGACATGGACCAAGTATAAGTCTATGTATAAGTAATTTATGAAGAGTGGGACATGTGAGAGGATCTCTTTCGAGAATCAAGACAATGTTCCTGAACCTTAGAACATCAATTGAGGATGACCCAAAAAAGGCTCAAAGAACTTGAAGAAATAAAAGAGCCCAGCCTAGAAAAGAGGAAGGAAGCACCAGTAGGGCCTAGTAAGCAAAACAAGGGAATGCTTGCCAAGCACTAGAAGAACATTTAGAAATAGGAATACTCTTCTTGAATGTATTTTCTTTTTCAAATAATGTAAAAGGGAACTCCGGAATCTACAAAATAATAAAAATGACCATTTTACTGGTTATTCGTCGATTCTATTTCTCTACATCCATGTGCCATGCATTTTCATATTCATATACATTTCTTTGTTTTTCATTCGCCTCATTTAAAAATATTCATGTGCTAACTTGTTGAGAAGTGATCTTAAACCAGGTCATCAAGATAGCTCCTAAGCATCAAACCTTCTAGAGAAGTCTTATCAGAACCCACTCTTAAACCAGAATAGCCAACCAAGGGTGTGACAACACCAACAATAGTAATGTCAACCCTAAAATTATTGATCCTACCAAGCTAAGGTTCCATACTTTAGAATAAATAGTAAGAAAGATTGCAAATCAACTAAGCTTCCTTGCTGATAGCATCACCTTGCTCAAGTCCATAGCTCCATCAAATGAAGAAAACTCTAAAGCTTAATATGGAAAGAGCGTTGAAGCCCTGCCCCTCAAATCAAAAGAAGCCTACCCCAAAGTCAACTAAGCCTTTGAATCCTTTGAGATAGAAGGTATCTATTCGAAGGTTAACCCAACTTTCGAACCAAATACTTACTCATTTCCAATCAACTCAAAACCAGAAGTTGATCAAGATAGATTGAAAGAACTCAAAAGGTGATTGACCTAACAAATTACTGAAAAGATGAAAATGCTCGAAGGGTATGATGGATTCGAGTAAGTTAGTATAATAGACTTCTCTGCTTACTACTATGGAAGCTTCCTAGAGAAATTTAAAGTACCTAACTTTGAGACGTATAAAGGAATTGGGTGCCTTAAATTATACACCAAGCTGTAAGTACACAAAATGGGTAATTATGTACAATATGACCAGCTCATAGTCCAAACTTTTCAAGACAGCCTAACGAGCCCTAATTTGACCTGGTATGCCCAATTGGATCTAAACTAAATAAACATATGGGAGAAGTTCACTAAGGCATTTTATGATCAATATAAGTTCAATGTTGAAGTGGTACCAACTACGATGGATTTAGTTACCCTAAGGAAAAGGCACAATGAATCTTTTAAAGAGTACATCCAAAGGTAGAGGTCCATAACTACAAGGGTATCCACTCCTATGACTAAGAAAGATCTGACTTCAGCTTTTATTAACACTCTTGAGAAACCTGACTTCTCTCACCTAATCAAGCAAGTCTCTTTTAATTTTGCAAAGGTGGTAGTAGTAGGGTATTGAATCGAAAGTGTCGTCTCCTCCGACAAATTGCAAGAACCATCAGACAGAAGATCACCCTTTGCTAAACCTACTACCAACAAGCCTAAAGAAACTACTGTTGGCATGGTCAATTCAAATACTATGCCCAATGCTCGAGTTTCTTTCAAGACAAATCCTTTACCAACTTAGCAACAATTCAGAAGCCAAGTCAGCAAGGCCCTAAGGCAATTCACCAAAATACCTATACCTCTCAGACAGATACTCGAAAAGTTAAGAAAAGATAATCTACTCCACTCTGAGCCACCCAATGAAAGGTACAAGCCAAGAATTTTTTATCCTAATGCAAGGTATCAATATCATCTAAGGTAAGTATGCCATTCAACAAACTCATGATGGAGATTAAGAAATAAATTTTAGGATTTAACTGATGAAGGCATAGTCTAATTAGACTTCATAGAGGCTCCAATTCCAAACATCAATAACAACCCCTTACCTAACCATGGGCCCATCATCAATATGATATTTGATGACTAAGATCCCACCATCAACATGATCAATTCCAACTAAGAGCCCAGGGTCTATAGAATCTATAAACAAGGGGAGAAGCAAAATCCACAAACTAAAATGTATACCTTCCATGTACCTTTAGCCCTTGAAAATTATAAAACTACCCCTCTCAACTACTAAGCAGTAAATTAGGGGCAATTGAGCTCACTTGTGCAAGGGATCACCCACTTTGGTAGAATTTATGACTCGAAGGAGAACCTAAAAAAGAAAACTGTGTTGGAAAGGCCAAACAATGAACCAACTAAATATGAAGAAGGAATGTTTACCTTCATCAAAATAATTAAGTCTAGTGAGCATAAAATAATGGATCAACTTGCTAAGACTCCAGCACAAATATCCTTCATGAGCTTATTGATGGCGTCAGAACTACATCAAGAAGCTTTGTTTAGAACTTTAAGGGAAGTCAAAGTCCTTAGTGAAATACCTACCGAAAGCATAGGATCTATCACCAACTTTATCCTTACTATGGATCAAATTTCTTTCTCTACCGAGGAACTAGGCAAAGAAGGTAATCAACACACCAAGCCCCACTTCATAATAGTAAGGGTGAACAACATTATCATGGTAAGAGTCCACATTGACACCAAATCATCATTAAACGTCTACCCTCTCACTACCTTGGATTTATTGGGCATCAATGCGACTGCAATTAAACCAAGCTCAACAACAGTTAAGGCTTCTAATGGATCCAGAAGGGAAATTATAAGGGAGATCAACTTATCAGTTGATATTGGCCCATAAACTTTCAACATCTAAATCCAAGTCCTAGACATCCCAAGGACCTTAAACCTGTTATTGGGAAGACCTTGAATACATTCAACAGGAGTCATACCTTCAAGCTTGCATCAAAAGGTTAAGTTCATCTCGAATAGCTAGGTCGTAAAGATTCTAGGTGACTAGGATTACGAAATATACAGGGAAATAACCATACCCTACATTAGCATTGAGGAGCAAGTCAATAATTTACGCTTATTTTATTAATTTTTAAAGGGCAAAAATAGTTGTTTAAGGACTAAAAAGTAACCTTTTTTCCCTTGATTTATGATCTAAAGTCTAAAATTTCAATTTAAAAAATAAAGGGTTTAAGATAAGTATATATAAAGGCATAGTCGTTAGTTAAGGCATTAGAGTTATTGCAAATTATTAATAAGCTACCAAATATGAAAGCTAACCTTCTTGTATTTTTGTTTAATTTAATCATATTATTGGGAGGGCGCCCTCGCCCCACCCCCCCAAACACATGATGTCCAAGCGAGACCTTACAATTAGGCCTAGATCTTCCTCCCTTTTTGGCATACGATTCGAGCCACCAACTACCTATAGGTCATCTTGGAAGCATGTAAGGAGTCACACCTTAGTGATACTTCCTGCCTTCCTAAGACCTCTTCCTTAAACTGGAGCCAAACTTGAATCATCTACCTATTGGCAAGGGGTCCACTTTGATACCATTTGTAATGCTTAATGCTAAAAGCAGTAAATAGTTAAGCTTACAAACACCGATAAGCCCATTTTAACTACTTGGCTCAAAAGTTTCAAACTTATATTAACAAGGTGTTCATAACCACGGCTTTATAAACTAGTCTATTCCCCACATCGAAAAAGGCCATGGCATCGAAAGTATGTGTAATTCTTGAGGCGGGGTGTTTATCTTATTTACATAAACTTGACATAAGTAGTAGTGATTGACATGTTTGATGCAATCACCTTCCATTGTTGACTAGTAATATTCGAGCCTGATAATTTTCTTGGCTAATATTTAACTGTTCATGTGAAGGCTATACATTCGTTCGTGTACTTCTTTCATCAAAATCTTGACCTCCTTGTCGCCAACGTACCTTCAAAGTATATCATGAAAAAATTGTTGGTACAAAGTAAACTCGCTTATTAAGAATTGGGTAACCATGGTACATGCCTTGTTGTAGGAACATTTTAATACCATGGTACCATGGCTTTCTACCATTTGTACCTTCAATTGCCAGACAGAAGGTAAGCTTATCTTCAATTTCAATACTGAGGGGCTAAATCTCGACTCCATCAGATATCTAGACCATAGATACCATAGTAGCCAAGGCATCAGCAAATTGATTTTGAGTCTTCGATACATCATTGAAAGTGATTCCTTTGAATTTTTTCATTAGTTTAGTCAAGTATTGGTGATAAGGTACCAATTTAGGATCTTTCGTCTTATATTCTCCTTGAGTTAGCTGATGATGAGTGAGGAATCCTTATAAACTTCTAATTCTTGAACATCTTTATTTAGGGCTATTTTGAGTCCCATAATGCTTACTTCATATTTAGTAATATTATTGGTGTATGGGAAAATGAGTCTTACAACTGTAAAGTACTATGTACCTTTAAGGGATATTAGTGTTGCTCTAATTCTACATCCAGACACATTAGCTGCCCCCATCAAAGAATATCTTCCATTTCGGTAGTTCATCATCTTCTCCTTCATTAGAATTTCCTTCAACAGCTAAGATATCTTCATTAGGGAAATTGACTTATACCTCCTGGGGGGTATTATCAAAGGGATTCTTTGCTAACAAATCTGCTAAAGCTTACCCCTTAACTAAATTCTAGTTCACGTATGTAATATTTGTTGGTCCCGTATAAGATATCAAAAAGAGGAGGGGGTAAATTGATATCTTTAACTTTTTGAAACTTTTTCAATATAAAATAAAACTTACCCCTCTTAACAACTTATAATGGTGAACAGTGATAATTTAATAATACAACACACAACAATTAATAAAGCAAATTAAAAGAGTAGTGAAGGAGAATATCAAGTAGAGATTTAATAAAGTTTTGGCCTTCTACCTACTGCTCTCTTCCAACTCCATTATTGAGGACCCGATCTATTTCACAGATACCGTTTCACTTGATCTACTAAAATAAATCACAAACAGATTATAAGCATTTATCATAATGATTTTACAACACTCTACTCTACCTATCTAACTTCTCTACAATCTAGCCTAATACAAATCTATAGCGTATAAACTATCTTTTCTCTACCATAAAATATATAGAGATTACAAGTGAGAACAAAAATACAAATCTCAAACAATTTTGCACTTGAAGGAATTAAGACTTGTTGTAGAACTTTGATTCAGTGTAGCTCTCTAAAGAAGTATCTAAAGGACTTTCTGAAGCTTTTCAAAAGGCAAAAACTTATCAAGAAATTTTTTTTGTGCCACAATAGTGTTTCTTCAGAGTTTTATATTTAATGTTTTGAATCTCTTTTCCTCTTTTATTGAGATCTTCCAACAGCTAAAAAAAATCTAAAAATTATTTTCACTTTCCTAATTATCCAACTGATAGAATGCAATGGATAATCCTTTGATATTTTAGGGAGAAGATCTCGGTCACTTGAAAATTCAAAACTAGTTCTCCTTATCTTGTTTAGATCAAATATTCATCAATCCATAATCACCAGATAAGCTTTGATTTGAATTTAAAAAGATTAGCTTTCGTTAGCTATTCTCAAATAAGCCTTATGTTCAAAAATTGAAATCCCACAAAATCCGATACAACCTTATCCTTATCCATTCTCGTATATATCTTGATTTATCCAAATATATTTTTGCTTAAAAATAATCCCCATAGATTATGATTCCATCTTAAGTGAAACAAGATTAAATGTATTTTCTTGATACACTCAATCTAGTAAAGCTAGAGCTTGAATAATCCAAATTTGATTAAAATTAATATTCCACGTAATTTTTCTAGACTAACCATCTGAATAACTTTTTAAAGTGTAGAAGCCTTTCTTTCTTAGAAGTCTCTGAACAAGCTTCTGAAGAGCTCTACCAATTCTTTTTATAAGAGCTTCTGTAATACTTTTTGAAGACTTTCCAGAATAGTCTATTTTCAAACAATTTAAGCTTTTGAATGTGACTTAAATATGCAAAAATATAGTTTCTAACAAAACTTTTATAAGCTTGCACTCTTAAAGATTCATTAGCTTTTAACCCTTTTTGTTATCATTAAAATGTATGAGAGATATCTAACAATGTTGAACTTTGATAGTAACATTTGCTACTTTAAGATTCTACCAATTAAAGCTGGTTTGTTTGTGAAATACTTTAGAGGATAGTGCTGAGTTAGCAATTCAACTTGGTAGTAGAGTGTGTATTATTTGAGCCAATGCATTACCTAGACCAAAGCACAGTGGATTCTTTCAATTTTTGAATATTTCAGTTCCCCTTCAGTAAACTTCTCACTTAAGTAATACACAGCTCGTTCTTTTCCATCCTCGTCCTTCTAGCCAAGTATACACCCCATGGATTCAGGTAATATTGTCAAGAATACAAATAAAGGCTTCCCAAGTTTAAGAGCTACCAAAATTGAAGGGTTCATGAGGTACCACTTGATCATTGTGAAGGCTTGCTCGCATTCTTCATCCCAATTTATCTTTGTATTCTTTTTCAACATCTTAAACAAGGGATGATATTTATCTGTAAGTTGAGATATGAACTGGGTTATATAGTTTAAACAGCCTAATAAGCCTCTAATTTCTTTGAGTGTGCATAAAGTGGGTAAGTCAACTATTGCTTTGACTTTATTCAGGTCCACTTCGATGCCCCTTTGGTCGAGTATAAAACCCAATGATTTCCCTAAAGTTACTCCAAAGGTACACTTCTCTAAGTTGAGCTTCAATTGGAATTTTCTCAACCTATCAAATAATCTCCTTAAATTATCCACATGATTTTCTCCTTCCTTAGATTTTGCAATCATATCATCAACATATACTTCAACTTCTATATGCATCATATCATAAAAGATTGTCACCATGGCCCTTTGATAAGTTACCTCAACATTTTTTAGTCTAAAAGGCATTACTTTATAACAAAATGTACCCCAAGTTTTGATAAATATTGTCTTTACTTTATTTTCTTCGAACATTTGAATTTGATCATATCCAAAGAATCTATTCATGAATGAGAAAAGATAGTTTATGGCTGTGTTATCGACCAAGATGTCAATATGAGGCAAAGGGAAATTATCTTTAGGGCTTGCTTAGTTGAAGTCTCAAAAATCCATGCACACTCTGACTTTTCCATTTTTCTTCATTACTGGCACAATGTTGGCTACCTACTCAAGATAATTAGATACCTTAATGAAACCAATCTCTAATAACTTTTTGACTTGTTCCTAAATTTTCAACATCATATCTAGTTGAAACCTCCTTACCTTCTGCTTCTTGGGTTTGACTTCTTCTCTTATAGGTAACTAGTGAACCATGTTTGATGGATCTAACTTGAGCATGTCTTCATAACACCACGCAAATACATCTTGGTATTCAATTAGTAATGCAATCATTTCTACCTTTCGTTCTTCTTTCAAATTCCCTCCAATTTTCAATGTTTTGGGGTTATGATCAATCCCAACATTAACTGTATCAGTTGGCTAGTCAATGGAAATTCTACTCATTTCATGTCTATGCTAGTTTTCTTATACATTACTGTGGTCATTGACATCACTCCTAACAACTAACCCAGTAAGGTTAGAAGTGATATCAACATTTTCATCACTTATCTATACGAGGTATCCATGGCCCTTATTTGAAGTATTATATTTAGGAAAAAAAATATTTAAAGGAAAGAGTGTAAGTAAGGAAGAAGTGAAGAGAAAGGAGAGTGATTCTTATTTAGAGGAGATTCTTTCAAGTACAATATTGTAAAATAAAGGTAATTATTACAAAACTCTATAAAATATTATATCGTAATTCATCCTTTACCTTAGAAAAGACTTATTGCTATTCATAAGGATAGAGAACCAATTATCTAAGTGTTAAGACTTATAAGATGGGCTAGCTATTTTATTCCTGCTGAATCTTAAAGTTTAGACATCAGCCCATATAAAAGTTTCTAACAATGGTGGGAAGGCCAATGGGCCGTGATATAATTTGTCACCTCTTTTGCTCCTCACTTGCATATTTGACAACTCATCCACTGGAATTGGGATATATCTTAGCCCATAGGTACCAACTTGGCCTTCTTTGAATTTTGTCCTCTCATCTTTCTCTCGATTAGTAATCATACATAGCTTCAATTCATAAAAGTTCCAAAAAGACAAAAACAGTAGGTGGCATTCTGTATCAAGTTAATTTCCATAATTTCTCTAAAAGAGCTAGTGAAGTTTCAGAGGTTCCATATCAAGATCAGTTGGGTTAACAACAAAGGATCAAAGAATGAGTTAGTTAGTTTTGATGGAACTTTTTAAGAAAAGGTTTAACGTTTAGGCGCTATCAATAAGACCAAGTAAGTACTTCCATACGATATTAGCACATTGGTTTTTGAACAATGCATTTGCATTTAGATTATGACCAATTTTTACTATTCTTACTCCTGATAGTCTTTTGAGTTACATACAAGGCGTTCGCCTTCTACGTTATCTTTTGGTACTTAGCCAACTTTTGAAGGCACTATCTTGACTACGTCCTTTTTTTTTATTTCCTTTAGCAAACTCATAGGGCACTTCTCTTCACCAAGTTTCTTAGCAAGCCCATAGGGCTCCTTCCCTTACCAATATTCTCTTAGCAAGCCCATAGGGCGCTTCTCTTCACCAAAGTTCTCTTAATGAGCCCACAAGGCACTTTCCTTCACTAAGATTCTTTTAACGAGCCCATAGGGCATTTCTTCTAAGTCCAATTTAAGGTTGCTATTCCCCTAGAGACGTTCTCACCTAGATTAGTTAGCTCGAAAGAACATAACCTAGTTTTCTAGATCAATTCTAACCTAAGGTTGCTAGTCCCCTAAAGACGCTTCCGCCTAAGTTAGTGAGCTTAGAAAAGTACGACTAGGTTTTTTAGATCAATTCCAATTTAGGGTTGCTAGTCCCTAAGAGACGCTCTCGCCTAGGTTAATGAGCTTAAAAAAGCATGACCAGGTTTTCCAAATCGATTCTAGTATTAGGGTTGCTAGTTCCTAAGAGACATTCCTACCTAAATTAGTAAGCTTAAAAGAGCACAACTAAGTTTTCCAAATCGATTCTAGAATAGGATTGTTAGTCCCGAGAGACACTCTTACTTTGGTTAGTAACCTTAAAAGAGTATGACCAGGTTTTTTAAATTGATTCCAATTTAAGATTATTAGTCCCCTAGAAACACTCTTGCCTAGGTTAGTGAGCTTAGAAGAGCACAACTAGGTTTTTCAAATTGATTCCAATTTAAGGTTGTTAGTCCCTTAGAGACACTTCCACTCAGGTTAGCAACTAGGTTTTTCAAATTAATTCCAATTTAAGGTTGTTAGTCCCTCAGAGACACTTCCACTCAGGTTAGTTAGCTTAGAAGGATACGACCAAGTTTCAAAATGATGTTTCTAGCTACCTCCTAAGATGCTAGACCTTTTTAAACTCATTCGGTTAGCTCTTAAAGTACCTTCTCTCTCTTTCACCAAAATCCCTAGTAGACTAGGCTTAAGATAATTAACTAGCTAGCTAGTTAGCTATAGTGCTACTTAGAACAAAATCCACCCTTATAACAAAAATAGTATCTCTTTTGTTTTTGTAATGAAGTTTTACTTAAACTTTACCTCAAAGAAAAACAATCGTTGATACCCCCATTTTTGCCCTCTTTTTTATTATTATATTTTGTTTTTTCCAAAATTTTTAGAATAAGACAAAGGTCCTAAATTAGGAAAAATACAAAAAATAGAAAAATAAGAAAAACCCAAAAAATGAGAAATTTAAAATATAATGAGAAATTAGGAAAAATACCAAAAAATAGAAAAATTAAGAAAACCCAAAAAAATTTAGAAAAATACAAAAAAATAGAAAATTTAAGAAAGTTACAAAAAAAAAGAATAATAATAGGAAATTCAGAATATCTACTATGTTTTATTTTTATTTTATTTACTTAGTTATTTATTATATAAATTAATTAATTAATTAAAAAAAAAAAGAGATAAGTGCATCAAACCAGGTTTCAAAAAACACTTAGTCCATTTGTTAAAAGCTAAGCAGGGCTCAAGGCCCTGCATGCAATAAGCAAGTGGTGGTGCGCTTGGCAAGCCCCATTTCTTTTTCAATTATGTGCGTACAATGCATACGTGTAAGGGAAAGTTGGGTAGGGGGGGCGAAGGGGTGCATGGCAAGTGCCCCACACGTAACCTGTGCCCCCTTTAATTCTTCTTCCTTCTTGAATTTTCCTCCCTTGATTCCAATTTCCTTCCTTCCTTAGTCAAGTTATTTTAGGGTCATTTTTGACCTATTTTATTACATAATTTTATCGAATTAATGGTGAAATCGTATAATATTCATGGCCTATTTTTGAATTCACCCTAAAACCAATTCAAATTCAATCGTTTATGCAATTAAAATCAAGCCGAAAAACAAAAAAGAATTCACTTTTCGAGACAAAACCCATTAATGAATTTCAATGATTTAATTCAATTTTCTAGACTTTCGTAGCTTAAGCCTTGTACTTACAACATAAATAAGGGTTTGTTCTTCATTTTCAAAATATACAAGCACAAAAATCTCTCCAAGGAGCACACATACTACACTTTCTCTCTCTAGCACAATTCCTCTCTCTCTCTCTATGATAGCATTCCCTATGGCGGTTTTTGATGAAAACCACCACCACCATCATATTCATCACCCAAAAACCCTAGATTCAACACTTCAATTCAACTTTCCGAGTTAATCTGAGCTAACAGAAGCCGACTCAAGCAAACCGAAGCTACCCGAAGCCGACTAAAGCCAACTTAAGTCGACCCGAGTCGAACCAAGTTAACCCGATCTACTTTTTTATTTATTTATTTTACTTTTTGTTTAATTTATTGATCATGTATTTGTAATAATTAAAAAAGAAAAGAAAAGGGAAAAAAAGAAGAAGAGAAGAGCTTAAGCCCATCGCGAAATAAAAATAATGATAAATGATAATAAAAATAAGGTAAAAATAGGTTAGTGACATAAAAAAAAAAAAAAAAACCATTTTTGCCACTTAGAAATCATTTTTTCTTTTACTAAAAATAAACTAAATCAACTTTTTTTCACAATTAAGGCTTTTTAGGATTGTTCAAAAATAAAATTCCCAATTTAAGACCTTTTTTAGAAATTTCCTTAAATAAATTAAATTGGGCTAAAAATGTAAATCTAACATATTTTCAAAATTAAAACAAACCCAATACACTAAAATTTTACAAAAAAAACTACGTATATCTGATCCCGAATAGTGATTATGTAGGCACTTACGGGGTAACAGTAAAAAACGAAAAAACCTTTTTTTTTCATTTTTAGTTAAATTACTTAATTCAATTCATTAACTAATAATCGAGTTTCATGTTATAGAGTAGTCTTATGAAAGGTGATTTTTTAAAATTAAGATTAAAATTGCAAAGTTAATAATACCCGTAAGAGTTTAAAAATCCTAACCTCCAGACTCGTTTCTCTGGTTTCTAAAACCATTTACAAAGTTGGTTTAATCAAAAAGGCTAGCAGCTAAATTATAACTAATCCACCCTATTGGTTATAATTTAACTCATTTACCTAACTCCGATCGAGTGGCGACTTTAAAAAACATTTTCAAAATATAATAGAACTAGTTTTCTTTAAATCCTAATCGATGGTCAATATTAAACGAGTAAGGTTTAAAATTGATTGGTTTAAAAAGGTCTAATTTATAAAAACCGAGAGTAAAAAAAAAAAAGCTCAACATCTTTTTTCTCTTTTTCCTTCTTTTTTCCACTTTTCTTTTTTCTTTTTTATTTCTTGATACCCTCTTTGGCTTATTTATCATTTATTTCCATTTTTCTCTTAGTTTCTTCCTCTTTCTCATAGGCTCCCTTTTGTGAGCCTTTGATAAAATGGAGATGCTTAACTTGCTGCTCAAAGTATGCATGACTTCTTGACTTAGGGCTTTTTTTTTTTCTTTTTAAAGGAATTGAATTATCAATGGTAACAATTACTCGTAAATTGATTTAACTAAGGCAAGCTCTAATTAATTTATCCATTTCTCCTAATTAATGTCGCTAACCTCTTAATTACCTCGTTATGGGGTAGTTCTTGATAGGGTTTAATTTTAGAAGACTCCTTAGAAGGCTCAAATGGGCTTGTACAAGATAATTTATGTTTGGAGTAACGAAAAGAATGACTACTACTATTTCGACCTACGTATCAACTTCAAAACAAACTTCCCTTAAGGAATGAATCTGAATTCCTCACATGGATATTGCTCAACTCTCAAACATGTTTAGGGATAGTGTTTAAGATTCATTTTTCCTCTTTTCATCATAAACTCTTTAGTTAATGGGATAACCTTACTTAAGTGAAAAATTTTAGTTATTGGCTCTCCATTTGGCCCAAAGCTAGACAATTAGAGTCAGTTCCTTACTCCACTTATTAATTATGCTTTTATGATGGGTCTATGTGCCCCTAATTTTTATGTTAAATTATTGTACCAAACTTGATGAACAAAAACAAAGTTTACATGAATTTATTTTTGAAAACAAGAGTAGTCCCATATTACAGTTATGCAACATTGTTTGACATTGAATTATCTTAGAAAAAAAAAAAAAAAGAACATGCAAGGAACAAGGCTTATTTCTTCACTCCCTAAGGGTCACTTCCTTGAATTACAGATTTTCTTCTTATGTCCTAACTAATGATCCATCCTACCCTTTTATGATTTAGTGTCCTTAGTCTCTACTTGAATTAGCCCAACGTTAATTAAGTCTTAGACTTTATTCTTCAATCTCCAACATTTGTTTATAGCACGACCTTTATGGCCCATGTTGTAGTCACATTTTGTAGCCATGTCATACTTTCGAGGCTTGCAATTTGATGATAGAGCTTCAAGATTAAGTAAATTTTGTCTCCTTTACTAATTGAAGATTTAAGACATCAGAATTGAGATATAGATGAACTTCCTTTTGGGTATCTTCAAACCTTACCTATTTTTTGTAAGTTGGGCTTAAGGTATAGGCATTATAGTTGAGTGCTCAATGTTCACC
Source organism: Lumnitzera littorea (assembly GCA_024138015.1). Classification (NCBI taxonomy): domain Eukaryota; kingdom Viridiplantae; phylum Streptophyta; class Magnoliopsida; order Myrtales; family Combretaceae; genus Lumnitzera; species Lumnitzera littorea. Next base: position 66,297,120 of record JAMXBB010000012.1, on the reverse strand, counting down.
ACATTTATGGCTAGTTGTGAGCCTAACAATGTTGCTTTGTTACTACTAGCCTTCTTGCTCTAATTGCCTCTTCAATTCGGTTTCCAGCCATTACCATATTGTGGAAGAGGAGGTTACTTAGCAAACAAGAAAAACATAGTAGGACTCACTCATGGTGTTGATAAACATATCACTAGATCTTTCTTAAGTAATTGCATTATGAATCGAGTTGCCGTATTTCTCCACCTTTGTGCATATTCCCTAAAGGTCTCAATCGGCTTCATGGAAACTTGACATAAATCTATCAAAGAAGGTCCATCTCTTCATTAAACTTATACTGCTTATCAAAGGCTTGGGATAGCTTCTCCTAAGTATCAAACTTGGCTAACTCCAATTAGGCATACCACATTAATGCCAAACAAGTAAGGCTATCTTGAAAAGTATTGATCCTAAGCTAGTCATTTTTAGCAAATTGGCCCATCTTTCAAGCATAAAGTCTCATGTGCAGTAGTGAGCACCCGGTTCCATCATACTTCTCAAAATTAGGCATTTTAAATATTTTGGGAAAACCCCCCTCCAAATAATGTGGCAAATGCATGAGGCCCATATCTCTTGGCTCAATTATTGCCTCAAGTGCTTTAAATTTGTCCTTGATTTTTCTCCATGAGCCTTCCCTCCATATCTTTCTTAAGTTTCTTCCATAAGTCATTTGTGCATGATCCTTTAAGCCGTTTTCTCTCTAACCTGTCTTCAAGTTGGATGTCGGGTCGATTAAGCTCTTATGCTTTACCTATATTAAAAGTCTAAACTTACGCCTTAACTTACCCACAACTTTATCTAAGGAAGTACTCTTTTTGGCACCAATGGCTTCAAACATCTTGAGATGATTGTATACTAGGAAAGAAGTTAGGCCAAGCCACTCAAAAGCCTTTTCCAAAGTCTTACAAGAATCCCTTACTTGTTAACAAAACCCTTTTTTTTTTCTCTCTCTCTCTCTTTTTAGTTTTTTATCTTTTCTCTTACTTTGCTTTTTCGAAAATTTTTCTGATTTTTGTTTTTTCTTCATTATTTTGAAAATGGAAATTATTTGCATAGTAAGAAACTTAGCAAGAAAAAAATGACTAATCTTAACACCAGAATGACACTTTATGAGAGCTATTAAAATGGTTGACAAAATGAGACTTTTCTTTTAAGAATTTTTCTTTTAATTTTTCCATTTCTTTTGTTTTTTCTTTTTTTTTTTTTTAATTTCAAAGGCATCGAGGAATGAAGATGCTAAGATGACTACTAATTGGAGAAAACAAAGATGTTTGTTAGGACAAATTTGTGGCAGTGATATAATCATATAAGCTTCTAATAAGGTGGTTGCTATAATTATTCACAACTTATGGAAATGCTAAAGGCTTCTTTTTTATTTTTTTTTTCTTTTTGCTTTTTGCTTTTTCAATCTATTATCTAATGTCTAAAGTATTCATAATGTGATTTAATGGAGGGGAGATGATTATTTATAATCTAAGGAAAGGATAAAGGATACTTAATTTTTTGGATTTTTTATTTTGATTTTTTTTTTAATTTTTCTTTTATTATTTTTTTAAGACAATAAGATTGTAATATTCTACAGGACACTTAGTGTTATGGAAAAACTTACGAAAAGGAAACCATATCTACAATCATGACAAATTAAAGAGAAAGTAATCCGATAGAATAGACAAACTGACCAACAAATTATAAGATGACCTACATGTAACTAAGGCTACAAAGGAAAACAACGTAGATAAGAAAAGAATATTATTTACAACTTAGGATGGGGATAAAGGACTTTGTTTAATTATTTTCTTGCACCTTTTTCTTATTATTTTTTATTTTTCTATTTTAGACAAACGAACAATTCTAACTAATGGAAAGGTTGAATTTATTGTAAGGATGATAAAAGATTATAAGTAAATTACAAATATTAATAAAGAGAAACTTTACATTTCCAATGTGATGAGTTAGAAGACCTAGTGCAGAAAAAAGATTTTATTTAAAGGTTACAACTATTTGCATAATATGTTACAAATGATCCATGGTTGAACTTTAGGCTAGTGATTATTTCACAATTTATTCATAGACTTAAGTTGTTAGTCTTAATTTAAAGAGATTCTATTATTAAGTAGGAGTAACAATTAACATACAAGGTAATTAAGGGATCACAAATATTTTCTAAATTACCAACAATTTTACAATAGGATGAATTTAAGGTAGAGGATTATTTATAGACAATGGAAAAAGAATTATAATATCAATAGAAACCCTTTTTTTTTTTGGAATGATTATTTACAAGACCTCCTAACAATGAAGATGACAAGTTATTAAGTTATAGTTACCAACTAAGAATTATAGACATTTACAAAGTAGGTTAGGAAAATTTATGAGATGGAAACATAAGCTAAGAACTATTTTTACAAGGGGAACAATAATTTTATTTATAGTTTCAATGTTTTTTGCTTTTTAACATGACATAGGTACACATAAATAAGGAATAAACAAGTAAATTACAAAATGAATGATCGGCATATGGATGCAGTAGTTGGCAATTGAATAATAGTGTGGCACTTATAATAAGTTGTAACTTTAGAAAAAATATAAAATGGGTTGAATTCTTGATGGGCTTGTAACCTTTTGTTTTTCTCAAAAAGAAAATGATTTACAAAATAATTTAATGTTAATGAAGTTACAACTTTTATTTATTTACAAAGTGCTACATTATTTTTCATTCACCGAATTATGATCATTAATTCAATTTGGTGGATTCTAAAGGCTCCCAAGTTCAATAGTGGATGGGCTACATCACAACTTAAGTAGGGTTAACCTAATTAGTCCCAAATGATAGTTACACTACAACACCTGAGGCTTACAAAATGACCTTCTCCTCCTAAGATCTTAGGACGGTCCGGGTTCGACCCCATCTAAACACACATCATAATGATCAAATTAAAAGAAAACCTAAGGCCCATTAAGCCTTTTTCTTCCTTTTTTATTTTTGGTTTCTGTATCACTAGCACATATATTAGTACAACTATTTACACGAGAAAAAAAAATAATTATGTATAAAATTATTATTTACATTCAATTGAAAGAAAATTAAAGCCCCAAATAATTGATTTACCAATGTCTTTTATGGCAAGCCCACTTAGCATTCCCCAATGGCATCACAAATCTATTGAGTTGAAAATTTGATTTCCCTCTTTTCTTGACTCAATTTATATCAAGCTTAGCCCGCTCAATATAAACCTTTTGACCAAGCTAAGAAAAATTTTTAATTTATGAAAACAGTCTTTTTGAAAAAAGAGCCATGGGCAGAAAGATCCTAATTTCATTTATTGGTCCAAGATTTCTAAAAGAAAAAAAATTTAGAAAAATAGAAACAAAAGAAAAATGCTATCTTATTAAAACCTTAAGGTTTCTAAAAATGAGTCCATTAAATAATTAAATGAGCCCTTAATTTTATTCTCAAGGAAAATGGACTTTTTTTACTTTAGTTGAAAATTGAAAGAATTCGGAAAAAAGACAAAATAGATTTTTATTTATTTTAGGTAGCCCAAAGTACCTACATACTCTCAAAGTGAGATCAAACCCATGTAATTCTTAATTGATAAAATTTTAGTTTATTGGTTTATTTTATTTTTAGAAAACTCTTTTTCACTTTAATTTCATTAAATTTTATTAATTTAGGGGAAAATGGGTTTTTTGGTCCCCTTCTGAAAATTCTTAAGGAATTCCTAGTTTTAGAAAAGGCAAACATATTATTTTTTATTTATGAAAAATTATTTTGTATAGAAAATAACTTTAATGAAAAAGAAAATAAGAATCCTTTTATTTTGGAAAGGATCGATTATTCATGCAAAGTATATTACGAGATGCAAAGAGAATGATATAAGGCAAATTGTGCAACAAAGTTTATTTAATAAAAAATAAAACATGTAAACATAAAAGAATAATTGATAAACTACCAAGGGCATTATCATTTTTTTTTTTTATTATTTCTTTTTTGCAATATCATTATGCAAAAACAAGGTTATATTAATTCACTACAAGAGACACTAAATTATTTATTACCTAACATGTTAATTATTTTAATAAAGCTTAATATTGGCAATTATTCATTAAGGCCTAAACACACAAATTATATTTTTAATTAAAGTCTTACCATGCAAACACCAATCATTTTAACATATTAACTAAATATCAACAAGCGTAATATAAACTAAATGAAAATTAATTAATATATCAACATTAACTATCATAGAAAAACAAATTATTCAAGTGAAATCATAACTACAAAAGATCAAAACACATTTTTCATTTATTTCAAATTTTTCAGATTTTTACTTTTTTTTTTTTAAAATTAACAAGCAACATAACATATGAAGGGAAGAAAACTTACCTAACATTGTCTAAACGATTATCGATTTAGGTCTTGTTTAATTGATTCTTGAGACAGAGTCGATGGCTTTGGTTTCTTAAGACACCAATCTTTAAAATCCCTAAGTCAGTTTCTGGAAACCTAAGCTTATCTCCTCCAATTTCTCTAGAAATTTCAACCTTGATATGAACAAACCTTAGAATTTCCTACAAAACTTCAAATTCAAATTAATTCAACTCAACACAAAATTGAATGGAACTACATATAAGGCTATGTTTTAGGATGAATGCAAAATGTTTCACTATTTTATCTCAAATCGATTTGCTCTAAAATGAGATAAATAAAAAAGAGAGAGTGGATTTAGCATTATGAATACCCAGAGAGAGAAACTATTGATTGCATGTAATGTAATGATTTTTAATACTTTGGAGTTGAATGAATTAGTGCTAAGGACCTCTATTTATAGTTCCAAGTCAAAATTGTAGCCTAAGGAACTTCTAATTCAGAGAAGGATTGAATCTTTGTAATGCATCTTGTTTTTTCACATTTTTTTGCCAAAATTGAACATGTTTTTTTACGAGTCAATGGAAAATAAAGGTGGACATGTATAATAGAAGATGTCTTTGTATGTGTTTGGGTGATTTCATTAAGGAAAAATGTAAGGATATCTTCCAATTTTGCCAAACAAAACTTAGGTGCAAATTATACACATGTTACGTTACCTGATTTCCATTTTTATAATTAACAAATTTCCATCTTTGAAATTTTAAAAATTAGACATTTCCTAATAAAATAATTCATAATCTTTCCATTACCTATTTTTTAGAATTTTTCATGATAAAAAACATAGTGAAATTAGGTAAAAAAAATACAAATAACAAGTAGCAAAAGTTGCCATTTTACGTTTAAGTATCTAGAGATTTCTTTAAATGGCATGCAAGGAAGAGAGATTGGAGGGTTTGAGTTGGTTTAAAGGTGGTGACATGTGACAACCAACAATTGGGATACTTAGCTACATCAATGCCATATGGAGGTCAAATATTGATGCAACATAGGACGTTAGAGATGTGGCACATGGTAACCTTCAATGCTACCACGTGTTACTTATTTCCATTTTTCTTTTCTTCCTCGTTGGTTCTTTGATTTGTTTTATCTTTTTTTTTTCTTTTTCCAAAAATTCCCTAAATGATATCTAATTAACTATCCGACTTCTAGAAATTCTCGCTACACTCTTCAAGAAAATGCGGAATCTAATAAATATGTCTTCAAAATACTTTCAATTTTTTTTCAATTTGACCAAATAAGAAACTCAATTATTACCTATGTTCGACTTTTATTCAAAATTTCAAATAGCCATAAAATACTCATTTTAATTCCAATTGAGGTACGATTTGAGGCTACGATCTCCTAAAAGACGAATTTTGAAATATTTCAAAATAAATTAGCCAAACAGGGTTAAAAAAAATTAAATTTCAATAAATTTTCATTTTTATTCAAGATTCCTAATTCAATCAAATCGCATGTCTACTTTGACTTTGGAAGCCTTTTCAATCTCGAAAAATTACTTTTACCCTAAATTGACTTAAATGGACAACCGTACTACACATTTTATAATTTTTCTTTTTTTCATTTGTTTTTTTCTTTATTTTTTGGTTTTCTTATTTTTTTTATATTTTTGCATTTTTTAGTTTTTCCAATTTTCTTTTTGTTTTTTGTATTTTTCAAATTTTTTTAGTATTTTTCGTATTTTTGGCCATTTTTAGGAAAAGTAAGAGATTTTAAACTAGAAATAGAGAGGGTAAAAATAAGATGTTTAGTCTCATAAATACCAACAATTTCGTTTAAAGCTCGAAAGGATTATATGTCGTCTAAATAAGGCTTCTATAACTACTTTCGCCTTGTCCCAATTTGAGGGGGCGGCTAAGTTGTGATAGTGTCATCACATATTACGAGAAGATCCAAGCCTAATATTAGTGCTAATTAGAAACCTCTACCATACTATACAAGGCATCAACACAACCTTAACTTCCTCTAGAGAGACTTGTATAAAGTAATATCAAGGCATAAAATTAAAAGTCTAAACAAATAATATTAAAGTAAGGTAATAAACAGTATTCCCCTAAATTTAAGTCATACAAATCATGATTAGGCAATTAGTAATCGATGCTACTACAAACTCTTAAAACTTAGTATAATAAATACTCAATGGTCCAATCATATAATAAATGTCCACTTATGGTCTCATCTTCCCTCTAACCATCCTAAGGCCATTGATACTAACCTTAGGCATCATGTAGCTCGACTTTAGCCATAGGACACGTTATAGCAACAAACTATAAGGGGATAAATGATAATTTCCTAGTAAGTAACCTCCCTATCCTACCAGTAACCAATTTACAAGCAAGTTATTTAAATACACATATGCAATGCTTAAAAGTATATGAAATGTACACAACATACATAGCCTGCTGGAAACTATGTAAAGCACAGTTTTATGCCTACTATTGCCCGATTGGGAAGTATTTAGGCATGTCAAGACTTGAGTATTTACATCTATTATTCAAATGAATATCATCTTCTCTTGGCAAACCATAAGCAGTGGACATGGCTCACCTTCAAGCAAAGGGCAGCACTCCCTAAAGCTAAGTAAATTCCAAAGGTCAAGACATGAACATGTCGTACCAGTATGTCATACAATACAACAACAACATAATATAAATACGGATCTAACACGCATGATCTCCAACTCTATTGTGTAGTACTAAAGCCCTTTTTACCTTACTGCAAAAATGTGCAATGCATGATCGATTCATTTTAAAGTTGGATAATTATTACTCTAGTTCACAATGACTAAATAAATATATGGTAGATACTCCAAAAGCCTTATCTACTAATGCAGCAACCAATTCTTGATTATAATATATTAAAGTATTTTAGCACACAAGTACAACCAATACAAGCACATATAAATATCCTAATCCCCAAGCACAACCATTCTATTCATATATATATAATTAATCAATGTTTGATACTACAAGTAAATATAAGATAAAATAAGGGTCGGTACACTCACTCAACCATAGCATCTACCAATCCCAATAATCCTCAGTTGAGTCAATCCCTAGGTCTATGTCACCTAAAGATTATCATTAAGTACACAAGTATTGTGTCCTAAACTACTTAGTTAGTCTTTCTCATCCTAAACTTTCTGCTTTTATTGTTTTTGTATTTTGGTCATAACTTCTTTGTTTTAAGTCCATTTTTAACGATCTTATAGTCGTTTTTCATGTTTTCAAGTGTTCTTTCATTTGGTAGGGTCCTTTTTAGGTGTTTGGACCTATAAGAATTCGGTTTAGGTCAATTAAGTTCATTAGTCATTAGGCTAGTTTGACCACTTTAGGGTTTGGGCCTAATTTTTAGCTTTAGGCTTAGTTTTTATTATTGGGCCTTATTAAGTGTTTTAAGTTGAATTTTCCACCCAAATTTAGTAGCCTTTAATTTGGGGTCTATTATCACTCTAATGAGCCTAAATAAGCTCTTTTCACTAGTTTAAGGCCTTATCCTGTAAAGAGGCCTATAGAGGATGTCTTATATGGGCCTTAGAACTTATTGATCCTTTTATATTTTATTTAATAAGCCTTTTATTTCAGTGTTCAAATCTGGTCACTTCTTTATGGGGCTTTAATTTTAACTCTTTTAGAGCTTTTTGGGCTTCTTATGCACTTTAAGGCCTTATGCCCAATTATATTCATTATTTTGGGCCTAAGCCCATTATAGACTTTAAGATTGGTCTATTGATCAGGTCCTTATTATTTCTTAGCCTCACATTACTAACTAAGCTAGGTTAAGCCACTAACTCATCATTACCCTACTTAATTTGGTTAATCACATTCTAAATCATACTTAACACTAATTAATCGTGTTTTATACTAATAAATCAAAATTTGTAGACCATTACATCTTCTACAAGTGACGACTATGATGGTTTTCTAGGGCTTTCACTACATTTTCTACACATCATTCATTTCAATGCATTTCCTTAACCTAAATCATGTTTTTACTTAATCTAAGTTGGTTTTTCCATCTAATGTGATGAAAACATATTGGAACCTTAGCATGAAGAAAGCAGCATGCTTAAGGAACTAGAGCCATTGGACTTTTCTTGACGATTTGTTAATAAAACTTTTGAACTACCAATCTCTACTACATGTTGATGATATTACTTGAACTACTAAGCCTAAAGTGTACATTATCTTAACTCACCATTCATGTCATTATCCTAAAACTTTAGAATTTGCATGGTTATATGTATGTGTATCTAAAATGTGCAAAACTTGCATGATTCTAAATGAAAAACTAAAGAAAAGAAGGTTGATTAGCTTACCTAAGTTGAGATATGGTGGCTCCTCTTAATGGGTGTTTGCCATGAACTAGAGAGTGTGAGTGGTGTGTCTATGTGTTTGCCAAGTAGTGGAGGATGTAAGAAAGACATGTGGCTTGGTGGTAGAATGATTGATGGCATGGTAGTGGTATGGGGAAAGCCGGTGGTGGGGTGTATAAGGGTAGTCAAGAGAATGAGTTTAAGCAAAAGTTTTAGAGCGATTTTTGAGACAAGATTTGATAGTGATTGTATAAAATGAATAAGGATGAAAATGAAAGAAAATGTAGTGTATAGGATAAGGGTAGCTAGTGCAAGACCGAAGGGTATTAGGTAGACAAAGTGGTTTGCTTTTGGTACATGGTACATGGTCTCTACATATACCATGGTACCTTTATATGCTTTTTTCCATTTATGGCATAATCTCGTCTCCTAGAGGACAATTTTCCTCAATCCCACTAACTAATCCTCTTGTCTTTTATCATTATTGTGTTTATCTTGTTACTAATTAAGATGTAATGAAAGTTGGTTAAGGATTAGGTTGTAATCAGGGCAATTAACCACAATTGAGTTCAACTAAGCACATTAATCATGATTAAGGACATTTTAGGGCTTTATTACATTTTATTATTTGAATTTAGTTAATTATGATGTCCTACGTGTACTCCTAGGGTTTTCTTTAGGTTTTGGGTGCTTTTACAATTATCAATTCGTGTACACATTTAGAACTTAGGGTTTTAGCTGATCGAAGTGCTTATTTATGCTTAGCAAATGATTTTCACTATACAATTTTAGTTTTTCTCATTACTTTAAGGTTTTAGAAAATTTGTTAAGGTCTCATAGTAGTTTTAAGGTTTCTTACGTATTAGGGTTTTACGTGTACAATTAAGGTTTTAGGGCTAAACTTACTCTAGGGTTCTTAATCCTCTTATTTAAGGTTTTTAACTTAATAATTAAGGTTTGGTCATCTTATTTAAGGTTTTTATCTTTATATTTCTATAGGTTTCTAGGGATTATTCATTGACCCTCTCTTGACTAGCTTTTAATTGAGCTTAAAACTAGTAGGGTTTAGATCCTTCACCCCCTAGGGGGCCCAAAAGAAAAGGTTTTTCCCTAAAAACTTGTAAAGTATGCCTAGTGTTTCAAAAAAACTCTAGGTACTTGCATTTCACATCCACTTTAGCTTCTCAAGTAGCATTTTCCTCCTTCTCATGGTTCCTCCATAGTACCTTGACGAACTTAATCTCCATGGTCCTCAACTTCTAAGTCTTTTAGCCTAAGATTTGAAAAGGGTGCTCTTCATAAGTAAGGTTTTCCTTCAACTAGATTGGTTCTAATTCCACTAGTCTATCCAAGTCTAGTATGTTCTTGTGAAGGACCGATACATGAAAGACATTGTGTAACCTAGACAAACTTAGGGGTAATGCTAGCCAATAGGCTAGATTTCCAACTCTGTCTTGCACTTAAGGTCCACTGTATCGGGGGCTTAGCTACCCTTGTGTCCTTGCTCGATGTATACTCTTTATTAGTTTTACCGTAAGATACACATGATCACCTACTTAAAACTCCACTTCTTACCTCTTTAAATATGCCCAATTCTTCAATCGATCCTAGGCTTCTTCCATCTTCTGCTTAATGATGACCACCTCTTCAATGGCTTCTTGTACCAAATCAAGCCCTAAATCCATCTTTTCAACGTCATCACAAAATGGAGGAGATCTACACTTCCTCCCATACAAGGCTTCATAAGGCGGCATCTAGATGCTTGACTGGAAGCTATTGTTATAGGAAATTTCAATAAGAGGCAAATACATGTCCCAACTTCCCTTAAACTCTATGGCATAAGCCCTCGACATTCTTTCTAAGGTCTAAATGGTTCTTTCCAACTGTCTATCTAATTAAAGGTGGTAGGCGGTGCTAAAGTTCAACTATGTACCTAATGTTTCTGTAAACTTCCCTAAAATTTGGACATAAACCATGGATCTCTGTTTGAAACTATTCTCATTAGCATGCCGTAGAGTCTTACAATTTGCTTCACATAGATTCGTGCCAACTTTCCAAAGAGTATGTCATATTGATGGACAAAAGTGTACGAACTTGGTAAGTCTATCAACAATCACCCAAATTACATCAAATCCTACCTAAGTCCATGGTAATCTACTTACAAGGTCCATAGTAATCTGTTCCCGTTTCTATTTAGGAATCAATAGGGGGTAAAATATCCCTCCTAGTCTTTGATGTTAGACCTTGATTCTTTAGTATGTTTCATACTTTTGCACATACTCGGCTATATCTTCCTTCATGTCATTCCACTAGAAATTCTTCTTAACGTCATGGTACATCTTAGTCCCTCCAAGGTATACGTAGTATCCTGAATAATGAGCTCCGCTTGAGATTTCCTTTTTAAGAGATGCATCTTCTAGTACATACAACCTACCTTTCATAAGAATTCTTCCATTCTCATCAATTTCAAGGTTTGAGTACCTATCACTAACTATTTCCTCTTTTACCTTCATCAGAGTAGAATTGACTTGTTGAGCTTCTCAAATTCTTTCCGATGTTATAGGTTTAATAACTAAATTTGACAATTCAACGTTTTCTTCAACCCAAGCAAATTCTATGTTTAGCTTTTTGAATTCCTTGATCAACTCACGTTGTTAGGTAATGAGTGAGGCAACTGCTACATGATTTTTGCAACTCAAGGCATCTGTAACTACGTTCACCCGACCTGGGCAGTAATTGATTCCAAAATCTATGTCTTTGATCAACTCAAGCCATCTCCTTTACTGTATATTCAATTCTTTTTTAGTAAAGAGATATCTAAAGCTTTTATGGTCGGTGCGGATCTCACATCTTTGCCTATACAAATAATGCCTCCAAATCTTCAAGGTGAAGACTATTACTACTGATTCCAAATCATGGGTGAGATAATTCTACTTGTGAGGACTCAACTATCTGGATGCATATGCTATAACTCTTTTGCCTTACATCAATACGTAACCAAGTCCGTTTCTTGAAGCATTAGTACACATGGTGAAAGGCTCTTCGATGTTTGGCAAGACTAGGATCGATGTAAACACCAACTTAAGCTTCAACTCTTGGAACCTTATTCTCTTTTGTCTATCTATTCATACTTCACATGCTTCTAAGTCAATTAGGTGAGGGGTTTAGCTATAATGGAGAAATCCTTGACAAACTTCCTTTAGTACCCCACAAGACCTAAGAAATTGTGTACTTAATGACTATCTCCAACCTTTTCTATTCAACTATGGCCTTGATCTTTTCTAAATCTACTATGATCCCATCTCTTAATATAATGAGCCCAAAGAAAGAAATTTATTTCAACCAAAAGTCGCATTTGGATAGCTTAGCATAAAGTTGATGCTCTCTCAATGTCTACAACACTATCCTCAAATGCTCCTCATGTTACTTGGATGAAGTTGAGTATAATAAGATATCATCGATAAAGATGATAATATACTTATCTAGCAAAGTACGAAACATGTAGTTCATCAAGTCCATAAATGCAATCGGTGCATTTGTCAACCTAAAAGCCATCACCAGAAATTCATAATGACCATATTATGTTCTAATTGTTGTCTTAGGAACATTTCAAGCTTAATCTAGATCTCAAATCAATCCTAGAATAGACTCTAGCTCCTTTCAACTGGTTAAATAGGTCATCTATCTAGGGTAGTAGGCACTTATTTTTTAGCCACCTTGTTTAAATCCTTCCAATCTATGCACAATCTCATAGACCTATCCTTCCTCTTAATAAATAATAGTAGTGCTCTCCATGGGGATATACTGGGTATAATGAATCCTTCATCCAGTAGATCTTACAGCTATTTCTTCAACTCCTTTAGTTCTATTGAAGCCAATTTGTAAGGTGTTATAGACATTCCATTTTTGCTTCCTTATAAGTTTAGAATTTTTAGAATAGAGTAAATGGCCCTAATTTAGAAAAATACAAAAAAAATTAGAAAATTTAGAAAACCCCAAAAATAGAAAATTTAGAAAAAAAAAATTATTATTATAAAAAAGAAGGAAAGAAAAAAGTAAATAATTTAAAATAAGAATAGGGAATTTAAGTAGCTTTTGGTTCATTAAGTAACAAAGGGGATGTTGGGCATGGGCTTAGAATTAAATCAAGGTTAGGTCGACCTAATCCTTAAATGCAATTTGATTGCATATATGGACAAGATACAAGTCAATAGCTTGATGGTACTACACTTAAACTTAGCATGGCATATGGATTAGAAGTCTTCAGTTCGAATCTCTAAACAGGCACTTCGTGCCTTTTTCATTTTTTAAGGAGTGTACACGTGGCAAGGGGCTGTTAGGCCACGTAGTGCCACATCAACTTTCTTTTTCCCCCTCTTTCTCTCCTCTTCCTTTATTTTCTCTAACACACATAGCTCGAACCCCTCACTTTACCTCAATTTTTCATACGATTTACGTACGACCACACATAAATCTGTGCTCAAAGCTTGTAGTCCACATAGCCTTCTTTGAATCAAATGTGAAAACGAGACCGGATTCATTCCTTTAATTGCTCAAATCGGCTATGGAAATCAAGAAAAAACTTAAAACTAAGGATTGGCATTCATGGCCAATTTAGGCATTAAATGAGTTTACCTAACAAAACCAAGCTTAAAGTAGTATAAAAAGAGTTCCCCACTTACATTTTGATCATCAAAATCACTCAAGAACACATACCCGAACTCTTTCTCCCTACATTGTGCCTAAGCACTCTCTCTCAATAAATTGTTCAAGCTCGAAACTTTTTTAGCAAAGCCGCTACCACTAACGCACTCCCTATACTCCAAGCTTTTAAGCCTAACTCATCTTGCCCTCCATCGTGACATAACCCACCACGACTAGCAACTTCAATCCAAACCTTAAGCTCTACCCTGGCCAATATCTGTACCACCACTAATGATCTCTGCCCCACTCAAAAACAACACCCATTAAAACACTTAACCAACACCCATTAAAACACTTAACCAACACCATTATAGTCTTCAACGACCCCCTATCAAGAAACGTATAAACACCCTCTCTCCATCTCCAACCGCCAACACCTAACAACCATCCAAACCACCATACCATCATTAAAGCCCCTATCACCAATCAAAAGCTCATAACTATGTTGTTCCTTACTTGAATAGGTGCTCGAAAACCATTGAGAGGTGTCAATTCACCCATTGCACTCATCTCCACTTAACAACTCAACCTGACTCGATCACTAACCCGATTGCCCGAACCTACTCCATCCGACCTACGCCCTATCTTGGATTTAGTTCTATCATCCTTTTTGTTTCATTTGTTGTATTATTTATTTATTTATTTTTTTTTTGTAAATTTATCTAATTGTAAATTGTAAAAAAAAATCGAAAAAAATAAAAAGAACAAGAAAGAAAGGAAAAGAAAAGGGAAAAAGAAAAAGGATAAGGAAGCTTGTTTTTTTTTTAATTATTTATTTTAATTTCTTTCTTTGGTCATAATATAAATAAAAAGATAATAAAAATAAAAATGTATAAAATAAGTAAAAAAAAGTTAATGAAAAATAAGAAAATGTTTTACCACTTAGAAAATCTTTAAAAAGAAAACAAGAAAAGAATAAAATAAAGTCAATTTTTTTCAAAATTAAGACCTTTAGAATTTTCAAAAATATAAATAAACCAAATTTAGTAGAAATTTTTCTTAAATAACTCAAACCAAGTTAAAAACGTGAACCCAACTATTTTTTTTTAGACTAAAACGAACCAACTTGTTAATGTTTTCGAAAAATGAACTAATAAAGTCTAATTTTAAATAGCAAGTACATAAGTACTTGTATGAAACTATGGGCTGAATTAAAAAATGGAAAATTTTGTATTTCCACTTTTTTTGTAAAATTAACCTTCTTATATATTCAATTGCACGAACGTAATTGCATGTTAATAGATTTTATTCTTAAGGGTATTATCAGAAAATAAATTTAAACCTAGAAAGTTGAAAATGGTACTCATTAAGGGCTTTAAAAAGTTAGCCCCTAAACATAAAAGTCTAGTTTTCAAAACCATTTTAAAAAATTCAATCAGGTGGTGACTCCAAATAGTTTTAAAAATAATAAAACCAAGTTTTTTCTTAATTTTTAGTCGAGAGTTAATATTAAGCAAATTAAGATTTAATACTAACTGGTGAAGAAAAATAATAAAAACCAGGACAAAATCAAGCTCCACAGGTGCTTTTGAAACAAGCTCAGTACTTGACAACCAGTTGATGATAAAATCAATCTCTCACTTAGGAGGTAACCTTGGAAGCTCATCAAGCAAAACAACTAGAAACCCATCCACCACTCAGATCTCTTCAATTCGTGGCTTTGCTTTTTCTATCTTGGCTATGTTCAATCCTACTTCTTCCTACTCTTAACAACTCTTATCTAAAACTATCTTAAGCAAGGACATTTCTCCTAGCTTAATTAGGATTGATTCTCCTTTGAAAACGGCCTTAGTAGCATCCAATGCATTGAATTCTACTTCCTTGCTTCGACAAATTACCTTGGCATTCACAATTGACATCAACTCATACCCACTATGATCTTGTACTTATTCATTTCATGTACTATCATGTTAACTCAAGATTCATTGTCTTGAATTCTCATAAGACAATTCCTTACCACTTCTTTAGTCACTTCCCATAGACATTCAATCCTCAATACTGGACTCTATAGTCACTACCTGTAATCCCGCTTGCTTAACAATCTTAGGTGTTATAAAAGGGTGAGTTATTCCTGTATCATACAAGGTGTATAGACTAGAGACATGGATATTCCCTAAATCAAACAATTTTCATCTTTTTAACTTCGCATTTATAAAATATCTTTTAGCTCTTTAATCACATTCTCATTGTATTTTATACTCTATTAAATGTTACAAAACCATGAAGTAAAGAACAGAAAGGGTAAGTTACATACTTAAAATAAGTCCTGTGTCAACTGCATCTCCCTCCTCAAATTAGCAATAGCCTCATCATTTCTACCATCCACATAATCCCACTTACTGACCAGATTATAAACTCTGGCATGCGTAAGTGTGCTTGCTCTAGCCAGTGCAAGCCTTGGCTTACCTATATGTCTCTAGGCTGCTAGGCAACCTGGAAGTACTATAAGGCGAGCTAGATAGGTAACTTGAGTAGTCCTCCTCTATGGACAATTAGGAGTAATGTACCCCATTTGTTTCCATACAAAATAGGTCATGTTAGCTCTCTTGGGACACTCGACTATACGATGGCTACCCTCTCTACAAAGGAAACATCTAAATTGAAGATAGGGTCATTTTCTCAAGTAATGTTCTTATTTACACTACCAACATCTCACTGCACTTGAATCTAGAGCAACTGGCCTCAACTGTCAACCATGAATTTACATGATCTTTTTCTTTTTCTTAGAAAAGCCAGGTCCTTCAAATGGCCTTTTCCTAACTATGTTCACCTTGTGCCTCTCACTCTTATCCTATAAATCTTTAGCAATTTCAACAATTCTTGCCATCTCAACTACTTCTCTAAAATCTTCAGGTCAAAACTCATGTATTCAATATCTGGTCTCAAAATCCAATCCCTTAATAAATACCTAAGTCCACAACCTGTCACAAACCTAAAACTCCTTATTAGCAAACTGTAACAAGCTATTAATCTCAAACTCGTACTGATCTAAAGTACAGTTTTCCTTCTTAATGGAAAGAAAAGCATCATTATACTACAACCTCAATGTCTTTGGAAAATAGTTCAATATGAACTCCCTCTTGAACACTTCTTAAGTAATTGGGCCTCTCACTATCTTCTTCTTAGCTTCCCACCAAGTCGTAGTGTGAAACCTTAGCATATAGGTACCATAGGTAATCCTCAAATGGTGTAGAATCTCAAATGCCTCAAAAGTTCACTTAATCTGCATGAGCCAATCCTTAGCTTGCTTAGGGCAACCTGTAACCCTATTAAAGTACTTGGTACACTTGCTAAACTTTAGTATCATGGACCTTTGAGGCTTAGGATTCGAGGGTGCTATAAGAGCTAAATGCACCTATGCAATGGGAGGTAGTGGTGGTGGTGGCACCTCCTCAACGAGAATAGGAGGTGAAACATGAACTGGATGTGTCATGTTCCTCTTATGGAAGGTTTTCAGCATCTCCTGTACTACAACTAACACCTCCTCTATACGGTCCCTCTATGGAACCTACATTGGTAGATCCTTAAGATGATCCTCTAGGGGATCGCATCTCAATAGGGGTCTCCCCTAGCTTCTCCTACTCCTAATGCCAAAAATAATTTAGGTAAGCCCTTAGCAAAGAAACTTTCAATCTAAACAATAAAATATAATAGTACAAATCACACACTAAACAAAATAAAGTCATCTTTCTCCTTAATTTCAATCAACATGAGGTTACACCATAAGGCAGTCACTTTTAAAGAGTGAATACCTGCCAATACAATGTCTAGGCATATACAAGAGTTTCATAGTAGGTCTTTAGAAATGCAGTACTACAACTTAAATCACATAATCAAGATAAGTACATCCAAAACATGGTGACCTCAACTACAATAACTCAGGCTAACTACTATATTGGCAAATTGATGGTCGAACCAACCCCAGCACTCTCATTGTCCTTAAGATCATCAAATCTAGTAAAACTAGAATTGTCTCCATTAAAATCCATACTAGAGAAAGTAGATGGCTCACAATGCTTGTCTAATTCTAACCAATCCTCCTCATCTGTATCTTGTATAGCAAGTGGCAAAGGATTAAGTACTATCCATCTACCTTTATCTATGCCCCACCATCACCAAGCTCTATCAAGTGGCCTAAGTCAACAACTGGTATAATAAGGGGCATAAGCTCAAGTAGGTCCTCCTCCTAAGGTAGATCTAAGCTAACTGGGTCAACCTCCACCAAAGCTAGAACAAGAATCTTTGGAGTCTGCTCCTTTAGTTAGTTGTCCTTATCATCCATCTCCCCTCAATGTACATCTATAGCCTAATTAATGTTAATCTAAAGTAAGATCAAATGGTCACCTATATGATCTCTCGCAAAAGCATCCCATTCCTAACTAGTCTCCACTCACTAAACACTAGTGTCAACGGTCAGTAATCATCGCTAATCAAGAAAGCTATCTCTAGTGACTATTCGAAACATTTTGCCAACTAGGACTCATGCTTAAGTACATGAATGAGCTTAGTGTTGGTGTAGACTAGGCACTGGAGATCCATTGGTAACTCCTCATGTCTAAACCTCCAGTGATCCATTAGCCTACCCCTCTACAATGAAAAAATAATGCTCATGCTACGAGGCTCCTCAATTAAAGCAAAATCCTCATACAACAGTTAAAGGCAAGGACAATAACCTAAAAGAGTCTATCTTTCTTTCCTATGGAACACGAGAAACTGCTCCATTAAAGTCTCAAAATTATTCTAGAACATAAGAATTTCTTAGTTTTAGGGTTCCATTACTCTTTTAAATTATAAGTTTGACTTCCTATATGTTTAGGACTAGTTTTTATTGATTTTTAATCTAATACCTTAATGCCACTTTAATACTATCATAATTCAAGGGGCTACTAAGTTGTGGCAATACCATCATATACTACGGGAAGATCTAATACCATTACCATTACTAATTAAGAACCTGCATCGCACTATACAAGGCATCAACACAAATCTAGCTTCCACAAGAGAGATTTATATAAAGTAATATCAAGGCATAAAATTAAAAGTCTAAGCAAATAATATTAAAGTAAGGGGGTAAATAGTACTCTCCTAAATTAAGTGATCCAAACCATAATTAGGCAATTAGTAGTCTATGCTACTACAAACTCTTAAAACTTTTTATAATAAATACTTAAGAGTCCAAATATATAATAAATGTCCACTTGTGCTCTTTCCCTTTGACTATCCCAAAGCTACTGGTACTAATCTTGGGCATCCTAAGACCCGACTTTAGCCATAAGTTACACTGCAACAACAAACTATAAAGGGGGTAAATGACAACTGCTTAGTAAGTAATCTTTCTATGCTACCAGCAAATAATTTACAAGTAAGTTATTTAAACATGCATATGTAATGCTTAAAAGTATATGAAATGCATACATCATACATAGCCTACTGTTTCTTAGGTTAGGAAGTATTTAGGCACGTCAGGACTTAAGTCTCTACATCTATCATCCAAATGAATATCATCTTCTCTTAGTAGACCCAAAGTAACGAACAAGACTTGGCCTTAAGTAAAGGGCAGTACTCCCTAGAGTTAAGTAGATCCTAAAGGTCTAGGCAAGAACAACTCATACGAGAACATCATATGATACAACAACAATATAATACAAATACGAAACCAACATACATGATCTCTCACTCCATTGCCTAATGTTGACCCCCATTTCACATTAATGTAGAAGTGTGCAATGCATGATCGATTCATTTTAAGGTTAGATAATTATTTGTCTAGTTCATAAGTGACCAACCAAATATATGACAAACATTCCAAAAGCCCTATCTGCTAATGCAGTAACCATAATTCTCAAAATAGGGATTCTACTTAGAATCGCTAAAGGTTCAATAAAATCACATTGTAAAATCATAAGATTCTACAACTTGTATAAATTGGCTTTTTACAAATAGTAAATATGCATACAATAGTTAATAGAAGACTCACCATCTAATCTTGCTCAAGGGATAGGATAAGAGTAAAAGGGTGAGCTTAAAGCTTTACATAAAAAGAGATACAATATATTCAATGATAATAATAATGAAGATCATAACTGTAGCTACTTGCAAGAAGGCATTTTTATATTCAAAAATCTAAAGCATCCTATTAAATATGGAAAAGACTAAAGGGTATTGTCCAAAATAAGTAAAGTACAAGAAATAGACAAAGGGTATAATAGAAATTGTAAGATTAGAAGCCTCTTTAGCAAATTCTATCATTCGATAGCTACAACATGTAGCAGACAATCATTAGAGGGCTCTAGAAGAAGCTGATAAATGAATATGGCGTAATTCAGGTGGTATCGAGCTAATCTACAAGCTTTTTGGAGTTGTGCCAACTTAGACGTAATCTTAGGAGCTCGGAACAAATGTGGCCAAGCTAATGAGTAAGTTGGCTGAGCTGTCAACAAAGCAATCCTTAGATCGACACTTGGTAATTGACAAACAAAAAGGGGCTCGACTTGGTATCTATGGTAGGTTGGCAATTAGAAGTAGCTTAGACTCTTCAAGTGTAGGTCGGGATGAAAGGATACACCTTACCATGCTCTTAAGTCGTAGAAGATGAGCTCGGGTAAATGGTCTAGCGACTTGATTCCTATCAGTCCCTCTAGGTTGATTAGGATTTGAGATCAAATATGGCTGGTCCTTGTTCTACTCTTCATCAGACTCGTAGGGGCTAAGATTAATAATGTTGAACACAATAGAAACTCTGAAGTCTTCAAGTAGTTCCAATCGATAGGCATTATCATTGATCTTTTAGACTATTATGAATGGTCCTTCAGCTCAGGTGAATAACTTGTTCTTCCTCTTGTTTAGAAATCTTTCTTTGCTTATGTGTAGCCACATAAGGTCACTAGGATGAAATTGCTTTGTCTTCCTTCCTTTGCCTCTTTACTTTAACTTTCTAGTAGCTTAATCCATTGGCTAGGCAACTCTCTCGTAGATTTGCTAAAAGGATTAGGCTCTAGCTTTAGCTTTAAGGCCTTCTTGTTCAGACATGGGTGTTAGGGTGTAATCGAGAGATAACTCGAGGTTAAAGCCATAGATAACCTCAAAGGGTGTATGCCCAGTGGTGTGTACTATCTAATTGTAACTAACTCTACCACAAGCAAACATACATCCCAATCTATCAAGTTGTTTCACACTATAGCTTGAAGCAATGAACCTAAAGTACAGTTGACAACCTCCATCTAGCCATCAATTTGAGGGTGGTAAGAAGTGTTGAAAAGCAACTTAACTCCCATTTGACACCAAAGAATTCTCCAAAAAAGGCTTAGAAACTTTAGGTCTCGATCTAACACTATACTCCTAGGCACTCTATGCAAGCGGATAATCTCTTACAAAAATATAAAAGCAATAATCATCATTAGTCTTAAAATAAGGCAAAAAGTGTAATATTGCACTGAATCTATCCATGATGGCCATCAATGAATCTTTTCCTTGAGCAATTCAAGGTAAGCTAAGGATAAAATCTATGCTCAAATCAACCTATGGTCTGGTTAAGATAGGTAGAGGCATCGCTCTCTCTTGCTCAACTCAACTTTTTTCTTTCCTACAGTCACATAGCTCTCTATTTCTCGATGCATATCTTGTCTCATCTTAGGCCAAAAGAATTGTTCATTCAACAACTCATAAGTCCTTTTCTCTCAAAAATATCCAAAGAGTCCTCCACTATAAGCTTCTCTCACTAATAGCTCTCTGATGGAACAAGTTGGTATACAAAGTTTGCTAGTTCAGAAAAGATATGTCCTCTACATGATAATCATCTACTATTCATCCTTCTTCACAACGCTCATATATTGGACCAAAATGAGGGTCCCAAGGGTATTGCACTCCAATGCTTACCAACCCTAATAACCTAGTTTGCAATTCAATAACAAGAATGTACCTTCTCAATAAGGCATCAACAACAACGTTAGTCTTGCCTTGCTTATATTTGGTCACAAAATTAAATCCGTCTAGAAATTCTATCCATCATGCCTATCTCTTTGAAAGCTTGGCCTAGCCTCACGAGTATCTCATAGACTCATGATTGGTGTATATGATGAATTCTCTTAGTAGAAAGTAATGTTTCCATACTTGAAGTGCACAAATTAATGCAAGGAGTTCTTTATCATACGTGGAGTAATTCAATTGCAGTCCTCTTAACTTCTCACTATGATAGGCAATAGGTCAATCTTCTTGCATCAACACAGCTGCTATGCCTACACTTGATGTGTCAAATTCAAGCTTAAATATCTTTTCAAGGTCATGTAGAGTCAATATTGGTGTAGAGGTCAACCTCTTCACCTCAACAAAACTTCTCTATTCTTTCTCTTCCCATTTGAATTCTACATTCTTCTTTATCAACTTAGTAAATAGTGCAACAATGGTACTGAAACCTTGAATAAACCATGGAAGCTCCTCACCTAAACATAAGTAGTTAGGATTAGCCAATTAACAATAGCTCGAATCTTCTTATCATCAACTCATAGACCTTCACTACCAACTACAAATCCTAAGAAAACCACTTCCTCCTGATAGAAACAACATTTCTTCAAATTTTCAAAAAGTCTCTTAGCTTAAAGCACATCAAATATAACTTGAAGATGGTCGGTATGATTTAGTAGGTCAATATTGTATACAAGGATGTCATCAAAGTAGACCATAACAAATTTTCTAATCAAATCCCATTATATATGATTCATTTATCTCATGAAAGTACTTAGGGTGTTGGATAAGCCAAAGGAAATTACTGTCCACTCATAAACCATGTTAGGTCTTAAATGTAGTCTTCCATTCATCTCCTAGTCTCATTCGAATTTGACGGTAGCCAAACTTAAAGTCAATCTTACTAAAAATTCCAGCACCATTCAATTCCTTAAGCAAATCACCTAACCTCGAGATTGGGTATCTATACTTGATTGTTAGCTTGTTAACAACTCTACTATCCACACACATATGCTAGGTCCATCCTTCTTTAGCCCAAATAGAGCTAATACAACACAAGGGCTGAAGCTCTCCCTTACATAAACTTTCTTTAGTAACTCATTGACTTACCTCTATAGTTAGGTTGCTTACTCGGGATTCATCATATCAGTAGGCTTGTTAGGAAGGGTAACTCTAGGTATTAAGTCAATATAGTATTCAATACCTAGGAAAGGTAGCAGTCCCTTAGGCAACTATTCAGGAAATAAGTTAGCATATTCAAAAAGCAACTCTCAAACCTCATTAGGTAGCACGACTTGCTCTTTTAATTCCAAAAATCTTCCTATTAACAAAAAGGTTGGCTTATTAGATCTAATTACCTCTCTAAGCTTGAAACGACTAAGAACCAAGGCCTTCTTAAAACCTCAAGCTAGCTTGGCCTGTAACTTGCTCACTTGAATAAGGGTCATGGGATTCAAGATAATGTTCCTCCCATCTTTCTCAAACACATATATGTTCCTAAACCCATCATGTATAACTTTCCAATCAAATAGCCAAGGTCAGCCTAGCAATACATGAGATGCACACATAAGTAGCACATTGTAAAGAAACTCATCAGAATGGTTCCTAATGGAGGTAGGTAGCAATACTTGCTGGGTCACATGTAGTGTTCCTTTTTGGGTCAACCAATGGAGTTTGTATGGTTTTAGATGTGATAGGTTTAGCAACTTGAGCTTTCGGGCCAGGTTGGTAGATACAATGTTAGTGTAACTCTTACTATCAACAACAAGTGCATACACTTATTCATTCACTTTACATGTGATATGGAATAAGTTTTCTTGTTACTCCTCTTCAACAAATGGTTTAAGGCTCATTATTCATCTAATAACTAAAGTTAGCTTCTCTAGATCTTTAATAAACATATCCCCTTCGACAAGTTCCTCATCACTCTAAAAGTTCCTCTCCATTTCTCCTCTTTCTTCAAGTTCCTCATCTATACTATCCACTTCAACCTTCAAAAGTTTGCCTTTAATGACCATGGTCTATCTGTTAGAACATTAGACGGCCATGTGCTTGAATCCCTAACACTTAAGCATTTGATCTAGCTAATCTTTCACCTTAATCCTTGTCTTTTTTCAAGTGTCATCTTTGGTGCTTCATTGTCAACAAGTTGGCTCTTTTGCTCAGTTATGATGTCTATCTATCTACTCGGCTTATTGCTGTATTAGGCTCGGTGACTTCCTTAAGCAAGTCAACTGATCTAAATAGGTCGACTCATTGGAGGTTTGATTGTCCTATTCCTCATCTGTCTTTCTACACATCAATCAATTCGGATAGCCTCGTTTAGAGCAACAAACTATTATAGCTCCACTACATCTTAGATCTCTACTCTTGATCTAATTAAGAATCAAGATACTATCTAAGCTCAAGGTTCACTAACCTCACATCAAATCATAAGCATTTGAAATTCTCATACATACTCATCAACAATATAGTTCCCTTGCTTTAACTCTTTTAGTTGAGTAAAAGTGTCCTACATATAGGTATCCGGCACAAATTTAGCTCTTAAAACTCTTTTCATCTCGAGCCATGTATTAACCTCTCTATATTCATCTCACCTTTGCATTGTTAGAAAATTCCTCTCCACCACATCACAGCATATCTTAAAAACTTGATTGCAATAGTTATGAACTTATTATGGTCCTCTTACTAATAATAATCAAAGATACACTCCACCTTCTCTTCCCAATCTAAGTATTCCTAGCATTCCTAAATCTATCAAAGCTTAGGATCTAATGCTTCACATGATCAGCAACTCAGGGTACATAAGCTCTATCATCTGCTTCACAATTGTCCTCTTCATTCTCCTTATCGACTTTACCCAAGTCTATCCTCCACTGTACATGTCCTCTTACTCCTCCACCTTGGTCTTGCTAAGCTGGGAATTGTTTTCGTGCAGCCTAAACATTACAGGCAGTAGCACCAACTTTAAGAATAACTTAAGGGGTACTGTAGATGACCTCAATAGGTTAGGAGGCTAACGCGTGAATAACTCAAGTTAGGTCAACTATTAAGTTAGTCACTTCATTGAAACACTCATTAAAACTTATAGGGGTATTTTGGGGTTATCAACCATAATGGACAATGCCACTATCGAGATCTTTTATTCCAATATTTACACTAGAATCAATCATCTTCTCTCACTCAATCTTATCCCCTTAGTAAAAACATAGAGTACTTGGATTCTCACTATTATCCAAAAATAATATACAATATCTTTAACTGATCAACCACGCATACACATAACTTCCTCACACGAATTCTAAGTTTGAAATATATTCTACAATAGGATACTAATATGACCGCAACATTGATGAATAACAAAAATACCCAGTTAGTGTTTGCTCTATTTTTTAAGGCTCAAAATAAAGTAGAATAGGGTACTAAACAACAACTACTATAAAAGAACAAAACCACTACTCATACACAACCATATAATCAACGATACTCACCCATTAGACACTTCTACAGTAGTATTCAATGTAATGCAACAATGGTATGACATAATAGTAACTTACCCGATTTGATCCTCTACTTTGATACCAAGATAATATGCCATGCTAAGGACAAATAAGGGCAACGCTATCAAAGGTGGGTCCAAGCTCACAAAAAGCTTTAAATTGTAAGATGATGGACACACAAATAAAAGAAAACAAGAAAAACCATGAACAATTTTGAAGATATGAAGCAACAAGGAACCTCTATAGGCTAACGAGCTAGTTGATATGATGCATGAATAGCTTAATGAGGTTACTAGCTACCTAACCTTACTTAAGGGATAGGATAAGAGTAAAAAGGTAACCTCTAAGCTTCACACAAAAAGAGATACAATATATTTAGTGATAATAATAATGAAGATCATAATTGCATCTACTTTCAAGAGGGCATTTTTATATCCATAATTCTAGGGCATCCTACAAAATATGGATAAGACTAAAAGGGTATTGTCTAAAATAAGTATAACACAAGAAATAAACAAAGGGTATAATAGAAATTGCAGTATTAGAAGCTTATTTAGTAGATTTTGTCATGTGGATGCTTAGGAAATGTGGTAGACAATCACTAGAGAAGCTTTGGAAGAAGCTAATGAAAGAGTACCATCGGATTCAAGAGGCGTAGATTTGATCTACAAGCTTTGGAGTTATGTCAGCTCATATGTGATCTTGGGAGCTCAGAACAAGTATAGTTGAGCTAATGAGTAAGTTGCCCAAGCTACCAATAGAGAAGTCCTCATATCAACACTTGGTGATTGACAAACAAAAAGGGGCTTAGCTTGGTATCTATAGCAAGTCGGCAATCTAAAATAGCTTGGACTCTTCATGTATAGGTTAAGAAGAGAAGATATACCATGCCATGCTCTCAAATCCTCAAGCTCGAGCTCGAGCTCAAGTTAATGGTACAGTAGCTCGATTCCTACCACCTGGGCTTTTTATATTTTATTTAACAAGCCTTTTATTTTAGTGTTTAGATCTGGTCACTACTTTATAAGGCTTTAATTTTAACTCTTTTTGGGATTGTTTTGCACTTTAGGACCTTAAGCCCAATTATATACATCATTTTGGGCCTAAGCCCATTGTAGACTTTAAGTTTAGTCCATTTTAACTAATGTTCCAAATCTGGTCCTTATCATTAATGGTGTCTTTAATACCGTTTTTAAGCATCTCATTACTAACTAAGATAGTTTATGCTACTAACTCATCATTACCTTACTTAACTTGGTTAATCACATCTTAAATCATACTTAACACTAACTAATCATGTTATTACACTAATAAAACAAAATTTATAAACCATTACATCTTCTACAAGTGGGGGCCATGATGGTTTTCTAAGGCTTTCACTACATTTTCCATGTACTATTCATTTCAATGCATTTCCTTAACCTAAATCATGTTTTAACTTAATGTAAGTTTGTTTATCTATCTAATGTGATGAAAACATGTTGGAAACTTAGCATGAAGGTGGTGGCATGCTTAAGGAACTAGGGCTATTGGACCTTTCTTGATGATTTGTTAATAAAATCTATCAACTACCAATCTCTACTACATGTTATTGATACTACTTGAACTACTAAGCTCAATCTGTACATTATCTTGACTCGCCATTCATGTCACTATCCTAAACTCTAGAATATTCACATTCATGTGTGTGTATATCTAAAATGTGCAAAACTTGCATGATTCTAAGTGAAAAACTAAAGAAAATAAGGTTGATTAGCTTACGGGAGTTAAGATGTGGTAGCTCCTCTTTGTAGGTGTGTGTAGTGAGCTAAAGAGAGTGGAATGGTGTGTGTATTTGTGCCAACCAATTGGTGGAGGATGTGAGGAGGTATATGGCTTGGTGGTTGAATGATTGGTGGCATGGTAGTGGTATGGCAGTGGCCGGTGGTGGGGTGTACAAGGGTAACTAAGAGAGTAACTTTGAGTGGAAGTTTTGGAGTGATTATGTAGATGAATAAGGATAAAAATGCAAGAAAATGAAGTGTATAGGATGGAGGTGGTTGGCATAGGACTGAGCAATAATGGGGGGACAAAGTGGTTTGCTTTTGGTACATGGTACATGGTCCCCACATGTACCAAAATATCTTCCCGTGCTTTTTGCCATTTATGGCATAATCTTATCTCCCAAAGGACAATTATCCTTAAGCCCACTAACTAATCATGTTGTCTTTTATCGTTAATTGTGTTGATCTTGTTGCTAATTAAAATGTAAAAGAGGTTGGTTAAATTAAGGTATAATTAGGGCAATTAACCACAATTAAGTTCAACTAAATATATTAAGCATGATTAAGGGATTTTCAGGGCTTTATTACATTTTATTATTTTAATTTAGCTAATTATGACATCCCACATTTATTTCTAAGGTTTTCTTAAGGTTTTGGGTACGTTTACAATTATCGATTTGCATATACGTTTAGAACTTAGGGTTTTAGGTAATCAAAGTACTTGTTTATACTTAGCAAATGATTTTCACTATATGATTTTAGTTCTTATCATTACTTTAAGGTTTTATAGAATTTTAGGGTCTCATAGTTGTTTTAGGGTTTCTCACTTATTAAGGTTTTTAGGGTTTTAACGCGTCTCCAAGGTCGAACACATAAAAAAGTACAACAATGAAGCAAACCAAAATGAATAGGAAAAAAGTTAGCAAAGTCTGGGTAGCTATTGAATGGATATGATGCACCACTCAATCTTACTTGGCCTACAATCCACCAGATATAACACATTAATCGAAACTGAAAGGTCACTCGCCACTACTCCTTACTAAAGGGAATAGATAAAATTTGAATGATAACGATAACACTAAAGTTACTCAACATAAGTAATTCTATATTGATTAGTTGATTATCTGCATACAAGAAAGTAGGGGGTTTATATACCCATCCACTAGGATTACTTTAGACATATAAAAAGACAAAAGGATATTCTATAATTAGGTTACATAAAACATACTAAAAGGAGCAAAATGGGCAAAGGATATTTACTACAGAAAAGAAAGAATCATTTTGGAATATTATGTTAAAAGACATGTGTCACTTGGTGACTAGATGGGAGAAATATGATAGAAGGTATGTGGAAGCAAAAAAAGGTTTATAGTCAGGGGCCAACTTGATTTGGATCGGATCAGGGATCAATCAACCCTATAGAAAAGTCAACTGTATTAGTGTCAAATGTGTGGTCAGTTTGACAACTCAACTCGAATAGTCTTGAGCTATCTTCTAAAATAAGGCATCGTTGTTGGGCAGGAGCAGATCTGATACATGTAAGGATTTAATAGACAGGTCAGCAGGAGATCGGTTCAGCATAAGGATCCCCATTTCGGCTTTGGTTTCAAGCTAGTATTCTCCACACAAGTCCTTAGAGTCCTTTAGCTTAGCCATAAGTGATTAGTCTAAGGGCCTAATTCTTATCATCTACTTGGGGTTCGAAAAGATTTGCCCTTAAATCTAGAGGAGTTTCTACTTCTTCTTCTGGGGTACACATGGGGTCTTCTTCTACTGGTTGGTGAGGGATCAGATTGGATACATTGAAGGTAGAAGAAACATCATAGTCATCAAGCAACTCAATTTAGTAAGCATTACGGTTGATCTTCTTCAGGATTTTGAATGGACCATTAGTACGAGGAGATAGTTTATTCTATCTCAAGTGTAGGAATCATTCTCAGTTGAGGTATATCCATACCAAGTCTCCTGGGTGGAAAGAAACAGTTCAGCAGCCTCGGCTACCAATTTCTTACTGTCTCTGATTGAATTTGGCAATCCTCTTAGTTATAGAGTAGTGTAGCTCATGTAGTTCTTCGGTTCAATTAACTTTGGATTAACTCTCTTCAATAAGCAGTAGCTACTAGAGCACCGATCATATCTAGGGGAATAGTAGGGTTGAGGCCATAGACGACCTAGCATAAGGTCTTCCCAGTAGTACTATGGACAATTCGGTTATATGTGAACTCATCCCAATCCCTCAAGTTCTTTCTTACAATAGGTCTGAATAGATTGCTTAGCGTCTTGTATACCACTTCTATCTAGCCATCAATCTGAAGGTAGCTACTAGAGCTGAATATAAGTTTAGTTCCAAGTCTTCTCTAAAGAGTCTTCCAAAAATAGCTCAAAAATTTTGTTTCCCGATCTGAGACAATAGTCTTTGGTACCCCATATGGTCAAACAACCTCCTGTAGAAAAAAATCAACAATATATAAAGCATCATTAGTCCAATGGCATGGAATGAAATGTACCATCTTGCTAAAGTGGTCCACTACAACAAAGATAGAATCTTTGCCTCTAGATGTCTAAGGCAACCTTAGGACAAAATCTATGCTAAGGTCGACCTAATGTAAGGTTGGTGTTGGCAACGACATGTATTCTCCATGGGGTTCTCTCTTCCCTTAAGCTCACTTGCACACTTCACAACTACTAACTATCTTATGGATGTCTTTGGCCAAACCTAGCCAGTAAAAGTTCTCTTTCAATAAATTGGCTGTCTTAGTCTCCCCAAAGTGACCTAATAATCCACCGCTATGAGCTTCCCTAATCAATAGGTCACGCGTGAAACAATTTAGTATATACAACCTTCAGTCCTTAAATAGATAACCTTCCTTAAGATAATATCCCTTGACAACAATTATATCCCTACACTGTTCTAGGATAGGGCCAAAATGAGGATCATAAGTGTACAACTCAGTATTAAGTGAAGATCCCAATAATTTTGTCTACAAAGTAGTCCGTAAGGTTTATCATCATGATAGAGTGTTGGCAACCACATTTGTACTTCCCTTCTTATGTCGAATGACGTATAAGAAACCTTCCATAAATTCCAACCACTTGGCTTGCCTCTTTAAAAGCTTGTTCTGACTCCTTAGATGCTTCAAAAACTCATGGTCCATATAAATAACAAATTTTCATGCAGCAAATAGTATTGCTAAATAGTAAGGGCTCAGTAAAAAGAGTACAACTCTTTCTTGTATACAAAATAGTTTAAGGTAGGACCACTAAGCTTCTCACTATGGTAAGCGATAGGTCGTCATTGTTACATTAGGACAACGCTAATTCCCACTCCCGATGCATCGCATTCCAATTTGAAGGGTTTGTCAAAATCTAGTAATGAGAGGACAAGCATCGAGGTGAGCTTCTCCTTGATCTCCCCAAAGCTTTACTCAACTCAATCATTCTACCTGAACCCTTCATTCTTCTTTGTCAACTCGGTCAAGGGGGCGGCTATGGTATTGAAGTTTTTGATAAATCACCTATAGAAAGAAGGTAGGTCGTGAAAGCTTCGAACCTCAGTGACATTCTTTAGTGTCAGCCACTCAAGAACAACTCGGATCTTCTCCTCATCTGCTCGATGTCCTTCCCCTAATACCACAAACCTTAGTTTGCAAAACGTACATTTCTTCACATTTCCATACAACTTCTTAGTTTGCAAAATGTAAAATACTTCGCGAAGATGTTGGATATGGTCATTCAAGTTGGTACTGTACACCAATATGTCATCAAAGTACACGACCACATATCTTCCAATTAGAGGGCATATTACATGGTTCATTAACCTCATGAATGTGCTTAGTGTATTAGTAAGTCCAAACAGTATAACCAACTATTCATAAAGTCCATGCCTAGTCTTAAAGGCAGTCTTCCACTCATCATCGGGCCTTATGCAAATTTGGTGATAGCTACTTTATAGATCAATCTTCGAAAATATCTTAGCGCCATAAAGCTCATCTAACATGTCATTGAGTCTCGATGTCGGGTATCTATACTTGACAGCATTAGGGCTCATGCCCTCTCTTACATATCCTCACTCTATAAGTTCATCCACCTATCTTTTTAGCTTGATAGCCTACTCAAGGTTCATTCTATAAGCAAGTTGGTTCAATAAGGTATCGTCTTGCTACAAGTCAATATAGTACTCAATTCCTTGGACTGGAGGTAAACCTCTAGGCAATTCTTCAAGAAGCAAAACGGAAAACTCATTTAGCAAGCTTTAAATTTCATCAAAGATATCCTCCAAATATCTCATTTCCAACAATCTTCTTATCAACAAGAACATAGATTCCCCATCCTTTTCAATAGCTTGAAGCTCTCTTTGGCTCATCACTAAGGCATTCTTCTTACTAGCTCGAGTGAGTTGATTATCGGTTTCATTTACTTAGGACGGGGTCAAGGGTTGTAACACAATCTTCTTTCCATCCTTAACAAAGGCATAGGTGTTCTTATATCCATTGTAAGTAACATGTCAATCGAACAACCAAGGTCATCTAAGCAGCAGATGTGAAGCTCCTATAGGGACGACATCATATACTACTTTGTCCTTATATACACTCCCAACATTGAACGGTACGATCACTTGTTCAATTACATGTAAAGTACCCTTATAATGAAGCTAATCAAACTTATAAGGTCAAGGATGCTTTGAGGTTGGCAGACCTAACCTCTGCACAAAAGATTGTGCAACGACATTAGTATAACTTCCCCCATCTATAATGATCGTGCACAATTGGCCTTTGACGATACACCTGGTATGGAACAGATTCTCCCTCTGGTTTTCCTCAAAGTTTGGCAAGGAACTCAATACTCGCCTCAAGACTAGGGTCATCACTTCTCCTTAGTCGGCATAGACACAGGTCTCCTTTTCCTCTTTAGCTTTGAGTTTTCCAACATCCTCTTCTTTCTTAGGCTAGCTCTCATCGGTGCTGTCCACTACATCTCCTTGGAGCACCATGACGCATCAATTCAAACACTTAATAGCCATATGTTCGAAGCCTAAACATTTTAAACATTTCACTTCACTGGTCTTCCATTCGAAGGTCTGCCCTTTCTCATAAATCCTTGGGCTTACCATAACTTCGACTAGGCCTAACTGACTAGCTCAACCTTGCTGGCTTACTCGATTGTCATCAAAGCAGTCGTTCCTATCCTCGGTTCTACTTGAACAAGTTGGTGTAGAATTAGGGATTAGGAAAAGGTTAGCGTAGGTTGGCTCAAAGCACTTCTTCTATGTTTTTTGACCCTCTGCACTATCTTTATCACCTCTTCCAAGGTATAAAACCTTTGCACTTCCACTATATTGAGAATCTCAAATCAAAGTCTAAAGATGAACCTCGACACAATACGAGCCTCAAGTTCTTCTACGTCAACCCAAATCATAAGCATTTGGAACTCTCTAAAATAGTCATCAACAAATCGACTTCCTTGGCAAAGCTCTTGCAACTTTGTAAATGTATCTTGTAGGTAGGTCTTGAGTACAAATCTACCTCTTAACAACCTTTTCATCTCATCTTAGGTTCTAACACCTTGTCTTCCATCTCTTGTTCTGACTACATTTAGATTCTTTCACCATATAGTAGCATACCCAATAAACTTTAGTGCGATAAGTCGAACTTTGAAAACATTCGTATACCCATAACATTCAAACACCTTCTCAATCTTTTCTTCCCACTCTAAGTATTCATCTGCATCTCCACTTCCATTAAATGGTGGGATTTGAACCTTAACATTGTCTAATCCTCAGGGAACTCAGTGTCCTTGTCCCTACGCTTGGTAATAGTCAACTTCTTCTTCCTCCCCAAACTCTTCAACATCCAACTCCTCATCATCTTCTTCAATCTCCTCTAACTCCAATTTTCATCTAGCAGCTCAGTTTGCTACTCCTCCAGCTCGTTGTAATTAAACTAAGCGATTGGTTCAATTGCCTTGGCTAGGGTATCTCTCATGAGCATTTTCTTGTGGGTTATTGTGCTATACACCATAAAGTTGTTGTTTGTTAACTTGCATTACTGTTATTAGACTTAACAAGGTTAGTCTTTCTATCAAGTTTATCATCAACCGCCCTAAGGTGTTACTACCATTACGACCTTGACCAAGTTGAACACCACTACTCTAGTCACCAATAACACCCTAAATACTTAAATCTAACATGGTACAGTACTTCTCAAATGGATTAACAACTCGTTAACAACTTTAATACCAAATAATCACTCAAACAAAACAGAAATGAGCTTACCCTATTTTCATGATGAGAAATAAAGTAAGAGTAGAGTAATAATGAAACTACACTTACTTACACTCAAACGCACTATAGTAGCTACAGAGGAAACACAGCAACCACCAAGAGCAAAGCGAACTAAAGCTTCACTATAACTTCACATACTCCCTCGTAAAACCGTGCTCTAATACTAGTAAAGCTAATACGTCTCCAGGGTCAGATACATGAAGATGCACCATAATGAAGCAAACAATAAACAAACAGGAAAAAGTTAGTAAAGTCTGAGCAACTACCAAATGAATATGATAGACCACTCAATCCTACTTGGTCTATAATCCGCCGGATATGACACACTAGTTTGAACGAAAGGGTCACTCGCCACTACTCCTTGCTAAAGGGAATAGATAAGAGTTGAATGATAATGAGAACACTAAGGTTGCTCAACGTGAGTAATTCTGTATTGATTTGTTGATTGTCTACATACAAAAAAGTAGGAGTTTATATACCCATCCACTAAGGTTACTTTATACATATGAAAAGACAAAAAAGTATTTTACAATTAGGTTACATAAAACATACTATAAGGGGTAAAAAGGGTAAAGAATATTTAGTACGGAAAAAAAAAAATCATTCTAGAATATTGTATCAGAAGACATGTGTTGCTTGATGGCTAAATGAGAGAAATATGATACAAGGTAGGCGAAAACAGAAAAATGTTTGCAATCAGGGGCTAACTTGATCTAGATCAATCCTGTAAAGAAGTCAACTGTATTGGTGTTAAATGTCTATGGTCGGTCCGACAACTCAACTCGAATAGTCTTGGGCTGTCTTCTAGAATAAGGCATCATTGTTAGGTAAAAGCAAATCTAACAAATGTGAGGATTTAATAGATAAGTCAACGGGAGATCAGTTCAACATAGGGATCCCCGTCTCAACTTTAGTTTCAAGCTAGTATTCTTCGCGCGAGTCCTTGGAGTCCTTTAACTTGGCTACAAGTGATTGGTCCAAGGAGGCTTGATTCCTATCAGGTTTACTCATGTAACTAAGGTTTTAAGATCAAACTTACTCTAAGGTTTTCAATCCTTTTATTTAGGGTTTTTGACATAATAATTAAGGTTTGGTTATCATGCCTCGAAAAGGTAGGGTTGCAACAGTTTCGCCATATAAACCGTTCTAAAATAGGAGCTTAACTCAACTCAACCACTTTGAAGCCAATTCTTCATAATCCTCACTTCTCAACCCCTATTCAATCTTCTGGATTTAGGTGGTAAGTTTTGAGTCTACTATAAGCCTACAAGACAACTATAAGGGGAATGAATAACAACTTGCTTAATAAGTGGGACAGAGACAACCGTATGCATTCAACACAAACAAATAAAGTTTTCAACCAAGTTAATTAAATGTAATGCATGTATAAGCAAATGGCATCGTACGACATTAACCAATTCATCATGAGACTAGATAAATTGCACCCACTTTAATCGAGGTTAAGAAGTTTGACATGTACACTAGTGAATCGGAACCAGGCTAGGCTTATGTAATGAAGAACAACCTTTGCTTGATACTACCTTCAAACTATAGTCCCTAACCTTACCATAACTTCCTCTCTTATCACTTAATTCAACTAAGGGTAAGGAAAAGAATATTTCAACTATCCTCATCGAAAGGGTCTGTATTTTGCCCCAAGAATCCTAATCATACTCTTAATGGGTTACAATGCATATCAGGTTAGAAGTTAGGTCTATTTTGAATTAATTCAATTTTTGGGGTAATCAACCAATTCAAACAATCCAAACAAAGTAGAGTACACAAAACAATCACAACATGGAGCACAACTCCTACAGCTACAACAAAGCAATACTTTAGCACATACACACACACAAACAACTACATTACAATCATAAGCCAAAAGCATACCAAAGTCTCCAAGTACTTTAAAATACTCCAAAAAGCTACTAAGCAGTGATCCTACTTACCAGGATATTAATGCTCATTCTCTTCATGTATCGCTCTTGCCTTCCTCTATTGTCCTTAAAATTTAATGTAACCCCTTTAGTTTCCATCCAAATATAACATATGAGTTCATTTTGACATTTAAGTATGTTCTTTAGTTGAGTTAGGTGAGTTTTTCAAGATTTTTGTTAGGTATTAGTCAAGTAGTGTATGTTCTTACTTGGTATTTAACATAGGTTACTATCCAATAGTTTCTACCGCATGTTCTAATTTCGGTAAATTATTAGAGGTTATAAGCAAGCGACTTTTTGGCCTACCTTCTAGCTCTAAGTGATGTAATATTTAATTCCAACCATCTTCAAACTTTCAATTGCTCCTACCTTTAGTTTCTTCCATCAAACTACTTTCTGACTTAGGCTTCGACCCAGCATTATGGTGCAAGTTATTATCCAAGAGTCTTTTAACTTATGTTCTGACTTTGATAGGGATGTAGAGTCTAAATATAAACCACTTTCTAACTTAGATCCAAATTTAGTATATTGAAGATATTCAATTCAGACCTACTTTCTAACACAATTTTTTACCCTATTACTACTATTATGTCTTACTACTTTACATATACTCTAACTTACCCTAAGTTCCAAGACTTAAATATCTTGCATAAACAACAAATATCAATTAAATACCATAACTATTTACACCCTTTTCATATTATACCATCCACTAAGTTACAACTGAATGGAAACTTAGAAAATTGCCTTAAACTACGAAAAACTCGCTGACCTTTTAAAATCATCATTTCCAAACTTGTAATTAGCATCCTTTTTCTTTTTGTTGGACATTTGCTAACCCAAAAAGCAACCGTCTTTCTTTTTCTTTTCCTTCCTTCTTTTTACTTTTTCTTTCTCTTTCTTGCTTTATACTGTACACAATAGCAACACTGAGAAAAGAGAGAATGTACGAGGGAGGAGGAGGAGAAGAAAAACAGTATTTTGAGCACGCTGCAAAACCAAAAGTCCAGGTATCCTCTACTTCATGTATTCAGTCATCATGATGTTTTTTTATTAATTGATGCATCCACTAAGTTACAACTAAATGGAAACTTAGAAAATTGCCTTAAACTACGAAAAACTCGCTTACCTTTTAAAATCATCATTCCCAAACTTATAATAAACTACTTTTAGCTACTACATGTGGGTAAATATTGGTTGTATCATAATTTTATAAATAATTCATCAAGCTCCTTAGTAAAACAACATCTCAAGTGCATAATTACATGAAAATGGATATTTTTCAAAAATCCAACAACTCAATTTTGAGAATAAACCACATGAAATCAAAAACAAGTTAAGAGTATACTCATAAAATTTCAAGTCAAAACAATATTGGATGGTTTTTCGAAAATGTGATCTAAAATTGTTACGCAGGACATTTTTCTTAAGAATCTTATAGTAGCACACAAAATTTCAAAAATTTGATTTAAGGTTTGAATTCCTTATACAAACCACTTGGGAAAACTAAGTTTCAAATTTTCTAGAATTAATTTAGGATTTTTCCCTAAATTTAGTTATAATCAAGAAAAATGGCGACTAATTGATACCCAAAGCTCCAACCACTGCAAGGGTAAAAGGGTGTGTTGGCCAAGCTTCCTATGGCCTTACCCTTCTAGTTATGATGTGGTTTCGCTTTGAGTTGCTAATGGCACACACAAACTCCTCAAACCCCAATTTTGCACCTATTTTTTAAGAAATTTTCCTTATACTCATTTCTCTCTCCCATATGTTCTCACGAATTTTTTCTAGATTTCTAGTAGGTTAAAATTTGCTATGATAGTCAAGTGATGAATTTTATAAGTAAGTTGTAAGGTGTTTTGATTTTAATCCTTGGCTAACACTTAGGATTTGACATCATTAGGTGTCAAAATGTTAGGGTTTATTGACCTTAACTTGTCTAACCTATGTTTCTAATCTTACCATGTCTTAAATAAGTGTTTCTTGCATATCCTATAATTTTTATAAATTTTTTCCATATTTTCATTTATTTATTTAGTGAATTTTACACATTTTTAGGTATTTTTCATAATTATCGGTACATATAATTATTTAATAATTATAGTCGATGTGTATATACATCTTTTACATATTATTTTATGAACATTAATAATTTTACTACCCATATAATTTATCTCTAAAGATTCACTATTTAATATGTGTATAATAATAAAGTAAAATTCACTACTTTTAGCTACATTTTTATTATTTTATTATATTTTTTAGATCCAAGCCTACGAGGTTTCCTTAGCTAATATTATTAAGCTTTTCATCAATTTCTAGCCTAATCAATTTACCTTCCCAAACACCCTAAGCTTAAAATACGGGGCTTACATTGGTCATCTTATTTAAGGTTTTTATCTTTATATCTATGTAGGGATTTAAGAATTATCCATTGACTATCTCTTAACTGACTTCTAATTGAACTCAAAACCCCTAAGGTTTACATGCCTTCCTTCGCTTATACTTGATTACAAATGAAAAGCCTTCTAGAAACTCAACGCATTTAATTTGTTACTTAGATAGCTTAAGCTAACTTTTCAAGTGTCTTAAAGTTTAATGATCAGAGTACATAACAAACTCCTTCGATAACAAGGAATGCTACCAAGACTACAAAGCTTTGATAAAGGCATATAGTTCTTTCTTCTAAATAGAATAATTCAAAGTTAATCACTTAGGCTTTTTCACTAAAATAGGCAATAAGACAATAATCTTGCATGAGCACAACTCTTAATTCTATGCTTGAAGCATCACATTTTAGCTCAAACACTTTGTTGAAATCAAGCAAAGATAGTACTAAGGTTGAAATAGGTCAAAATGTCGAAACAAGTTGAGAGCCTATAACTCACCAAATATAACTTACTGGTTTAAATTATAAGGTCGCTTACTACACAACCATAGCTTGCTTAAGGGTTAATATGAGCTTCAAGGATATGTTCTCAACAATGGAGAAGGGGGAAATTTTGAAAATCTCATTAATCGATATGGAAAATTCTGATTACGACAAATGCTATAAAAGGGTATCTATACTTGGTCATCTTAAGCTTACTTTACATGCAGCATTTACTAAAAGGAGCAACTTTCCTTACAAACATAATTACAAAAGTAGAAGGACAAATGTGTAATCTTTCTAGAAAGAGAAGATTCATATGTCAAAGGCTATGTCCAAAAAAGGTAGGACACTTGTCATAAGAGGAAAGGCTAGGAGTCCTACAAATAATGATTTCTGTAAGTTTTTTATAAGGTCAATACAATTAGCTAGCTTTGTAAGCTCAGAAATGAGAGTTTAGAAGTTAAGAATTAGAATTAAAGGGCATCCTTCAAAATAGGTCGAAGAGTCTGATTCTGGAGCTATGGTTAGCTTAGGCTAACCAAGCTCTATTTTAGTGGTACACCAAACAGCTTAAGAGCTTAACAGATCAAACAGGTTGGCTCATTTAATGAGATCAATACTTGTGACAATAGTTCAGTAGTTGAAAATCTTGTAAGCTATGTTGACTAAGCTTCTTACTCTTGATCGAGTGAGGGGTCCAGATAGTAGGTTCCTATCAATAGAGATCATAGGAAACACTACCTAAGCCCATCTATAGTTAAAGAAAGCTTAGAGTTTCCAAAGAGAAAATGGAAAAAAAAAAAGTGAAAGGAAGGAAAGAAATGTAAAAGATTCTCTAGAAGTATTGAGTAAAAGTGAGGAGGGAAAGCGAACACCCTACCCTTATTTATATTGAAAAATAGGAAAGTGAATGGATGAATATTAGGAAAGTAACACTATGACATCACCTATAACACGCATAAACCAACTACGCTAACCATCACATCTATTACATCCCCACTATCCTACGTACATTGCCATGTCCTTAGTAACTCACTTACATACCAAAAGTTCAAATTATTGCTTCATTCAAAAGTCAAAGGCCTTTCCCATTTGCAAAAGTCAATGAATATTAGGAAAGTAACACTATGACATCACCTATAACACGTACAAACCAACCACACTAACCATCACATCTATCATATCCCCACTATCCTATGTACATTGCCATGTCCTTAGTAACTCACTTACATACCAAAAGTTCAAATTATTGCTTCATTTAGAAGTCAAAGTCCTTTCGCATTTGCAAAAGCAAGCCTTCAAGCCCTCGAGATGCAACTCTAAGTGAGCTCCTCGTTTAGATTAATTTGGTACACCATGTAGGCCGATTTACCTAGCCACCTCGAATCAAAGAGTTATTCTAATTTGGGACACCGTTCCTAAGCAAACTCTGATTAAACCTAGAAGGTGTAGCAATTAACCTACTCTCCTTACTGATTCCTCACTAACGAGAGTTAGGGGGGAAGGGTGTAAGTGTTATAAGAAATTTTGGGATCAAGCCCCCTAAGCACAATTCGACCTTACCCCACATCTACAATCAACTACAAAGCCTTAGGTAATGTAGGCTCAATTCACTTCGGATGACACGAAATCGGCCTAAAGCAAAGTCTAGCTCACCCAACCTACTTTAAAACAAACTTTTGGCATTCACTTGACCTTACCTTAACTTTCTTAACCCAATTCTAAGCCTAGAAGAAGATCCCATTGACCTTCAAGAGGCTTCATGTACCCTAAGGTCCCTAACCTAAATAAGGGCGACCCTTTCCAAGCTAGGAGATCTCAACCCATATCATATCACCCCTAGACTTTCCTGAAAAGGAACCCATCGAGTAGATACACTTTCCATTACAATAAGACTCTAAACCAAGAAAACATCAATTTGAGAAGATGCTAATGAAATGATTACTTTCCAAAAATATCTTGGCTTCGTCTCTTATATATAAGGGATGAGGCTTTCGAGCATGGCAATTGGATTAATTAGACTGTTACTTTGCAAAAATTTTATCAAACTTCTAACTTGAGCATCGAAGTACCACACTAGAGTCATCTCCAGTATATTTTTGTAGGTTCCATCCACCAAGAGCTTAAAGATCAAGCTTAAATGCTTGAGGACAAGCTTAGACAACCTACCTTGAACTTCCAATAGATTCTCTAGTCAACAACAACCAAGTAATAAAATCAAATCAATTTGATATAAAGCAAATCTTAACCTCCACTCACCTTCTTCATATTGACAGTAGTTAATATCTTTTTTTCTTACACAATCGAACATTAATGCAACAATAGAGATGAATATCCCTTCACTAACAATCAATAAATATTTCAAATCTTTATCTTTTAACCATAACAATAATAATATACCTAGACTAATAATTCATTTACCTGGTAAGTAATGAACAAAGGTGACTGCAATGGAACTGCAAATGATGGCATCAACCTAAAGTTACCATTTAGCATCAAAAACTACTCCATCTATACCTAGACTAAAGATCACCAAAGTTCAAATACCTCCTTAATTTGTTTATTTTTGTATTTATCGTTTATTATTATTTAGTGTTTAAACATTTAGTCATATTTGTCGAAATCATGATTCTACTTATGTAATTCTATAAGTTTACAATTTAAGAGGCTTTTATGAGTTAACTCAAGTATAAAATTGATTTCCTATAGAAACTAACATATTTAATTAAGTTTGCCTATTCTATATATTTTAGTCATATGAGCCATATATATATAACACTAGGTTTCTACTAACCATTGACTATTAAGGTATTAGATTATCTTCCCTATTCTATTTCAATTTTTCCCTCTTTCTCTCTCTCATAATCCCTTATTCAATATTCATAACCTTTATTCAAGTTCTAGCTCTAATAGAAAAAATTTTATAGGGAAAATTATATTTTAAGTTCATACAATTGATAACTTAAGAAGACATTTCTTAAACAAAATCATTGAAAAGAGAAATTAGTTTCAACTCTATTTATCCCTCTTCTATGGATGTTATATTATAAATTAAGAATATTTTATTGGAAAAAGAACTTTAATTTATTTATTTTCATCATGTATTTTAAGTTCTTTTATATTTCAAGTTCTTTTATAACTATTATAAGCATATTAATAATTTTTTTAAGCTATTTTACATAGGTTATAAAAATTTATATTTTTATATTTAAATTTTACGTTCCAATTTTATAAACCTTTTAATTATTCTAGGTCGAGTTTAATAACCTTGAGTTTAGTGTTATTTTTCTTGTTGCCCCCTAAGGGTTTGGTATTAAATTGTGAAGAAAGAAAGCGTAGATGAATAGAAAGAATGTGCTGTTATTGGAAAATGGTGATTATAATAATGTGCAGTTAAGATATATGTGTGTGGAGACAAATAGTATTGCAAAAATTTGTAAAAACATTAAAAGATTAAGATAGTTGTTTGATAATGTTTAAAAATACCCTTGTTAGATTACTAATAATTATAACAAAAGGGATGGAAGAAACTATAAAAAAATACTTACATACGAAAGTTTATTTATAATTATGTGAGACTTAGCAAAATTTGCAACTAAGAAGTAGCACTTAGATGTAGCACAAATAGGAGATATATCAAATCTAATGAATTGAAAGCTTTTTACCCTTGTAAGCTCTATACTCTTATAACAAGGTCCTTAAGTGTTTAGTCTTAAGGTATCAAAAAAAAAAAAAAAAGAATAATCGAGCTAATATATTATTACCTAGAAAAAATATATATAATACAATAAATAAAATGTATTATACAAATATGTATAATAAACCTCGTAAGTTTGAATCATATAAGTATGTAGCAAAAATTGAAAAGTAGCTAAAAAGCTAATTTTTACACAAATATCCTTAATTTACCAGAAGTACAAATGATGAGTTCTAATGCTTAACAAAGCCTTAGAGATGGATTACATGGACACTAACATTTATATGATGGCTTGAAATAGTATTTAGAATGCATGTATATACGTTTAGTATAAATTAGTATGTAAGTAGTACTTTAGCACTTAGGTTACAAGTTGTCAAATTTAAGATGTTTGTAAAAGCAACTTGTTTAAGCTAAAACTTTATGTACAGGCTAAGAATAGTAAACAAAGAGATTTTGTGTTCATGAATCTTGAAAGTATAATAAATAACAAAAATATAGTTAAAATAGTATGTTTTTACTATGTTATTCAATAATTAAAGTAAACGCATAGAATAGGCTTCGATAGTTAGTGAATTTGAGAAGATTAATTATATATGTAATAAAAATTATTAAATAACATGAAATAACCTATAAAATATGGATATGCACAACATGTATAATTATTATGTGTAAATATATATATATGTAATACCTTAATATAATGAAAATATGATAACATAAATAAGAAAAATACTAAAAAAATATAAAGAAAATGTTTGGAATGACAAGAAAACTTATGAAAAGAGCCATGAGACCTAAAGGCACAGCTATTGGAGGCATGTTCAAGGGAATGCCACCTTGTGTCGAAAAACTAGTTGAAGAGAGAGAAAATGTTGAAGCTTCCATCTAAATGCTCTAAAAATTTGGGAAAAATCTCAATGTGTTCCTTCATGAAAACTATGATCCTGGAAAAATATGGAAGTAAATTCAAAAGCTCTAAATGCTAGAGAAAAGAAAATAGGAAAAATAGTACACGAATTTAACTAAATATGAGCTAAGGGCTTAAGCAATACCTAAAGGTGAACCAACAACACTGCTAAAAGGGAAGCTAGCACGAAGTCTAACCCACGATAAGGGGGGAATAGCTGGTGGTCGAAGAGGCAACTTCCAATGAGGGTTTGATTTCCATCTGTTTTTTTTTTTTTCAAATTTTATTAAAAATACCAATTTATGATTAAAAATTGTGAAACTAGGTTTTCTTAAGTATTTTCTTGTCTGGAACCTAATTATGAACCTAGAATTTTATGATTCAAATTGCATGCATATGTTCCTTAAGAAATTCTAAAACTTGAATAGATTTCGATATGATTTTAAAACACCTTAACGATGTAGTTTTAAACTCTAAATTTTTCTGCAAACTATCCACTATTGATACAAAGTGCTACGTAAAGATTTCCACTAAAACTATTTTTTACATATTTCTTAATTTTTGAGCCCATAAATTCTAACAAAATTAATATTTTTGGTGAAATTTATGAATTTTTCACCAAAAGCCTCACTTGGACTTGGTACCACACTGATCTGAGGTATAAAATTA
The DNA here is from genome assembly GCA_024138015.1 of Lumnitzera littorea. NCBI lineage: Eukaryota > Viridiplantae > Streptophyta > Magnoliopsida > Myrtales > Combretaceae > Lumnitzera > Lumnitzera littorea. The sequence continues at coordinate 66,254,064 of JAMXBB010000012.1, read as the reverse complement.
TTGTAGATTGGTGGTGTTGGATTGAAGTTTACAAATAGAAGTTGTGAACTTCAAGAGCATGTGATTTATATGGTTGAGTTTCACAATATGTACCCTTATGAATGGGTGTTGTTATAAAGGATAAATGAAGCTCTTTTGAAATAGTGAGGTATTTTGGTGTTGAATATACTGTTAATGTGTTTTTTGTAGTTAGTTCTAGGAAAGGAATGTGTAAATCTAATGCTTATGAAGAGTGTGAGTAGGGTCAGGGGATAACTCAAAGGTTTATGAAGTGAAAATTCTATTATGACCCAACTCAGAAGCTAAATCAAAGAGAGTTCTTGTGAGGAAATTGGAACAGGGGAAGCTTAAAGGCTAGGTCGGTGGGTAAACTCTTAAGAAAATTGAAGTCAGTTGAGCCCTGAGGATAGCTTAGAGGATACCCTATTAAGAGAATTAAGAATGAAGTAACTTAAAAGCTGCCTTTGAGTGTAATCCAAGAGAAATCTTAAGTAATCATTAGACGTAGGGGTTGACTCAAAAGTTGTTTTTATTATGAGCTTTTAACTCTAATAAGGCTAAGAAGTTGACTAAGAGGCTTTCCAGCTTAAAAGATTCTAATATGACTTAGCTCAAAGAGTGTTAAAGGTAAAATTTCTCTATGCAACGATTCTAACTTCCTATACTTACACAAAAATAACTTATAAATTAAAATTCCAAATCAACCTAATTCTCATGAAGATGAACAAATTAATGATATCTCATGCCTTATATAGTAACTAAAATAATTAATTAGGCGAACATATAAAGATTCTTGAAGGGGGATAAGTGAACAACCAAGTTAGTGAGTGATTAAACTCCAGCTAAGTAGGATTAGTGCTTCGTTGCACTTTGAAGTATTATTTTAGAATACTTAAAGACTTTGGTATGTACTTGTGATTATAGATAGTTATTGTGTATGTATGTCACATGTAGTTGAGATCTTATTTGCTTTAGTAGGAGTTGAGCTCCATATTATGTTTGCATTGTAAATTGTTGTTTTTCTTAAATTATTTGAACATGGTTAATCATCCTAAAAACAAAATAACTTGAAGTTAGCTTAACATCTAAGCTAACATACATCGCAATCTATTAGGGGTAATGGCTAGGATTCTTAAGCCAAATAGAAACACCTTCAATGAGGACAGCTAAAATGGTTCTTTCCTTAGTTTTAGTCAAATTAAATGATAGAAGATGAGGTTGTGACAAGGTCAGGAGTTATGGTTCGAAGGTAGTCTTAAGCAAATGTTGTTCTCTATTATATAAGTCCCAATTTAGTTTCAATTCACGAGTATATGGCATTAACCTCCTCAACCTAAATTAGAGTGGATGCAATTTTTCTAATCTCATGACAAATCGGATAACGTCATGCGATGGCATTTGTTTGAATACGCATTATATCTAACTAAAACTACTTAAAAACCCTAAATGCTCTGTTTGTCTCCGTCCCACTTACTAAGCAAGTTGGCTCTCATTCCTTTATTGTGTATTCTATAGGTCTAGTGCAAAATTATTAGTTCGATAACTAGAAAACTAGAATTTTAGTAAATGAGGTTAAGGAGTGAAGATCAAGAAGAACTGGTAGAATTTTTCTTTTATTCTTATCATTGACTTTTTCTAACTATTAAAAAAACTACTTAAGTCACATTAGGTAGCTTAATAGTTTTCAATCTTTTGATCTATATACTAAGTAACTTATACATGTGGGTTTTACAACTACTCTTTTGTAAAGCTAAACCTCAAGTTTGGTTTTTTAACTATTATTTCAAAATATTATTCCATAGGTTTATATTGAATAGTTTATGAATTGGATGTTTCAAAATGAATAAGTCAAGTGCACTTAGTATGGACTAGGTCTATGATTGCAACTATAAGGTCAACTTCTACCTTATGATAGTTTACACAGTGAGACTATTGCAACTCCACTTCTTCAAAGTGTAACAAATTATAAGGATAAGGGAAGTGTAGACATTGTAGTAAGGCTTAAATAACACACTAGCAAATGCGCACCTACGTTGCGTATGCTATGACATAAAATTAATTAGATTTTTTATTCAATTATATAGAGGTGAAGATATAGGATATTTCAACAGTGTAATGTTGGACGATTCTAACTTTTGAGAAAGAGAAGTTGTGGTATAAGTGGGAAAGTAGGGTTTGAGAAATACACGAAGAAGCCATGTACAATATGGTTAACAATAAAGAGAGAGAAAATGTGGAGAGAGAAAGTGATTGAAAAAAATATATACATAAAGTAATTGGCAAATATTTGCTTATGAAATTAAATTGCAGTTGATATAAGAGTTAATTTTATTATTATATATTATTAGATTGGGAGTTGAATAATTTTTGGAAATGACGATTACTTAAAAATATTTTGAATTTAATAATATAGATAAATACATATTCTTCATAATATATCAATATATAAACCTATTTTCCAAGAATATCTATATTATTAAAACCCTTAATAGAAAAATCAATATTAAAATAATGTTATGAAATTACATGTAACTTATATCATAAATAAATTTATCTTTTTATACAACTCTCTCTCTCTTTCTTTAATTTATCTCTTTGCCCCATATCTATCCCTCAATCTCATAAATCTCTCGCTCTTAATCAATGTTTGCCAAAGGAAGTTATCTTTATATGTGTTATCTGCTCTTTTTCTTTCTCTATATTGAATAGCACTAATAATTGAAATTTATCGGGTTTTTCTATCAATCTTGCTATCTATTCTTTGCATCAATAAAGCTTATTTTGTCCCTTAACATATATGTTAGCAATTCATTATTAGTTTTATTATTTTTTGACCAACTAATACATATAATTGGATTGTTACTTTGTCTTACAATTTAATTAAATTTGCATAGTCTTTCTATTACAATAAATGTTGTGTTTACATGAAATTATTGAGATAAGAAAAAAACACGACTTTTCTTAAAGTTAATGAATTTTATTTCACACTTCACCACTTATATTAATTGATTGTATAGATTTTCATATTATTATTTTTTTAAAAATATCAACTATTAACTCAAATAATTAATTCCCATTTTTCAATTTATTTATAGTTTGCTAACTATTGATCTAATTGTCCTTTTATTTGGCATTTGGTATGAATTTTGATGTTACTTTTTTTTTCTAAAATATCATCTATTACATCAAACAATTAATTCATGCTTTTCAATTTATTTATGGTTCGAGACTATTGGTCTAATTGTTCTTTTCGATTGCATGTAATTTTGTAACATATAAATAGAAAAGAAGGTAATTACCAAGTTATTTTTATTATTTTACTTTTAAAAAAACCATTCAAAATTCTATATATGTAAGAATGTGATCTATTGGTTAGTTGTGGATGAGGAAATTTTGGAGACATTCATTTATCTATAATATTTAAATAAGCAATAGTAGTCAATAACCCAATAATTATTATTTATTTATATTTTTTTTCAATTTTAAAAGATTTTTTTTCTAGAGATCTCTTCTTAGATAATAATTATATTTCCTTTTTATTTCATGTAGCTTTCATATTGTTTGTGAATTAATTTTTTTCTTTTCTACATTATCAATTATATATATAATTTGATTTAATAATTATATTATTTTTTAAATTTTATTATATTTTTATATTATTCTTTGCATTAGTAATGCGGATCCATCTTTACAGATAATATGTATATCATTGACATAATAGAGTGGTTCTGTCTCCCTCACGATCTCGATCTCTGGGTCTCTGTCCTCGTCAAGTGCAAGCTCTCTAATCTGTTCTGTTCTCTCCATCTGTCTTAAAACTCTACTTTCATTTCATTATAAAATTTAGATAAGATAAAGACAAAGAGAGGATGGAAGAGATAAGCAAGGCAATGGAAGAGCATTTGGATCAAATATCAGATCTGCTTCAGAAATTCTCTGCCGAACTCCGCTCTGGACTTCGACCCGCTTACCATAACTTGATGGGCTTCTTCCATGCCATCGATTGGAAGGTTCTCCTAAAACCCTATTAACCTATTTATCTCTTCACTTAAAAGCCACAACGCAATTGACTCTGTGTTTCTGCCTTTCTCAGGAACCTTGGTTAATGTGCTTAATGGCGTTCCACGTTCTATTGCTTCTAGTAGTAATCTTCTCAAGGAAGAATGTCAATTTTCAAATGTGCTTGTTTCTTCTCGCACGTAGGTTACAACCGCTTTCTGCTAATTTTATGCGGATGAGATCATCCATGAATGGACAGACAGTGATTTGTGTGTTGTGTTTTGGTTCCTTTTGTCCTTTTAGCAGTTTCTGTGACAGTCTCCAATTGTTAATGGGAAAAGTAAAAAGATTAAATATGTTCCTCTGCAAAACATCCAAGTAAAGCTTGATTTGGGCTCTATAGTAACATTCCATATCCCAGCCACTCATGTGCTACCACACCTGAAGATGTTTGAACCACTCTCCGCTTTGCATTTCACTCTTGTTTTTTTTTTTTTTTTGGTGTATACATTTCACTCTTCATACATTGTAACATGTGATTGGTGATGATATGGATGGTGAAAGAGAAATCTTCATCCCCAACTTTATGATGCTAAACTAGGATAGGAAGGGCACTTCAAGTAATCTTGATACTTGAGTGCCTTCTCCTTTATATTGCCATTCAAGTTATCTATTTGCATGGTGGAGCTGAATACGATATTTTCATTTTTATGTGTAATTTTCTTTTTAGAAACTGTTGAGGAGACATCTGGTATGTCAAATGCTTAAAATCCTTGTAAAATTATCAACCCTAATTTAGTCAGTAGAAGAGCCATCAATTATCCAATTCTCTATATGGATTTCAAGCATGAATATTCTTCTTTGGATCTCAAATTTTTGGAGGGTTAGTGGTTGGCAAGTATCAGAAGTTAAGTTTACCTCTTCCGGGATGATTGATCACTTTCAAGGTTTGAACTTGAGCCCTATGCCCCCTCATCTTGCTGCCCTGGGATGACCATATGTCACATCATTTCAGCACCACCTTATGAAGGCAGATAAAGGAGTGAGTGCACCAATCTGTAAATAGCCAGTGCTACTATATCCACATCCTATTTCTTGGAAAGTTTTGAGATTATATGGAGGTCTTAATTAAGCCGGTGTGTTCGTTAGTAGCAATAAGTCCACTAGGGTTCACTCTCCTTTATCGTTATCCACTTCCTATTTCTTGAAAAATTTTAAGATTATTTGGAGGTATTAATTAAGCCAGTGTGTTTGATAGTAGCATTAAGGGCTCTAGGGTTCACTCTCCTTTATCTATATCCATTGAATAAGTGAGGGCTTTGCTTGTATAGGACTTTCTTTGTCTCTTCTCCCAAACATGCAGCAAGCTTTCCCTTCATTTGTTCATGCTATCTAATTTGGTCCTTTTAAAAGATCAAAGAGAACCCTCAAGAGGCCTGCTTACCTACCTCTAGAGTACTCTCCCCACTTGTCATTGAGCCTTTTAATCATAAGGGATAAGAATATGGACAAGTTAGGCCTAGCGGTTTAAAACTGGTACTTCATTTTGAATACTGAATGTTCAAAATTTACTAGAAAAACTTAATTGTCTTCATTTTCACTCATTGAAACAAAACATAAGGCATGGCTAGGAGACGAGATTCCCTCATAGAGTGACATTTCAACTCAGGCATCCTGCATTCTTTGTCTTGGTCCATTTATTTGGTTGTAAAATATTAATGCATACATGTGTTGTGAATTTGTTGGCTTACCACTGAAGTTAATTTACTGGAGGCCTGTCCTAGTAAACATTGAATGCATCTTAGTGCTTGACTTATCCTTCTAAGATATTGCTAATCCAACATTGCTATGTAAAATTAGTTTAACAAAGTAACACAAGCCTTCTCACATCTTACTGGAAGCTAATTTTTGGTTAATGGTTTAGTTATTGACCATCTAGTAAATTACAAGCAGTTTATTTATCTTTTGCATGGATCTTTCTTTTTACATTCAGAGTGCAATGCACAATGTACCAGATTTTCTGTAAAGAAAGGGAGGGGTGTTTTAGCATTAAAATGTTGATTTTGTTTTGTGCCAGATTTTAGTTGCTTCTCCTCTAAAGATGGTTTTCATATTTGCAGTTCCAACAATCTGCTTTTGTGGCCTAAGAGCATTTGCCTAATAGTATTCAGTGTGCTGTAGCGATGGGTAATTTTGCATTCATTTGTGTGTTCCTAGTTTGTCATTTTATTTCTGCTCTGATATTTTGTAGTGAGTGGTGTTTATTTTGCTGAGAAGCTGAATAGAGTCCTGGGAGAAAATTGGAGATGCTTTGCAACCCAGAATTATTTTGACCCACATGGTGTTTTTCTGTCAACACTTTGGTCAGGCCCGCTGCTTGTCATAGCAATCTTAATCCTGGTCAGTTGTTTTCTGTCTTTTCTACTGATTATGGTTTATTGATGATCCTTCTTTGATGGGAAGCTTCATTTGTCATGCAGATGAATACACTCTTGTCACTGTGTCACCTGATTGTTAGATGGAAAAAAGCTGAGCTCAGACACAGAGCACGACTTTCACAGAAGAAGCAGGATTGAATTTCAGGCATATCCTCCTTACTGGATTTGAACTTGTTAGCATTACATACTGGCTCTTTGTCCCCTGCTGGCAAAACTTGTTTCTATTGAAAGAGCAATGCCCCAACCTTTTGGCCCACAAACTTGAATTCTGGGAAGAGCTCATGTTTTACATTGGCCTCTCTTACTGAACGCCCTTTATAGTTGTGGTTACAATGTAAAATATGGACGGAACTTTGATCTCTAGGGGGTAGATCTTCGGGCAATCATGAATAAGTTTTTGCTTTTGATTTTCACTCTTTCATGTTCTGTTTTTTTAATACCTTTCTTTTCTTGGGCATTAACATGGGGTGTAAGAGCTTCCGGATATATGCACTAAAAGAAGAAGGTGCGACTTGTTTAGTTATTACATGTTGAAAATCGATATTAGTATTGACTCAAGGTCTTCATATTTTCCTTAAAATGAAGAACTTGGTTCAAAATTGGCTGCTGAAGCTGAATGGATCAGCTAAGGGAATCCTTATCATCATATTATCAGTGTCCATCCTACCGGAAACATTTATGAAATCTGTACGCTACGGAATTAAATGAGACATCATGAATCTGTCTTATCAAATTATGACCTTCCGGTTTCTGCCCAACGTGCTTTCATAACTTCTTACAGTGGTGAAGTTGCGCAGAGTCAAACACAGGGTTATCCCATCAAGAAAACGTGAATCATCTTTACAGAATTTAGTTCTCGCCATGTAATGCTATTTAACAGGGTGGTATAATCTTCCTCAATTTTGTCCGAGATTTTTTTCTTTTTTAAATTCACGAAGTGTTCAAAATTCATGAAAAATTAACACATGTATCATGTTAGTAACGCGTAGTAAAATTAAAAACTAAATTTCGAATGTCGGTTTCCTACTATAAATGGTGCGCGACTCTTCTTCCATCTCCACATTTAGAGCGTCGACCTCAAAAAATATTGTGAGGAGGTGATTTTTGGGACTTGTTTCAATCCTCCAGGTGGGCCGGTACACTTGGGCAGTGGTGGTGGTCAAAGCTAGGTGATTGGGCTGATTTAGTGGTGGAGCCTTCAGAATTTTTTATGTCTTCATCTAATTGTAAAGTGAGGAAGAATCAGAAGAAGTGGTTGGAAGACAGGATACCTTAATGATATTGATGTTGAGGTGTACTAATGATCGAGGGGAGAAGCTAGAAGGGTTGAAGTTTTTACTTCAAAAGTTTAGAGACAGATTTCTTAAAGAATTACCTGAGCGCTCACTTCCATTGAGGAGAATTGGACACTAGAATAACCGAGTCCTAGATGCAACACTTCTTTGGACACTAGAATAACCTAGTACTAGATGCAACACTTCCAAATCAATTCACCTACCGAAGGAGTGCTAATGAAGGCCAATATTTAAAAAAAGCAAACGAATAAGCTGATAGAGGAAAGGTATGAGCATGAAAGCATTGCCTATAGTATTAATTACTTAGAAAGATGGATGCTGGAGAATATGTATCAATAGTAAGCCATCAACCACATTATGGTAAGATATTGATACTCTATTCCTAGACTGGTGATACATTGGACGAATTGAATTAAGCATGGTTGTCTCAAAAATTGACTTGAAGAGTGGATGTCACCAAATCTAAATGATGGAGAGAGATGAATGAAAAATTACATTCAAGGAAAATTATGGACTATGTGAATAGCTTGTCATACCTTTTGGATTTTTCAATGCACCTCATGAATCATGTGCTTAAGGAATTTTAGTCTTAGTTCATTGTTAGTTACTTTGACAATATTGTGGTGTTTAGTAGTGGCATGGAAGAGCAATTATTGCATGTAAAAGCTATTCTTAAGGTGTTAATGAGTGAAAAATTGTATGGGAATTTGAAGCTGTATTTTTTTAGAGAGAGAGAGAGATTGTATTTTGGGCTTGTGATATCGATTGATGGAGTGCACGTTAATGATAAGAAAATTAAGGCTACTATCTAGTAGCCTACACCAACTAATGTATGGGTGGCTAAGAGCTTCCATAAGTTTGTGTCATTTTATAGGCAGGTGGTTTTTGAACAAGTTTAGTAAAAATGTGACACCATTTAATTGAATCAATAAAGAAAGAAGTGAAGTTGTAACTCAATAGAGTTTTAAATTGATAAAGGAGAAGCGTACCCCCAACACTTGTATTGACACTTTCGAATTTTGAAAAGGTTTTAAATTCGATGCAATGTATGAGAGGTATGAATTAGAGCCTTGATGTAGGAGCAACAAGTTATTACTTATTTTAGCAAAAAAGATTAAAGGAGTTGTATTGAGCTACTCAATATACGATAATGAATTATATGCATTAATGTGAGCTTTAATAGTTTGACAGCACTATCTCTTACCAATGGACTTTGTAGTTTATACGAATCATGAATCATTAATTGAGGGGACAAAATAAGTTGTCACATCGACATGCTAGTGGATTGAGTTTTCGGAATCTTTTTCCTTTATTATTAAGTACATGCAAGGAAATGCGAGTGTGGTAATGGACGCATTATTGCATTGGAATGACATTGTCACTACCATGCAAACAAAGTTATTAGGGTTTGAGCCTTTATTAATCATCATGTTAATGATAAGCAATTTGCTGCTATCAAACTTGTGCATCATAGAGGAGTGTCCATGAATGGGTATTATGTTAGTAAGGGTTACTTGGAAAGCTAGGAAAGCTTTGCATCTCAAGGGGTATTATGAGAGAAATACTAGTTAGGATGGCGTTTGGGGTTATTTAGGATACAATAGATTGAGAATATCCTAAAGCAATAATTCTATTGGCTTGAAATGAGAAAGGATATGATTAAGATGGTAGGGAGGTGTAGAGTTTATAGGAAAGTGAAGATCGAGAGGGAGGCCTATGGGTTATACATGTCATTACTGTTTCCATCACAACCTTAAATTGATTTTAGCATGGATTTACCTAAGATAAAGTGAGGGAAGTGAGTCCATCATGTTTATAATTGATAGGTTTTCCAAAATGACCTACTTTACACCATGTCACAAAATCAAATGATGCTATTTATATTGCTAATATTTTCTTATAAGAGATTGTGTAGCTCTATGGAATACTTTACGATGTTGTGTCTAAGCAAAATATTAAGTTTTTCAGCTTCTCTTGGAAGATCTTATGGCAAAAACTTGGTGAGCTTCTTTCTAATACTTTTGGCCATCCTCAAATAGACGACTAAACCAAAGTGGTAAACTAGTCTTTAGGAGCACACTTGAGGGCAACAATTGGGAAGAATACATATGATAAAGACCTTTGTTTACCTATCATTAAGTTTACATACAATTGATCCAAATGTCAACTAATAGACAAGACTCCATTGGTAATGGTCAATGGTTGCAATACCATTTCATCTTTGGAATCGTTACCATGCTCAACTTTAAGTGAGGATAGCTTAAGCAAAGGAGACAAGCTAAGGAAATGTAGGATTTACAAAAGAAGCTTTAAGAATGATTAGTCAAGTAAGTAAAGCGGAATTAAGTTAAGGCAATAAGTTGAGGATGCCAATGATTTTCCATTTAGGGGACTAAATATGGTTGCATTTAAGAAAAGAAAGGTATTTGAAGAAAAGAAGTCCAAGCTAACACCAAGAGCTAATGCATGTTTTTGTGGAGAGGGCTAATGATATCGCCTACCAATTGGAGCTATCAAGAGGCTAGGGGTATTCACAACTTTCAATATGTCAGACTTATTACATTTCATTCTTAAGAAAGAAGATATGCCAAATATGAAGAGCAAGACATATTCAATGTTCATTTCTAAGGTTTGGGAAGCTAGAGTAATTCAAATGTAGTTAAGAACATCAAGGAGGAGGCTAAGTTTAGATTAAGACATCTATTAGATTAGGGACTTTTGTTGTAGAATTCTATAAATGGCATTCGAATGTTAGCACCTAGCATCGGAATGCTAGTAAGCAATCAAGAGTTCCTAGTTTAGCATCAAGATAATATCTCTTATGATGTCTAGATGCCTAGCAAAAGATTACAAAAAGCAATCAAAAGATCTAGGGCTCAACATCTTGACATTACCATACCTTAAAGGATACATTTGTCGCAACAATCCCTATTATGTACACTACAAAACCCATGAATAACTCCCCAATCATTCATGATCTTTGATTAGTGAACAATACATTATTACCATAAGCTAATCCAGTGAGACAAGTAGACTACATTGTCATACCATGCAACTTAAGAGGGAAAAACAGTTTACTACATGTCTAGCTTAAGTAAGACATGTAAAGCTTTAAAACTACCAACTATTTATTAGCGAGCCATTGACCAATTCTAATTTTAGAAAAACTTTCACCCGTAGCATGGACATTACGGGTGTAATTACGATACAATAATCAAGGTCTCAACCTGAAAAAATCGAAGTCTTAGGGTTGGTCAATGTTAGCTGACTATGAGTAGTCTTCTTAGGTTAGGATGTAGATTACCTTAAAACAGTCTTAGGTCAAAGTTAATTGGTCTGTAGTCCATAGACATTAGAATAGGCCTTAAGAGTCCATGGTCCAAAGTTACCCATCAATACTTACCCTTTCCTTCCCTTCATCTACCCCTTTTACAAAATCGATGTCCTCATCAATTTTATTACACAAGTTCAAGACCACCATCAAGTAAGAACTATGCCCTTTTGGTCGATAAATTGCTCTCCTACCACTTGTAACAACTTAATTGGAACTCTTCCCGTTGAGGAATTATCCGTTTTGATATGAAACACTGCATGGTTTTATCCCTTGATGAAGTAACTTCTTAGGAGGTCACTTATCTTGAGATCGATTTAGCTTAAACATGCTTAACTTCGAAGTTTTAACGTGCTTTGAGTTGCTATACTAAAAGGCGCTTAGAGATTGGAAAATAAATAACGAATGCGATGTTATGAAAAGGAGATTGGAAAATAAATAGCATTTAATTTTTTATGGCCAAATTCATAATAATATTCTATGTATAAATTAGTATTCCTTTGCTTTTGTTGTTCCAGCTAATTTTGTAGCTTAGATAATCAATATACAATTAGTGAATCACCAAGCAATCTAATAACATAGAACTAAGCATTACTTACAACTATCATGCAATCATAACAATACCTAGACGTAAAACTATCTATTAATATTATAATATATTCTATCGAAACTTTCAGCGTAGTTGGGTCATGAAACTTCTCTACTTACCATGTGATTTTCAACTGATGATTTCAATCTTTTCTAATAACATCACTTTGAATTGTATTATTTTATTTTTTTTAACATGTAAAATTTGTGTTTTAACATACCAAAGCATAACAGTTCAGGGAATTGCATATTAAACACAAGGTGCAAGAGATTGGACATAAGGATGCTAAGGCACTTTCGAAGCTTTATTGAATAACCATGTTTTAAATTTTGGACAAATTTTAGATGTTCAACACAGAGTGGCTTGTTTACTGGGGCATTTTCTTGAGGATTAGCAACCATATTTAGGTACCCTATGGGGGTAGACTTTTAGTTTCTGCATTATATTGCATATCCTTGTGTTTGACCAAGCCGAGGCTTATTCCAAGGTTGAGGTTTGTCTACAACCGAGGATTTTACCGAGGGTATCCATCTTAGGATTTTGTACTGCACTAAATCTGTGGTGTTGTAGCTTCCCAAAGACAATTCATTTGAATTCGAATATCGTGGCGCAACTGTTTTCGTGTGATCATTACGTAGGATAGATGGTGGTCCATCATTAGTTAAACTCTACACCAATCTTTTCACGTCTGAAGAATCTTGTTCATTCATTTTGATGTGGCACCATCTAGGAGGGGAACACACCATGTCTCTTAAACTTCCCATAACCACCGAAGCTCGAACCTTAATGTTTCATCTATAAAAGGAGTTTAAGATGCAAAATTCACGCTCTTTTCACAATTCATCTCTATCTCTGCAACCAATTGATTCCCTGGTACCTAAACTCTTGCTTAAAACTTCATTTTCTTCACTCAAATCATCAACACTTCAATTAATGGTAGATCTAGGTGAGAACTCTAGATCAATGTCCTATAGCTCTTTCACCACTAGTTCTATAGAGAGCAATGTTAATGACGAGGTAATGGAGAGGGTAGCTGATAACTCTGATTTTAAACATATTTCATATAGTGATTTTATAGCATTTCCCTTACATTTTTGGTTTTCTTTAAAGAAATTGATACTTAATTGAGTAAAATGTTGATTTTTGGGTTTAAATGCGTTCTAGGCTCGAAAACGAAGAAAACGAATCAAGTTTCACTCAATTCTGAGTTCAAACGAAGAAGTTATGAAGTTTTGAAGTTGTGCAGAAATTTTGCCTTAGTGCAGAAAGTTACACGACCTGGGGACACGGCCGTGTCTGGTGACGAAAATAAAATCCGTGTAATACACATATATAAGGGGATCTTAGGGTTTAAAAGAGAGGGAGACATTACAGAAACGGAGAGACACAAGAGAAGAGAAGAGACTTAAGGAGAAACAACATCAAGAAGCGATAACGACATCGATTTCAAGATTAAAGAGATTGTTCATCAAATCAAGAGGGGTTTTCATGCTTTATTTTATGTTTTTGATGAAACTCGTTTTTAGATTCATTATGACAGCTTAGAATTTGAGTATTTAGGATTATGGAACCTAGGGTTTCATGTAACCCTTGGATTGAATTATAATTTCAAGAAAGTTTCTATCTTTTCTTGATTCAATTATATTGTTTAGTTATGGATTGATAATTCTAGAGTATCAATATATGATATTATGCATGTTGATTGAGAAATTGCATGTGTAATTAGATCTTAGCATAATTGAAGAGAATTATATGTATACTTAGAGATAAGATACATGTTTCTTCCGGAAAGTTGATTGTTTGTGTAGGAATTCATTAAACATTAATGCAATTCTAAGTTATATTACTAAGTAAAGAGATTCCGGTAAATAATTTAGGATTAAGGTTAATATACTTGAGAAAGATATTAGCTTTAATTGTGAATCCCTCCGGTCAAGAATTATAGAAACTGAATTGAATATATTTTAAAAAGGTTACATGTTAAACACTAGGGGAAATAATTCCTAAATACATTATTACATACTTGAAGTCGTTTGTAGTTTTATTGCTTTCTAATTTGTGTAATTAAGTCTCATAAGTAGTTTAGTTTATTAATTTCAGTATTTTTAATTCATTCAACTCATCATAATTTTCCGGTTAGATAATAAAGCTAAAGTTAATATTAGTACTCAAAACCTCTGAGGGATCGACTCGGACTCATATCCGCTATATTAAAATTGATAGGTGCGCTTGCCTCGTATCAGTAGCTCCTCCATCAATAGAAACAACGATGACGCAGCATGGAGGAGAGAGTAGTGGTAGTTCAAGGAGGATAGGCCTGTACAAGCATAAGTAAATGTGATTGTTGAGTTCCTTAAGGATAAATACACCGATGGTGACAACGACTGTACAAAGGAAAGGGCTATATCGATGTTCAATCAAGTCACTGATATAGAACTCACCTCTCACGGTTAAGAGAGTGAGATTACACAACTAGAGGTGAGCCACTTACTCATAGTCTATTTTAAGGACCAAATATGAGGGTTGCATGCAAATGTCCTTGAGAATGATGACCAAGTTGCCCTAATCCATACCAATAAGTCTTGTCTATATTAAGAACATTTTAGGATTCGGTTTCCAGTATCTATTTTTGGAGTTCTTTATGAAGATTCTCAACTGCTACCATGTATATAAGATGCAACTAGTCTCAAACACCACAAGGATCCTTGTGGCCTTCAAGGCCTTATGTACCTAATTGGAGGTAAGGGCTACACCAATACTCTTCCGCTACTTCTTCCTATGGAGGCAGCATATAGAAGGATCTATGTTTCAACCCATACTGGTAAGAAGATCCTAAAGGGCCTAAGTCCTCTGTCTAGGATTGGAAGAAGAAGTTTATGCTGACCTAAGTAGACGAAAAATCGGAGTTATGGAAGAAGTAGACAACTTCAGTCTAGACAAGTAAGATAAAGGTCCTGAGGGAGCTAAATAGATGTGCAACTAACCGTATCCTTTGCTGGTTCCGACATCAGGGTGAGGTTCCCTAAAATGCAAAGGCATTGTAAAATCAACTTCATCGAGGCGAGCCGATCTTCTTGGATGACAAAGAGGAAGTCGGGAGTAATAAGTGGGTTCATCTTCCTTGACACCATGCTAAGGTAGGCATGGAGCTGCAGTATTCGTCCATTGAAGTCGAAAGGAGCTTCCCAAAGCCTGAGCCTATGCCCAGCACAGTCTTCTGCTGTAAGTTGTTTCTGTAGTCTCTTTTCTTTGTGTACTAATTTTGTTTTGCAAGTCCAAAGCTCCCAATCTATGAGGCCAAGGACTTCGTAGCTAAGTAGATGGCCAAGGTCTAATGCTTAAGAAAGGAGCAAGTTGCCTAGAAGGCCTAGAAGAGGGCTGAGAAGAAAGTAACAAAGAAGGCAGCCAAAGGCACCAAGGCCGAGAGGACCAATGGTGTTGAGGCTAACAAGGCTACGAGGAAAAGGAAGAGGTCCTTTGAAGATGCTCCCCTACCCACATACACACACAAAACCAAAGCACAACACTAAGGGGACATTTATGAGGTTAGTTCCTAGGAAGCTAAAGAGGATCGTAAGGAGTTTGGTAGAGGTCGTATCACTATGCTAAATAAGCCTGGGAGGACCTTCGAGTGTATAGTCTCAACTAGGACAAAGGATGACAAGTCAAGGGATCCAAATCCAGTCAATAAGGAGTGAGTGTGACTCCCCTCCCCTTTGGGTCATAAATGTGGAGGAGTACGAGTCTAATGTCCTAAAGGAGTAGGAGTCGGCACCTCCAAAGGGTTCAACTGCTCCAACTACACCTAAACTGAGCTTAATGGTCTTAGGCCATGTCTACAGGCCTAACTAGTTAATGTATACTAGAGACATAAGCCCTAATAGCAGGGACACCAATAAAGAGCTAATCTTGAGCACTATGCTACATCGAAATAGTGCCACCTTGAACAAGCTACTAGGGAAGATGATAGATGAGTAGGTAGAGCTCACGATTTATAACAAGGCTTAAGAGGTAAGATGTCAAGTGTATAGAGTAAGTTGCTTCCTTGCTTTGTTGTTTTTGGTGTTTATTCAACTCATTGGCTTTTGCAAGATTGTTTGTTCTTATCAAAGGTGCTAGACTGTTGGAGGTCATAGAAGAAAAAGGGTAGCCAAATTCAGTGTCAATCTTCACTCTACCTCAAGTGTTTTTGAATATAACTTTGGCACTAAAGCCTTCCTGTTGCAAAGGTCTAACGAAGTAAAGAAGGCCAAGGTTGCTCTATCTGTAGCCTAGAAGAAACTTCGAGAAGTTAAAGGAAAATTGTTGAGCTAGAGGGGAAAGTGGCTAAATCCTCCTAAGGAAGTGTGGGATGCCTAGGTTAAGACTAAGAAGATGGGGGAATGTAATGCCAGCTTAGCTCCATGGTCATCCATTTAGTAAAGGAGTTGGAGGATGAAAAGAGGAAGCTTCAAGTAGTGCTGGAGTAGGCTATCAAGAAAGAGGAGGCTACTGTTGCGAAGATCAACCAGTTATGAAGGCAAGTAGTTTGTACTGGAGGTTAAGCTTCATCCCAGTTGCTAAGTAAAAGATCTTCAACTCTATCACCACATAACCATGGTAGAAGGAGTTTTTTTTTTTTTCTGCCTAAGAGATCGTTCAACAAGTTCACCTAGAACTCGACCTGGAATGCCTTTCATTATTGGATCCATATCTACTCGAGCTGGAGTTTGAGGATGACTCCAGGGAGGAGGATGCTAGAGAGGGTTCAGGGAGTCCTTGAGCACCAGCTATCCGTAGCTAAGAGGTTGCCCCTCTTGTAGATCTAGTGGAGACCACATTTAGGCAGTCCACTTCAAGGTCGTAGAATAACCTCATTCTCAAGGACCTCTAAAAGCACCTCGAGGAAAACTAGAAGTGATTTTTGTTTCTACTGATGTAACTTTTGATGTACTTTTCATTTTGTACTTTATATATTCAAGGCACAAGTTGGGATATCTCTAAGCTATCTTCGAGAGGTAGTTTGAAGCCCTAGTATTGTAGTCCATGTCCTCTTATCGATGAGATGATTCCATAGCTCGTCGTTGGACACAGATGGTCAAGGTTGAGAGCTATCGCTAACTTGGCCTAGTACCTCAGACATCCCTTTAGCGGGGTTTGTTGGAGGGGAGTTTGGGATCAAAAGTCAGCATGCAAGTTTGTCTGGCCTACTCTCCATGTCCTGATGCTCCTCAACTTTGTTGTGCTCCTTACTCTATTGGTCATAGTGCCGATGTAGAGTAGATACTACCTTCTCCTTCCATGCCACTCTTTTGATGAGGTTTCAAACCGACATTGCCTTATCATACAGAGTTGCTGGAAGCAATTATGATGCTACAGCCTATTATGTAGACAAAACTTGGAATTGCTAACTTCCGCCCTAACTTTAGTGACGTGATGTCTTTTACTTTGATTCATTAGGTTATACTTTTAGGGTTTCGTACTTTGTATTAGGGTCAATATGCCTACCTCTTTTTATGTAATAATCTTGTACCAAAGGTTAGTATGCTGACCTTCTAGCTGATGTAAGTGCCTCTTAGATTTGATTAATAAACAATCATTTTAGGTTTGTTGAATTCATTAGTTTTATTTCATTTCATATTGTTATCTCTATAATCTTCACTATTTTATGGTTGTGGCGGTTTGGTACTAAAGAGGTTGTACAAGCACTATGGCCTTGCGACTCCCTTACCTTATGTTCATTATTTGCATTTAAGTTTTTCTTGCCTTGATTTTAGCCGCCTCGAGGCTCTTAACCGTTGCTTGTTTCGATGCCACTATAGCCTTAGCTGTAAGTCTCGGATTTTTTCGAGGCATGGGTACTACGATATTATCCATATGAATCAAATTTTACCGGGGCACAAGTGCTATTGGATAATCTGTGTGAATCAGATATTTTTTTTTTGGCACAAGTGCAAGAGTATTCAAACAAATAGATTTGCTAGATCAAAATTTTTTTAAGCTTTTGTTATGTCAAAATTTTCTTGCCTAGGATCTCTAAGGGTATGAGCATTTGTAACCTCATGATTTGCCTCGAGCTTCTTCGCTCAAGGAGTTTTCACAATGCTTAAGTGTTTTAATTTCATGTATAGGCATTCCAAAGCCAAGCTTGAGACCTACCTCCCAATAATAGTCTTGAACTCCATTGCCTCAAATTTTCTTCAAAGCTTAGAAGGTGTCCAAACTTGTTATAAGTTGCTAGGTGTTCCTAAGCTAGGCTTGGTGTCCCAACTCTTAAGGATCTCTTAGGATTTATTGTTTAGGAATTTCCTTAGCGCTTAGAATAAAAGTTAGCTAAATGGTTAGCCATTTCTGAATTAAGCTGGGGGACCTAATTTCCAAGGATCATCTTAGTCTTTTATTGCCTTAGGATTTCCTCATCACTCAAGTTGTATGATGCCAACCTAAGTAAAAAGTTTAGGCAAGGTCGTTTAGGGATAAAGGATCAAAAACACAAAATTTGAGGAGAGGAAGTTTTATTACATTAGTAACTGTTAAAATGTCATGGGTACAATGATCATTCAAAGAAGAGCTACAAGTTGTTGGCATTCCAAGTCTTAAGGACCTTGGTCCCATCTAGCCTATCTAACTTGCAAGCCCCATTCCTTAAGTCTTCCTCTATACTAACGGGGTCTTTCCAATTTAGTGCCAACTTGCCTTAACCTTGTCATAATCCTACAACTTTTAACTTTCAGGATACTAGGTCACCAAGCTTAAATACATCGTACTTGACTTTCTTTTCATAGTATCTCGCCACCCTATGTTGATAGGCAACCACATGTTGGCTAGCTATATCTTAGGCTTCCCCTACGGTTTTAAAGTCAGCAAGGAGTATCTATCTAATCAACAATTAGATAAAATCCTTAAGTGCAAATGTTGAGAAGTTCGAGCTCAATGGATAATATAACCTTAATACCAAAGGCTAAGTGGAAGGAGTTTCTCCAGTTGCCATCCTATAGGTTGTTTAAGCAAACCCATAGGATTAGGGGGAGTTCATCTACCTACGTGCCTTGGCTCTATCGAGTCTCTTCTTAAGGCTTTCTAAGATTACCTTATGTGTTACCTCTACCTAGTCATTGGTCTATGGACGGGCTATTGAGTTGTAGTAGAGGTTGATGTGGTACTTCTATTAGAATGCATGAAACTTTAGGTTGTCAAATTGATGGCCATTGTCTATAGTGATACCATACGACACATTGGATTTAGTCAAGATGGAGTTTATGATGAAAGTCTCCATGTCCTTTTTGATGATCTTTGCCAGAATGTTTGCTTCAACCTACTTCATAAAATAATCCATAGTAACTAGGATATATTGCCAACCTCTCATAGCCTTGGGAAAGGGGTTGAAGATGTTAAGGCCCCATTGAGCAAAATTCTACAAGCTGGTGAGTGGTTGTAAAGTATGACTTGGAAAGTGGGTAATGAGTGCATGCTTCTAGCATTGAGTGCACCATTGTACCAATTGTTTAGTATCTTGCTTCATCATTAGCCAGTAGTATCCTAGCCTGAATGCTCAAATATAAAGAGCCTAAACTTTGATGTGGTCGCTAAAAACACTCACATACAGTTCTTCTAAAAATTGTCATCCTTCTTCTAAAACTAGGCCAAGGTGGTTGACTTGCTCTTTGTAATTGACTTAAAGAGTCTCCATCGGGATCGACTCCTAAGGTAGCTGCATGAACGACCCCTTCATTCAAGTGTAATACTTCCATTACTGCCTTGTTAAACTGATTGATGAATGACTGGATGGACTTTCCCCTTTGCTATTGGAAAAGGTAAAGGGATGCATTATCCTTTCAAGCAAGTTTACTTGCCTAAAAGCGGAGGACAAACTTCTTGGCCACGTCTTTAAAGCTAGAGATTGAATTCTTAGGTAAATGATTGAACCAAGTTCGCACAACCTAATGAAGAGATCTCGAAAAGGCCTTGCATCTCACTCCATCACTAAGGTTGTGTAAGTCCATCAATGTCCAAAAGTGCATCAAATGGTCCTCCAAATCAATTTTCCCATCGTATGACTCAAATGTAAGGAGCTTCTTATTGTTTTGGAGCACTTATACTTAAATCTCCTAAGAGGTTAGACATTTGCTGTTGGTGCTTGAAGTCACAACCTTTGTATTTCCACTCCAAAAAGTGTCTAACATCCTTTTTGTTACTAGATTTGCCAAGTGATTGTAATTAACACCTTCAACATGCTGATCTACCTTAGGAGTTTTCCCTTTCTCCTCAGGTTGCATTTTTCAAATGGGGCTTCATTACTTCCAAGTTTTGTCTTGGTCCTCATCAATTTGGTCATGCTTATCTTTGGCTTATGTAGGGCTCTTCTCTTAGTCAATATGCTTCTTTTGTCAACAAGGAGCCTAGTAATCAAATACAAAGCCTTTGGAGTGGAGTTAATAGACACCTCACTGTCTTTATGGGAGGTATGGGACCCTTGGTGTTAGAATCTCCATTTTTCATATAATTTCACCTTAAATGCCTCATTCTACTCTTGGAGCAGCTTATTTTATCCAACTACTCGAGTATTCAGAATCTAAAGTTCATCATTCGAAGCTATCAATTTTTCTACCAACTAGCTTTACTAAGCAATCGAAGGATTCTAGGTAGGATTCCTCTAATTGCTTATGTTGTCCTAATCACCTCCTCTAGTTGCCATGATGGCATTGTTGTTGTTACCCTAGACTTCCTTATCTCTAACATTTGCTTCTTTCCTAGTATCAGTAACTTAGCTCTCAACAAGTTCAAACGCCTTAGAGGCTACTAAGATTAGCTTGTTATTATTGCTTAGACCTAGTGGTTCTTGAAATCTTTACCATTAGTTTCTTAACTCAAGAAGCAGAAAACTATCAATCTTGAATGGAACAATTCTCGCAAAAGGCATGAAGTGTTGTTATCTTAATTTCATTGGTAGAGTTTTGCCTTAGGCTTAAGAAATAGGCGTAAATCTATAAGAGAAAACACGGCTAATGGACATTAGAAGGTTGTTCAGTGCAGCCATTTTGATACTTAAGTTAATAAATTTATAGGATTAAGGAGAAAACAAGAGTAAGATGGTTTGTCTATGTGTAAAAAGTGTTTAACTTGTTGGATTTACCCTTATTTATAGGCTCCATGGAGAAAATCTTATATAGATATGTGTCTTGCTTAAATAGGTAAGTGTATCTTTCAAAAAGATACATTCCCAAATAGGTAAGTGATGGGATCATAGTAGTCTTTGGTGCCCAAGATTTAAGTCTTTTGAGTGAACTACCAAGGTCTAGGTCACCCATAGGATGGGCACAACGGGTCTAATTACGGTATTAAGATCAAGGTCTCAACCTAACCGAGCCAAGGTCTTGGGGTTGGCCAAGGTCAACTCGATTGTAGCCAATCTTCCTAAATCAAAACTTAGGTTACCTTAGACCAGTTTTGGGCCAAGGTTAGTTGATCCATAGTTCATAGAAGTTGGAAGTCTGTGGTATAAAATTACACATCAAGATACCGGTTTTAATGAAGGACTTAGAAGACTTGTGAATATAAGTAATATTTAAAATTAAATATTTTGATATGAGGAGTATCATCATATAACAAAGCCTCGGGGGAAAATTTAATGCTATAACTCAAATTTAATGATTAATTTATTTCACTTTCACTCCAATAGAAAGAGTACTTTCTATTGAATCAAATTATCTATTTAGTTGTGGTCATTCTAAGTTCCAACTTAGCTAGTTATCTTATTATGGTATGGTCTATCCTTTATTACTAATGCTATTTCTATCTAAGTTGAATTGATAATCTAATAATTACAAAAGTTATAACAAGTTAGTTCTCTAAGTATTAACCTTAATTATTAATACACACATCTATACCAATAATCAATAAAAATTTGTGGTGAGTACTGTACATACCCGATGGTTGAAAAGTAGAATTTATAGTTGAGGAATTGTTGTATCATTAAATAGGTGGTCAGATCTATTTTTTGTAACGTATTATGATTTCTTAGGTCATGCCCAATTACTAGTTTATTCTATGTTTTCGTGTTAGGTTAATCAATGGATTTATTAAATAATTTTGTCGGAATATGTTCATACACATTACACATATACAATACCTAATAGTTTTTTTTTTTTCCTTTTCCACTCAATTACACATACAACTTAAAAGTCTTTTGTGGACCAAAATGAGGAGTAGTAATAAAGGGTCATATCATATTTTTTCTATTACTATCAATTTCATAATATGTCTTATTCCAAAGATGTAGAATTAAACCCTATTGGGAGATTAGTTTTATCTTACTAAGTTATGATGGTCTTAATATACGACATAGTTAAGATCGTGCCCTAAAAGCCATATTCATATTCAATCCATTTATACTAATTTAATTGCATGTTTAATACATGAAAGAGAAAAAATTAAGAAAATTTCCTGCCTGTAGGAGGAGCATCCATTGCTTAATTTAAACCTTACTTACTTTCCTTCAAAAACATGCGTCAATGAAAATTATAAAACAGTTTGCGTACTTTATTATCGGATTATAGATATATTTCTTAATCATATCCAAATTCCGAACTTTTTCTGTGTTTTTTTATTCTTTCTATAAGCACGTCTATTTCCAAAGCCGATTGTATCATATCTCAAAAATAAGTCTGCGATTCTAATTTTTTTTTCCATATTAAATGGAATACAACTTATTTGTTAATGGTAGAGAGATTTACCGTATAATAAAAATATATATATGCACGTTTGTTTTCGAATGGGATTCCTTTTGGAGAAATCTTCGTTGTGATTCTCATCATCCATACATCAATTAGACCACACAATACAAATCTTAACATATATATATATATATATATGTATGTATATATATACTATCATGTCGGGGCATCGTACATGTATATAGTTGCTATTGTCAATGTCCAGTTTACTGCCAATATAAATGTTATCGTCAGATGAATTTATAGAATTATTACATCTATATATCATTAGACTATCGATTCGAATAAATTTTTATTACTAGTCACGAAAGGTACATCTGCAGCAATTTAAGATCAGGTCGTGTACATATGGATTGCTATTTTATGTTTATTAATCCCAATTGTTGAATTCAATTAATAATATACATGGATTTGGTTCGCATTGTTATTTCATAAATCTATCTGAAACTGAATCAAAGCATATAAGCACATTTTTAATTTTATTTGACATCATTTATCATTAATGTTGATAAGATATTTTAAACTTAGATCTCTCAAGCCTATACCAACCTATTTGAGCTTATGGTTTAAGCTATTCTCATTTAGATTCAATCTCTCAATCCATATGGTTGACCTCAACCCAAGCCCATTACACAGCCTGTTTAATTGTTGAAGCTCACAACAATTTAGAGACCCTAGATAAAGTTAGATGATTGAGTCAACAACCGTTTCTTACAATTCGAGACCACGTTGGATTGCATGACTCCACTACCCACAACTTGTGGGTGTGTCTGCTACCCATTAATAGTCCTCCAACCATCAACTGCTCTCCTATATAAATACCAAACTACT
The DNA here is from genome assembly GCA_024138015.1 of Lumnitzera littorea. Classification (NCBI taxonomy): domain Eukaryota; kingdom Viridiplantae; phylum Streptophyta; class Magnoliopsida; order Myrtales; family Combretaceae; genus Lumnitzera; species Lumnitzera littorea. The sequence continues at coordinate 66,230,869 of JAMXBB010000012.1, read as the reverse complement.
TCCTAACAATAAAACTATTTGATACTTAACGCACTTTAACTTACTCCTTATACTCAGGGCATTCTTACTCTCTTTGCTATCTTAACTAACTTAAGTATTAGAACAAACATATCGAGTAACACCCCAATGCCCTACATTGCGCTCTTTTTGGTAGGCTCACCTAATGTGCAAAGCCCACTTCACTACCAATCTCTATTGACAAGATCCTATAGATCACATTTGGTGTCATTTGTGGGAAGTCCAACTCGATTAATACCTAAACACTTCAAACACTTTCCAAACACATTCCTAATTTCCCCTGTATCTACCATGTCTTGTGCCATGGATCCTAACAACCAACCACAAAGCAACTAAAACAACTTGCCCCCAGTTAGGGAAACCCGTGACTAGCGGCTCAACCGCTTAAAGCAGATGCTTGAGGAGTTTATCGCTTCTAACCTATTGCTCCAATAGTGGCTTGATGAAGCCGAAAGGCACAACAGGTACACCCATGCACTTGAAGTGTTAGATGTTCATTTTGGGTAGAACAACTTACAACAGCAGCAGTAGAATGGTAAGGCATCTAGCCAACCCCTAAAGGTTAGAGTAGGAGGCACGGTCCATGACTAACTGTAACCATATCCTTGTTGGCGATGAACAAGTAGTTGACTTCCATGGAGGGGTTACCTTGTCAACAATACGCAAAGCTCATTAAGTTGAAAACGCTGAGTTGAATGAGCTCAACAAAACACTTAGGAGGCTCTCTAAGAAGATGGGGAGCAAGGTAGTAGATGGAGCTGATCAAATGGCCGGCAACAAAACCTTTCTACTAAGGGTGTCTAGGATAAGGTCCTCCCTCCTACTAGGAAGCTTCCCACCTTAGACTACTATGATAGTACCAATGATCTTGATGATTGCTTTCTTCGTTTTCGCACCCTCATGAACCTCCATAGTATGGGGAATGCTGTTATGTGTAAGGCCTTTCGAAGCACTTTAAAGAAGATAACTCGAACGTAGTTTAACCACCTACTTAAGAATTCCATCAATTTCTTCAATGAGCTTGCTCATCACTTCATCTCCATTTTAGGGCTTATAAGCCCCCATCTAAGGACATCTCGTCCTTGTATTTGATGAGGTAGAGAAAAGAGGAGACTCTACTAGAATATGTGGCCTAATTCAACAATGCCATGGTCGAGATTCCCCAACTAGATGAGGGAATCGTTGTATATGTTGCTTAACTCAGCATAAAGCCTTTAGGGTATTACTTCAAGTTGGTTGCGAAGAGCAAGCCAAAAACTTTAGCCGAATTCTAGCATAAAGCCCAAAAGTACATCAACCAAGAGGACAACATCCACACCAAGCACGAAGTCGACTTAAAAAGGATGGGTAGGAAGAAGGATAAGGGTAGAGTCTCTGTGAAGGACTGCCTCAACAGCAAGGGCTGGAGCTGAGGTGATGGGGAAGGTTCTAGCGGCAAGAAGTGCTGAGCCAAGTTGGACCCACTATCTCCACCCATTTATACCTAACATGCGCCTATGAACCGACCTATCGCCTAAGTCTTCATGGAAGTATGGAACAAAGGCCTACTATTGAAGCCCCTTAAGATGAGGGGGAGCCCTAGTTGTAGGAACTCTGACAAGTACTATCAGTTCCATAACAACCATGGCCATACTATGGAAGAACGCTTCCAACTGAAGAATGCAATAAAGAATGCCATTCAACAGGGCTACTTCCATGAGTATGTACTTGACGCTAATAATATCAATAACATCGATGATAGTAAAGAGAGGGTACCTCGAAGATGACGGATTAAGAATGCCCTAAAAGAGCAAATTGACAATCGTTGCGACCATTGAAGCCCTAGTGGTGTCATCAACATTATCATTGGGGGACCATACCTTGGGAGCCAACCAAGCTTTAGCAGCTCGACTAATACCTCATCCAAGGTGTTAACTGTTCAAGAGAAGACATAAAGGAGAGACACCTTAATCTCCTTCACTGACGAAGACCTAGAGAGAGTAAACACCCGTCACCAAGATGCCCTTGTAAATAAGGTAAGAATTGCAAACTTTAAGACCCTCAAAATCATGGTAGACATTAGCAAGCATACTTATCATAGGAAGAGGAAGAAGCTGCTTGTTAAGATGAAGTCATACCATCATGATCTCATTAGCTTTCGTTGGAGCATGGTCTAAGCTACATGTATCATCACTTTTGACATGGAGCTTGGTGATAATGAAAATGTAGCTCGCTAACCCATAGTATTCGTGGTGATGGATTGCCTTTCCCCCTACAATACTTTATTGGGACAACTAAGCTTAAACAACTTTAGGGTCATCACATCATTCCTCTATTTCAAGGAAAATTTCCCGACCACCACTGGAGTGGGAATCTATTGATGTAACCAAAAACTCTTTAGGGAGCTCTATGTGAAGGTTGCCAAAGCTGATGGGGTTTTTACTCTAGTGACCGGTCCGTAGGAGAAGCTAATTGAGAGAGGTGAGTAAGCCAAGAAAACTAAAGTGGTGTAGATTGGCACCAATCTTAACCAAACCACCAAAGTTGAGATCGAAACCCCTCCTAAGGTGAAGGTAACCATTATTGACCTCTTGTAGGCCAACTCGGATAGGTTTACCTAGTTGACATTAGACATGCTTGGAATCTCCTTCGACATAGCAACCCATGACCTCAATATCGATAGTAATATATGGCCTATCGAGCAAAAGAAAAGATATTTCATGCTAGAGAGGTAGGCTACCATTGAGAAAGAAGTGCAAAAGCTGCTAAAGGTAGACTTTTTGTAAGAGGAGAAGTATTCGATCTAGCTGGCTAACATTATGCTAATTAAGAAAAAGACTGGGAAGTGGCATATGTTTGTTGACCATACGGACTTAAACAAAGCCTACCCAAAGGATTGTTTCCCTTTCTCGAAGATAGACCAATTGGTTGACTCAACATTGAGATACACACTACTCAGCTTTGTGGATGCCTTCTTGAGATATAATAAGATCAAAATGGACTTGAAGGATGAAGTCTACACCTCTTTCATCACTAACTTCGACATCTACTACTGTACAATTATGCCTTTCAACCTAAAAAATGTTAGGGTACTGTACCAGCGGATGGTAACCAAACTATTCAAGCCTTAGCTTGAACGAAACATGGAGGTGTATGTAAATGACATGATCGTTAAGAGTAAGTAGCCTGGTGATCATATCAAGGACTTGCAGGAAGCCTTTAACTAGATGAAGAAGTATGACATGAAATTGAATCCCTAAAAGTATGTCTTTGGGGTCAGCTCCAGCAACTTCCTAAGCTTCATGGTAACCTAGAGCGGAATTGAGGCTAATCTCGAGAAGATATAGGCCATCAAGGACATGAAGGCCCCCTCCTCGGTCAAGGATGTACAAAACTCACTAGCATGGTGGCTGCACTGAGTAGATTCATTTCAAGGAGTACAAATAGATACGTAGAGTTCTTCAAAATCCTTAAGAATCTAAAGGGTTTTGAGTGGATACCCTAGTGCAAAATAGCCTTCAAAGATTTGCAAAACTTTCTCAAGCACCCACTAGTCCTCTTCGAGCCTATTAAAGGAGAGCACCTATATTTGTATTTAGTCGTCAGTGATAGGTTACTTTCATCCATGCTGGTCAAGGCGGAAGGAAGAGGCCTATATACTACATCAACCACATCCTCCAAGGGCTTGAGGTCAAGTATACATAAGTGGAGAAATTTACCCTAGTTGTCTTGATTTTTGCACGTTGACTCAAACCTTACTTCCAAGCACACCAAACTGTCGTGTTAACCGACTAACCATTGTGCATACTGCTACATAAGCTTGATGCATTTGGTCAAATGGTTAAGTATGTAATAGAGCTAAGCGAATATGGCATCTAGTGCCAACCATAAACGGCCTACAAAGCACAAGTTTTGGCCGACTTCATCTTTGAGTACATAAGAAAGGAAGAAGTGCCACTTGGAGATGATAAGCTATTGTGAACTTTCTACATTGATGGGTCATCTGCCTTTGGAGGAGGAGGAGCAGATCTGGTATTAACTGGATGCTATAGGGCCACTATTTGCTATGCCCTCAAATTCGAGTTCGATACAAGTAGCAACAATCTAAATATGAAGCCTTAATTACTGGTCTCAAGATGGTTAAGGAAATTGGTGCCAAGCATCTTGAGGTCTTCTTAGACTCCATGCTTATGGTCTAGCAAATCCAAGGTAAGAATGAAGCCAAAGATGACACCATGTCAAAGTACTAAGACAAGGTGAAGGCTCTTTTGGCTGAGTTCCCATCTTGGAGCATCACTAAAATTCCTAGAGTGGAGAATTCGATAGCTATTTGGCTCTCAAACTTACTTCCACTAGAATACAAAAGCTTAAGGTGAAAGGCAAAAAGATATTCATCAAATACCTGCCCGAGAAGAGCATTGCTTCTAGCACAACCGAGGTCTTTGAGCTTAGAGTAGCACTAATAAAGCTGAGCTAGATAGACCTAATCTAAAGTTACTTAAAGGAGGGCATTATGCTAGACGACAAGAAGGAGTACACGCTAGAGTATGCAATAACTACACCTAGTCGCAAGCTCTCTACATCAGAGCTCTGTGACTCGGATGCTACTGGGTTACTATGAGGCAGAATGCAAAGGCTGTAGCCTAGAGGTGCCCTTAATGCTAGAAGCAAGCACTAGTCACTTATGCCCCCATCTCCAACATTCAACTCGTAGGCATTAACATCTTAGGCACTTTGCTAAAAGCCTCAAGTGGACAGCAATTCATCATTTTCACAGTCGACTACTTCATTAAGTAGGTCAAAGCTGAGATTGTAGCCAAAATAACATAAAGGAGCACGGACTCTTTCATACATAGCAATATCTTCTCTAGATTCGAGTTTCCCTATGTCGTTATTATGGATAATGGGAAGCAGTTCAATAACCCTAAATTTAAGGAGTTTTATGCCAAGCACTACGTCACATCCTACTTCCCTTAGTTGCCTACCCTTAGTCCAACAATTAGATTAAAGCCATCAACTAGGTCATCCTCGAGAGCCTAAAGAAGAGGGTGGACCAAGCTTAGGGCAAATAGTTGGATGAGCTGCCTAACATTCTATGAGGATACATAACTGCTCACTGTACTTCTACAAGAAAAACTCCACTTCACCTAACCTTTGGATCAAAAGCAGTCCTCTCTGTCAAGTTGGAACTCCTTAACATTCAGAATCAATCCTTTAATGCCATCACCAATGAGTCCCTATTGTAGGCTAGCATCAACCCCATTGAAGAGATCGGGGACCTCGCAGCAACTTGGGCAACCGCCTATTAAAATCGAGTAATGAGATACTATGATGAGAAGGTCTGACATAAGGAGTTTAAGGTTGGAGATTTGGTCTATCATAAGCTTTAATCCACGAGTTCTTGAGAAGGGTAAGGAAAGTTTGCCCCCAATTAGGAAGATCCTATTAGAGTCAAGCAGAACTTAGGCAATAGGGCATACAAACTGGAGAGGCTAAATAGCAAGCTTATCCTACGTACTTGGAATGCCGATAATCTTTGGCTTTGTTTCGAATGAAAATTTGTAAATTCTGATGTAATTACTTATCAAGATCATTAATGAAATGCTTCATTCGCCAATATTTGTATACATTTTTGGCATTCTTATCTTACTTAATCCTTCCTGACTCCTAATAGGTAAACGGACCTCTAATTTGCATGCTTCTTTAAGCATGGACAGGTTGGAACACCACCAACTTGACTTCCCTAAGGTTACCTCAGTAAGGGGAAACACCCCTTGTATAACTAAGGAACTCCCACACTTTGGGCAAATCAGAACATCACTGACCTAACCCCCCGAGTAATCTCAGCAAGGGAAAACACCCCTTACATTTCTAAGGGACCTTAGCATACTGGGCAAGTTGGAACACCATCAACTCAACTCCCATCAAGTGATCTCAACAAAAGGAAACACCCCTTATGCAACTAAAGAACTCCTATAGTGCCTGTTGGAACATCACTAGCTTGGCCCCTAACATGACCTAAGCTACAAATAGCTGACAGTCCCTTAGAGAGAGCAACCCTAGCTCCTTTCTAAAAAGGGACAACCTTAGCCCTTGACAACTAAGTAGTCCTAAACAAATGATTAACTCCATAATTAAGTAATTGAGTATAAGCACATGACTACTAAGTATCAAGCTAAGCTACTCAAGCATTAGCAAACCAAAAGTACATGAATTGAAAGAAAACGTAAGCAATAATAAAATTAAAGTCCTTCATTCAGCTTTTTAAGGTGTAAACAAGAAGAAAAGGCTGGCATATTGGCTTATTATAGGAGGTTTCCTATACATAAGTACAGTAAGAAAAAGACAACAGTTCATTGTTTCGGATTAGCTAAATTCGATAGCTTTGAGAAGTCCAACACATCTATTTGCTTAAAGGACTGATCCACTTGAATAGTTAGGTCCTAAGCCACCTAAACCTAACTTGATGAAGGAGGAGGAAGAGTTTGCTGGCTAAGGTCAGCAAGATGGTTACCCTGATTCTATTGCTTCCCTAAAGCACCTTTAGAGGTAACATCCTACTGAGCTACTAGGGTAGAAGTAGATGTAGGAACATCTTGTGTGACCCTAATAGCAGGAAGGGTGACTTAGGCTACCTTATCTAAGAGCAGTCATCCTTTCCCTTGCTTTGGCTGCCCTTTCCTCCTTGTATGTTAAACTATCTAGCCTGTCCAAAAAGCTCAAATCAAGGCTGGGGTGATGGTTGAGTATGTCATTATGAAGATCCCGGTCATACTTGACGGTGATATCAATGCATTCCTCAATCCATTGTCGGCTTATGAGGAAGTCATCTATAACTCGCCACTCTCTAATTTGGAGATGATCTCCTTCGTCTTCTTAGCCTCCTCTTAGAGCTCCTGGATCCTTTGCTCTAGCCTTACCTCTTCACCTCTTAGCTCTAGCGAAGTGGTTTTGGCAGAATCACATTTTGCTACATTCATCACTAGCTTAGTCTATAGCTTAGAGATTGACGGTTTTAGCTTAACATTGTGTTGGTTGAGCTTTGTCTTGGGCTTCCTCTCCTCTTTTAGCTTCTTAGAGTGTTTAGCATTGAACTTCTACTCTTCCTCCAATTGAGCTTTCAACATCTTAACCTCCTTCTAACATTCTTTCTCCTCCTATGGCTTGACCTTTAGAGTAACATTTTGCATATAATAACGTCGGAGAAGTAGATTAGCCCAATGAAATTTCTTATAAATTTTCTTAGAATAGGACTCTGCCTCATCTAAATCTTCCTGTACACTAAGCACATTTGATCGAAGATCCTTTACCTCTACTAATAGCCCTTTATAGTAATTAAACCAGAGTAACACCTAATCATGGTACTACAACACAAAGATGATAACGTTAGTATTTGGCCGGAGAGTCCTAAGTTCCCCTAACGGGTTGCCATGCATGTCCGATTATGATTACTGGTCGGATATTTAATTAAGTCTAGTTTAGGGTAATCAATCCTTTCATACAATTCATACAATATGTGCCAGAGCAACAAACAGAATCATAGCATCACCCATAATCAAGCACATGCACATATTTAACTATCTAACAAGCACAACCAAGCATAATCTTAAGCCTCCAAAATACAGTATCGTATTAATCCCAACTTACCTCAACTCCTCGCTCACTCACTCGAGGTCCGATTTGCTTAAGCCATCGCCAATCATCCCTATAACACGAACGTGGTTTTAGCTTTTCATATAAATATTACAAGTTCATTTTATTCTATAACGCTTATTGTTAGGTTTTGTTTAAGGTTTACTATGCCTAATTATCTAGGTATTAAGTCTTTTACTATTATTCTAGGTTTGGGGTTAGGTTCAGGTTCGGTTTTCGCATCGATTTCTAAATTAGGTTTTTAGTTCGATTTCTAAGTAATGTTTTAGATTCCAACCCTAGAATTCCGTTCCAACCCATAAGGTGAAATTAATCACATTACTTCCCGATCTCCTAAATACCATTATTACCTCTAATTAGTATTTTATTCCATCCGGTACACTTAAATTCCTATTTGTGTACCGAATTTACCCCTAATGTGAGAAATTTTTACATTTTTCATATAATTACATAAATTCAAGTTTCCCATTAGATTTATTGTATATTTTTATTATTATCATAATATCAATTTTTTTTCTAATATTTTCTATTTATTATATTTTCAAAAATTACACATTATGCATTATTGCATATTATGCACATAATGCATTTCTAATATTTCTATTACCCTAATTACCATCTCTAAACAGCAATAATTATTTCAAAATGTCTAAATCCATCCTAAATCAGATTTTACTCCAAATTTCCCTAATTTACAAAATTTATCTTAAAATGTACTATTTTTCCATATTACTTATTTACTACATAATTAACCTAATAATTACATCTAACACTCTAATTGCTACAAGTATCATACTCCATCAGATTTTAACATCCTAAAATATCTACTTATTCACTAAGTCAGTAATTAATATCCTAATCACCTAATTAACTCCAAATTACCCATTTTATGTCTCATTTTAGGGCCTAAAAATTATCTAAAAATTTCAAAAATTAATTTTTAAAAACGGGCTTCATAGCACTGTTCTATATCATCTAAATAATTTACACAAAAATTTTGGGCTTGAAACTACACTCCCAAGGTCATTTATTTCTAAACCGAAATGTGCTCGGTTTTGCACGATTTCTTAATGACCATATATTACAGGACATAATTTCATCAAAATAATATTTTTCCTACAAACTACATACAAAAATATCCCAGAATAACAAAATTCATAATTTTCTAATTATATTTACTATTTTTACAAAATTACACAAGATTCGGGCTAGAAATTGGACTCACCGTTTTGGGTGGCTCCAGCCACCACGGGCCGCCGTGGCCTTGTCGGCCGGCCTGGGCGCTGCCACCACCATATGGTGGTGGTGGCCGTCCACTTCCAGCTGCTCGTCTGGTAAGGGTTCCCTTTAAATGCCCTAACTGCACAGTTTTTCTTATTTTTTTTCTAAACCAAATTTTTCTCTTAATTTTCGACTCTCCCTAATTTTCTCACTTTCCAAACTGCCCAAATGAGCTCTGTGATTTTTTTTTTTATATTTATAGAAATTTTCTATAATTATTATGCATTAATTTGACAAGACTTTATCCAAATTCCTTGATTTTTAGCTTTTAAGTTGTTCAATTTTTATTGGCTAATTTTTCTTTTGCAGCTTTGGACCTACCACGACCTTATCTTGATTTAGCTTATCATCTTCTGATTTTTTCTGGTTTTTCCATAATTATTTTATAATTTTCTTTAATTATTTGCTTAGTTTTTGGCCAATTTAGGTAATTACGCGTATTTTTATCTACACGTAAATACATGTAGGGTACACGTGAAAATTCCTAAATATTATTTTGGTCATTCTAAAATTTTTAGTATACATATAATCTATCTCTAGTAATTTATTAGTTATTATATTACACTTTTCGTTTTTTCGGTAATTAGCAATTATTATGCTTAAAATTTAAAAATTTTATAGTCTCCTATTTTATTTCTTATTTTCTTAAATTTAAGTTTATGGGGTCATTTTTACTAATATTCTTCTCAATAGTTTATAATTTGGGTTTAATCGAATCTTTTAACCGATCGCACTAAACTTTGGGGCTTACAATAAAGGTGAAGGTTCTTAGACTCGTGCAAAGCCCCATTATAGGAGTGTGAACTGTTTTTGCCCTCCAATGCTACTCCAAGGCTTCAATTTGGACTTCAGTTATCTTGTCCATGACAAGAGAGGGGTAAATAGATAGGAGCCGCTTTGATAATGGTTTACCAAGCAGCATTGGTAACTTAGTCCTTTTCGGGGCCAATATGTCCTTCCTCCCCTCTTTAAGGAATTTCCTCTTCTAGCTTACTAACTTCTTAACAGTGCTGGCTTTAGGCCTCTTCCACTTATCCTTGGAGGGAGAGGGAAGCATTATTAGCTTTGGCTCATTAGTAGTAGGAATATCGTCCCTCACAGCAATGGGCTTAAATATGTGAGCAAAGTCAGCCATAAGGGAGACCGTACTCATCAGTTCGGCGACTACTAGCTTAGTGGAGGTATTGCTAGTAAGAAGCTAGTGGCTCCATTTGGTTAGTCTCCCCTGCCACTAAAATGAGCCTCGTACCCCTACCTTTGGGGTCAGTAGCCTTGGCAACTAGCTTCTCCTTACTCTGGTATTGCCTCAGCATCCTTAGCCTAAAAGGACATGGTAGCTCCCTAGCTTTAGCCAACTTCTCACCTACAAAGAAATAAACAAATACTATCAACACAAGGTAAGTGTATTACAATTACTCATAAACTCCATTATGAGTAGTACAGGCAAAGAGGACTCCTTATTCCTCATAAACATCAAGTGAAGGAAGCAATTCACATTGAAGACGAACCTGTACCTTCCAACCACTTCTTTACAACTACCTTCATGGTAGCCTTCTCCATGCTTGGGAAGAGCTTGGAGATCAATCGTTTGAAGTACCTCTATATTGTCTCTTTAGCATTGATCTCCTCATCATTTCTTGAAGCTATTAGGGCTTTAATCTCTTAGGTAACCTTTGCATCATTCAGGCTAAGCTACTTTTAGGACCCAATTTGGACTAGTAGAGTCCACCACATCCAGAAGTCTACCTCCTTAGGCAACTCCACCACTACAAACTTATCCTGTTAATTCTTCACTAACGAGTTTAAGCCCTTAAATAATTTCTTGTTCACTTGATTCTATAAGTCAGTCCACTCATTTAGAGACTTCCATTGATAAAAGTAATTGAAGAGCTTAGTTGTAACTCTTAGCACCAAGTATTCACATAAGGCTTGGAAGGCCTTCAGCAACCTCTACCCATTCAAAGATATTTGAGCATGGTAGCATCAATGATAATCGAATAGCTCCCTCTCAAATTCAATGAAGGGTAGGCCTATACCATGCTATAAGGATTCCTCATGTACAGCAAATCGTCTCCCTGATAGTAAGGTTACCCTTTCATCTAGTCGTGGCAACTATACCACCAAGCCAAGTAATTTGCCCATAACAAAGTTCTTAAGAACCCAATTTACAATGGTCACTTTGCTCTTGCTCATCCGACCATTCGACTCCTTACTATTCTCAACTTTGTCGTAGGTATCGATAGCTACCTCTAAAGGCTAATGCAAATACTTATCTTAAGGGATAACCCTTATCACTACTACCCTATTGAATACCTTTAATTGCCTCTTTGTCTCCTTGTCTAATTATGCCAACGAAGACAAAGCCTCTTTGTCCCTTCTCAAAGGAGGAGTAACACTCCTCATCGCTTCAAAGTTAGAGGATGTTAAATCATGGTTTACTAAAGCTAGTTCACCCGAGTTCGACCTTAATACATTCGACATGATTGATAAGAAGGAGAAGAGTGAAAGTTTCATCGATGAGGAAAAAGAAAGAAGTTGAAGAAGAAAGCTTTGTCAGTAAAGAATGGAGTAGAAAAAGTAAATAATCACTTAGATTACAGTAAGAAAGTGAGATAAGATAAGTTATGAAAGAGTAATCTATACAAATGTTGAGGGTATTTATAGGTTGAGTGCCTAGGAAAGCAAATCAATGGTTATAGGGATTTGTATAAATATGAATCCCTTAACGCATTACAATGTGAGCATATGACAACAAATTTGATCGAATGGTTTCAATCAAATGATAAGACAACTATTACTGTATATGCGCTTACGTAAGATTTGACAATTGTTACATTACATTAAATGTACTTGAGAAACACACACCAAGCATAGGAATTTAAAAAGTCTAACTTCCCCAAGAAGTTTTATTGAGGTCCCTTTAGCTCTTAGACCCACCACGATGCTAGACTTCGACACAAGCACATCAATCTAATTTTGCTCTACCATTACTTACTCGTCTTACCTACCCTGACCACATGAGTGCCTTTTAATGTTCTCCTTTACTGCTTAGCATTTACTACTGACTAAAGAGGTAGAGCCTCCTATATCTTACCTTAGTGCTTGAGCACCCAACTCAACTCAAGTGATATTTTGGTCAGATTAGCTAGCCCTATTTGGCTCCCTTAAGTGCTCAGCTTGAATATCTCCATCCGATATCTCCCTAGCTTAGATTCAGGTCATGCTGTGTCGGCACTTTTTAGGATGTCACCATAACAATATGTTTGTCTAAATATACACCCATCATGAGAACTTCAAGACCAACTCGACCATGCACTTAAGGAATACATCTTTCCTCTCTCCTTGCCTCCTTAACAGCAATGAGACTGTCACGAGTATGGGGGACGCAAGTGTTGATAGGATATTTTGGACTTAAGCCCCTTAAGCCTATGCCAACCTACTATTTCCCATTCTAGGTTAGAAACAAATGTGTAAAAGAAGTAGCATATTGATAAAGATAGTTCATAGGCTCATGGCTTAGGCTATTTTCCTTCGAATCCAGCCTCTTTATCCACATGATCAACCTTAGCCTAAGCCCATTGCATGGCTTGAAGCTCACAATAACAAGGAGACCTTAGATAAGGTTGGATGATTAAGTCGACAACTATCTCCTATAATTCAGGACCACATCAGATTGCATGAGTCCTCTACCTACAACTTGTAGGTGTGTCCTCTACCTACTAATGATCTTGCAACCGCGGGTAGCCCTCTTCTATAAAGACCAAGCCACTTCCTAATGGTAAAACCACTTGATACTTTATGCACTTTAGCCTACTTCTTGCACTTAGGCATTCTTACTCTCTTTGTCATACCAATTGACTTAAATATTAGAATGGTCACATTGAATAATACCTCGGCACCCCTTATTGTGCTCTTTTTTATAGGCTCACCTAAAGCATAATGCCCATTTCACTACCTATCTCGACCAGTAAGATCCTATAGACGATAACTAATATACGTACAATAAGGAGAACTTTTCAAATCTACCGAAAGTAATAATGTTTCAGTACGAAATTTAACCTATTGTTATTATTTTTATTCTTTTAGAACCATGAATTCGGTGCCAAAGCTTCTAATAAACTATAAATACAAGTTTCTAACACATGTCGCCTATGCATATGAGCATATATCTTAATGTAGCTAGCATGGTTAGCCATGTTAAAGTGTTGCAAATTTTCCTAAATTTATCTAAAAATGAATGTGAACTAAGTTTATGTTTATCGTTGTTAATTTTATCATCAAAAGTGGACATAAACCTTTATGACCAGGAACAAGTGTAAGATTTATTATCAAAAATGAAATTTGGTTATAAAAGTTTCTAATTAAAATGAACATAAATTTTATTATAACAAGGGAATGTTGGCCATTACAAATAAGTTTTTTTGTAAAATGCCTAATGCAACTATCATAGTATGTGAAGATCCTCGAGAAATTTCAAAATATTGCCATTTTACAATATGTCCACATATTTATATGAAATTTCTGTGTATTGTCATGCTCTAAATAGGTGAAGTCGCAATAGTACGTCGTATAAACTATCCTTAAATAAAAGTTAGCCCTACAGCTACTATCATAAACTTGGTCTACACAAAGTGTACCTAACTTTAACCGTTTTAAGGCATCCATCTCAATACTTATTAGTTTTAAAACTAGTGTATAATCTTTCAAAAAGTGTTTTTACTAAATACTTATAGAGTAAAACTTAGTTTATAATCGTAATTACAAGTAACATATTTACATTAGGAAGGTTACATTGTCAAAAGAGACTCTTAGGGCCACAAATTCAAGTTAAAAATACTTTTCAGGCCAAGAGTTAAAAACTATTGGACTACCTAGGAAGACCTAATTAGTTATACAAAAAATTACAAAAGTTGATAATAGAAAACAAAAGTCCAACCATTTCTTGTCGATCTTCACTCTCTAAACCTAATAGTTGTTACTCTAGAATTATTGAAGTATTACAATCTACTTTGAACCTACACAAAAAATCTACAAAGGAACTAGTAACAATTTGCTTAGTAAGTGAGATAGAGATAAAAATTCGTTTCAACACAAAACAAGCTGGGTTTCCAATCAAGTTAGTTAAATTTCATGCATAGACAAGTAAGCGTCGTTGCATAACATTATCCAGTCTATCATAATATTAGATAAATTATGCCTTTTCTAATTCGAGTTAAGGAGTTTAACATTATGTACTTATGAATCAATGCTAAACCGGGGCTTGTGTAATGGAAAACATTCTTAACCCAAAACTACCTTTGAACCACTATATCCAAACTTACCATAACCTCTTCTCTTTTCACTTTTTTCAACTTAGGATGTGGAAATGACCATTTTAGTATCCTCATCGAAGGGTCCATGTTTAGCTTAATGATCCTAGCTGTATCCTCTAATTAGTTACGATGCATGTCAAGTTAGAAGTTAAGCCAAGTTTATTTTAGCGCATTTTTAGGGTGGTCAACCAAATTCTTAGTCATTCTAAACAAAAATATACATATAAAATAGTACTACATAAAGCTCAACTCCTATAACAGCAAATCAAATTTCAAGCGCATGCGTTGTGCATGCACAAATAACTAAACTACAACCACAAACAATATATAGTAAAGTCTCCAAATATTTTGAAATAATACTTTAAAATATTGTAAAGCATTTATCCCACTTATCTAGAATTCCTATTGCTTATGTTAGTTGCAGTTGTCAGACTTCCTCTCGATGAATATTTCCTAGAATGCCCTATGAATTATCCTCTAAATTAGGTTTAGTGTTATTAATCAGAGTACCTCTGACTTACCCTATGAACTAGTTCAATTGTAGAGTCCTTGTCTAGACACCTTATAACTTATCCTTACTTGATTCAAATCTAGTGTTCTTACCCAATAGAGCTTTAGACTCATCATTGAGCTTATTTTATTTTAGGGTTTCTGTCCAAAGAAATCCTCTTACTTACTAGTTTGTAATTCGAACGTCAATGTTCTTAAACCTTCTTTCTATATCGAATTCCTATATATAACATAAAGAAAGCTTTAAGATTTATAAAGCTTAGGAAATGCTATTTAATCTGATTTGTTTAATGCATGATTTCACTATTGTCGTTAGTGGTTCTAATAAACTTTAGATACCATAAGTTATTGGATCTCATTGCCACTTGTAGAAACAACTTATATTCATGTAAGAAACCAAATCATATAGATAACATATAGGTTATTTTACTTCTAGAATTACACCATTGGGAATAGATATAAATAACAAAACATACACAAAAATATGTTTCTTATATATATGTATGTATGTATGTATAGTTATAGATATGAAGTTTGCTTTAATAATGATTAGTCATTAAATAATCTCTATATAGTTAAAGTTAAGAAGAAATGATATGAACACATACTCTAAGTATATACATATGTGGCAACAGTTTTCTTTTATTTTTTATTTTTATCATTTTTTTTATGATAAGTAAGAGTGGAAATAATTTTTGATGTAGTAGCTATGGCATGTAATTTTGGATCACTTCTAAACATAAAGTTTGCTTACTACATTGTATTTTAGTTTGGAAAAGGCCGACATAAGATTATGTACATGCATACGTGTATATGTTTTTCAAAACACTATGAAAATACGTATTCTATTTTATAGTTATCCAAAATTAGTATTATAGAGTTTGTAAGAAAGTAGCTATACAAAATATGAATCTGATCGCTAATATTATACTCAAGAAGTACCTCCTTCAATCACTAACAAGATATGAGTTATATAAGAGCAAATAAACCATGTAATGGAACATTAGTACAAAAATTCTATAGAGTTGATATATCTATAATACCATGCCATCGTGTAGTGTGCCACAAAATTTCTTAAAGTCATCAAGTAATCAAATCTAACCAAAGTACACTATTGTCCATTACTAGAGTTCATGATTCAATCCATACTTGTAGAAAGATACCATTTACTTGGTATTTCCTTAGTAATACTAGAGTTGATTGAATAATTTCCAAAACTTTTTATATTACTAGAAAGATATGCTTATAAGGAAAAGTTAAATGGAATCACATTAGCAAAAATTAGATGCTAATCCTTTATTTAGTGGAACTATATGTCCAATTCCTAGATTACCACACAAATAATTTTTTTCTCATTTTTTTTTCTACATAAGATTAAAATCCAACATTTCTCACATCCTTATAGACTCCACAAATCACAAGGACTCATATTCAATATTCATCTATCCTGAAATCTCCTAATTCAATAACATGAAAATTTAACAGTTTAAAAAAAACATATAAATATTAAACATGTTGCTAACTAAAAACTCTTTGCATTTATGGAAACTAGATTCTACAAGGAGATTATGGTAAATTATCAAGTATGAACAATATCCTTTTAATAAAAATTAGTTACAACCTTCATAATAACAAGGCAAGTATTTAGGAACATACTATATGCATTTACAATTTCATCAAGATAAGAATATTACATGAAACTACAAACAAACTAACTTGCAAATAAATTTCAAAAGCAGCTCCTCAAATGACCTAAAACCAGCAAATTGCTTCTAATAATTTCTACATATGGACTTTCTACTTTTAATTTTTAACTTGAATTTGCTACTATCTATTGTTACTAATTTCTCTAATGTTAAACATTACTATGTTGTAATCTTTGAGGGTTTAAATAGTTTAACAATCATTGGCAATATAAGCTATAAGTATACAAATATCCTATGCTAGAAGAATATAAGCATAGGTGTCTTATTTTTACTTAAACCCATAACTTGAATTTCCCCATTACTTTTGAACTATTGCCATGGTGCAAAGTTACATCTAATAACCCATTTTGTGTGTCATCCATAAAAAATTTATTAAAAATCTAGGATGTAATTTACCTACTATCCTATACTTAAGGGTTTCTATAGATATATGTGTATTTAAATTACATAGTCCTATAATATTTATATTTATAAGATATATATATTATTTAAATATCACACATTTTATTTTATTAGCTTTATAAGATAGTTAATGTATTATTAAGATTTTGTTATGTTGCGACATTCTATTTTCAAGTTCAAAAAATAATAAATGATAATTATAATGTAGATCTTGGTGATAATAGCTACTTCAACAAATCATTTCACATATGGGAGTTTTATGAAGTTATTTTCTTAATTTTCTTATGACCTTATTTTATGTTGCGACGTTCTATTTTCAAGTTTAAAAAATAATAAATGATAATCATAATATAGATCTTGGCGATAATAGTTGCTTCAACAAATCATTTTACAAATGGGAGTTTTACGAAGTTATTTTCTTAATTTTCTTATGACGTTATTTTACCTTAAGTTGTAATAATAAACAAATAATATTTAACTATATTAGTATTTCATCACTCTGTTTCCGAAATCTACCTAATGGGGTCACCTAAACTAAATTTTATGGTCTCATTGCAAATTTCAAGCTTAATTAAAGAACTTCTAATAATACCTTATATATAGGAACTAAAGTTTTAGTTACTTAGAAATCAAGATCTTATATTCTACTCTCCCTTACAAAAAGTTTTGTCCTTAGAACTATTGCATTCTAAATTCTCACATGATAGGTATCTCAATCAACCAACAACTTGTTTTGATTTCTAAAGAATATGGATGTGCGGTTTGGGTGAGCCCGATATATTATTTCTTTCTATCCTATCCCTTGGTTTCTAGTGATATCAAATTTTGATTCTTGAAGTTGTCTTTTAGATCTTGTAAGCAAATCTTTATCTAACCTTCTTGTGATCAAAGCCTTTGATCTATTCTACGCTAGTCCCTCCATAATTAGTTCCCTTACTCTTTATTTTTTACTTTGTCGTTTCCATAGCTTATGCTATCATCACATCACCAAGGTTCACCACTTTTGCAAAGCTTATTGCTTTGTTTTTCATTTTTCCATTTTCAATTTTTGACTCTAACTAGTATTCATTAAGCTACTCTTTGGTGCCTTTTAATCTTCATTAAACTGCTATGTAGACTACTCCTTAGTGACTCTAAGGTCAATCCATTTGATTAAGCAAGTAGTTGTAATATTATAACTATGGCTTATTGTAACTTTTGATATTTGATGAACTGCTAACCATCGGTCCTCTTACTCGTGCATGACTTCAAGACCTCCAATCTCTTACCTGAAGAATTCTCTCTTGACAACCTACTGATGACAAGAAACTTTACATAAAAGGAGGATGGCTGAACTCCTTAAGTAGTCCATATTGTTATACTATGATCTGCGCTCGTGGTCTTATCGATGCCAACTATTCTTTGGCCAAGGACTTTGTGCCAAGTGATCCGACCTTTTACTGCTAAGTAGTTCTTATGAATGATGAGACACTCTCCTATTAGCCGATTACTTCTCATCTTAGCCTCTTTGTTGCCACAACATCTTGATTCTTCTCGCCTGTTATGATCAGAGAATCTTCGTACGGGTCCAATGTTGCACTGTTACTTATTCTCTTTATTTGACATTATATTACTTTTCTATTTTTGTCTTTTGTCCTTTTTACCCTTTTTCGTATGTACTAGGAATTCCCTTTTTGTAATTTTTGTATTTGTGTTATTGGCCTAGGGACTTACTATAAATAGTCACTTCTCCTTGTACTTAAAGGCATCTTACTTTTATGCATAAATATTGAATATACTGTTCTTGCAAGACAATCCTCTCAAAGTCAACTTTCACACATTCTTAGCTAATCTTTCTGAGTAGCTTGGGATTAGTGGCGAGTGGATTTTGACATTAACTTGCGCGTCATATCAAGTGAAGTGTTAAGTTGTGTTGTATTCTTTGGTGTGTCATATCCTTCTAATAGCTTCACATTAGTTACTATAATTTAGTTTGTAGACCTACTTTCTCTACTTTCTTCAATATTTCGAATGACTCATTAGCTTGAATCTGCTACAGTAGGCCTTAGTGATAACCGAGCTCTTAAACACATCATATCAATATTGGTCATAGGATTTCCTTTGATTATTATTAAAATGGGGTATATGAATGAGAAATGGATATTAGCTAATATCTCTATCTTATTTTGCTTTTCTCTATATAGTAGTAGTGAGGTAGCTAACCTAATTGGGATGACAAGAGTTGCATTCT
The DNA here is from genome assembly GCA_024138015.1 of Lumnitzera littorea. Taxonomy (NCBI): domain Eukaryota; kingdom Viridiplantae; phylum Streptophyta; class Magnoliopsida; order Myrtales; family Combretaceae; genus Lumnitzera; species Lumnitzera littorea. Next base: position 66,211,778 of record JAMXBB010000012.1, on the reverse strand, counting down.
TTTTGTTAATTCTTCTCAATTTGGGTGATTTTACTTGTATATCATATTTCAACCTAAGTTGATACTTTAAGATCATCAGTCTTGTAACAAGATTATACATCTCCATGATGTATTCCCTTATATTTCCTTTACCATTATGTTGCATAGAAATGAGCTTTGTAAGAATGGTGCTCGTTTTGACCTTTTCAAAACCTATGAAATGGTCTGCTATCTAGTTAAGGAACTTTTTAGCATTTTTCTCCCTAAGTATAGCTCCCTTAATGATATCCAGAATGGAATGCATCATTATCATTAAATTCATGTGGTTAGAATGCTCTTACTTTTCATAAATAGCCTTTTCTTCAATAGTTACTTTTGCTTATAAAGGTAAGAGGTTCATTAATCCTACTTGTATAGCCAAGATCTATGCATCGAAGTAATATGGTGATATGTTCCTTCCATTTCTTAAAGTTATGCCATTAAGCACTAGAATATTATTCAAATTAAAGAAATAGAGGTTACATTGATTGAACAAAGAATTAAAGATGCTTACAACTAATTACGATTTTACACTTTAATTCATAGATAAATATAGAATAAAGAATTATGATTATCATGTACAATCAGTCAATCAACATTGACTAGTAATAAAAGAAATACTTCAATTGGGCCATTATGAGATACCTAGTATATCATTGATACTTAGTCTTTAGTCAGTAATATCAATTGTAAATGGTGTCCTCAAATACAATAATAAATATTTATAAAATAATTCTGCCAACAACTTACCTTTCTTTGAGTCAGCAAATTGCATGCATGAAATTGAAATTATTATATATTTATTATCACATGTTTATCATTTGGCCAAATAATAAACTTGCCTTGGGCTGACTATTATTTGCATAAATATAGACATTTCATGTAAATTTTTAACTTAATGTACAAATATTTCAAAACAAGCTTTAATAGAGGTTATTTTGGTAACATATTATTTCAATTTATTCAAAGATATTAAAAAGATTTGTCACACCCAAAACCCTAAAAATCGTAATAGCCCCATCATGTAAATCAATTTAAGCTCAAAGTTATCTTCCTTAGCTGCTATTGTAGGTATAGTCTATATAAAGCAATTGATGACTCAACTTTGCTTTAAAGTAGTCAAATGGGCACTTATCGTATATAGGACCTATGGAGTAACACTTTACAAAGTATGTTTTCTTATATTTATAGATAGTTTAGATCTTTTACATAGCTTTATATACACTAGAAGTTTAAGAGTTTTCAACAGAATAATAGAACTCCATAAAAGGACTTCATTACGTATAATAGATATATCAACAAGCTATTGAAAACTATAAGGCCTCCTAGAAAGACCTTATAATTTTCCTATAAAAAGAAAAACAAAATCAAAATGAAAAAGGTATTCCATTCATTAGTCTTCACATCTTCACTCCCAACCTATCGAAACTAACCTATGGATGATTGTAACAAGGCATCTTTTGGTACAAATCTACATCTGCAAAACAATCTATTAGGATGCGAGCATAACTAGCTTAGTAAGGTAGAACGGAGTCATAAGAGTAGATAAATAAGCATGGTTATCAAGTGCTTAATTAGATGCAAATGCAATAAGCAAACGGTAATTCATTGTACAATATTTAACCGATCCATTATGAAGTTGGAGAAATTATGTCTACTTTAACTCAGATTGAAGATTTTTAACGTGACACTATCAAACCAAATCCAAGCTCGTGCAATAAGAACACTCTCTTCCCTAGATAACATTTGAACTACGGTTCCCAACCTTATCGCGACTTCCTTTCTTGTTACTTAGTTCGACTAAGGGTAGAAAAATGACTATTTCTACTATCTTCATCGAAGTGTTAGTATTTGGTATAACAACCTAATTGTTACCTCTATTGGGTTGTCTTAAATGTTAGGTTAGATCTTAGTCAAGTTAAGATTAGTCTAGTTTATAGGGTGAGTAATGAAGTTTAAATACACTAAACATGATGTATTGGAGTAGAAAATGACATTTACAGTTCAACTCCCAATCATTAATCAATATCACTAGTATATATGTAGCATACGCATAAACAATCTAGCTACAACCACAAATAAGCACTCTTAATTCTCCAAATATCCTGATATGATACTCCAATATGCCATTAAGCACGGATCCCAACTTACTTGATGTCCGTGCAAGTTAATCTTGTTTTTTGTGTTCAATCCCTTTGCAAGTTCCTAACATTCAACATAAATAATTTTGTTTTTGATAAATAAAGAGTAGACAATCTCTTTTTAATGTTTACCATACAGTTTCAGTTTGATTGAGGCAAGTTTATTAAGTCTTTTATTAAGTTTTAGCTTGTTATTGAAGTCTCTGAATGAGTATCTAAACAATAGTGTTATTACGATTTTCAATTTGGAACCCTCTAAATAAGAATTTGAAAACAGCTTTATTAATTGTAAACTCTCTAAAGAAGTATTTGAAAGTGGCTTTATTAACTATGAACTCTTTGATTAACCTTTTGATACTATATTAGTTAAGTATTTCATATTAACCAACTCTTTGATCTAGTCTTTGAATCAAAGATCAACTCATTTTTTTAACAAATCAACCTTTTGAAGAACCCTCTAAACAAGATCATCTTAAAAGTTTACACAAAGCAACTAATTCCAGTATCACATTTCAAATTATAGTCATGCTAAAACATGATCATACATCAAGTTTATTACATCAAGTAATACTATATTACCCAAATCTTCATATTCTCATATTTACCTCTTTAATGCTTTAAGTCCATATCTTAACAACTTGTACATACCACAACCTCAACTCATTCACATAACTCCAGACCATTCTTTATTGTATAATATGATTCAAATAAACTCTAAAAACTGATATCAAAAGTTTTTATTAAGCTAATTATATGGAATCTTTAAGATAATCATGTTTTTCACCGAATTTAAAGGCTTAAAAATTCCTAAAAAATATATAAAACATTTTTATTTGAAAATTATTCATGCAATACTTATATGCAATATAAGGTCATCCTAGAAAAATTTTGGTTTTAAAACTACGTTGATAGGGTCATTAAAATAACTTTGAAATTGATTGATTTCCCATGATTTTTTAAGGAGGTCCCATACTAGATGAAAAATTTCACAATTTAATATTTTTCTCTAAAAATACATATAAAAATATGTTAGAAGAATTTTTTTTTTTTCGTAATTTTTGGAATTAAATTAATATTTTTATAAATTAAGGAAAAATCGGATAGAAATTGCTACTCAACGAAACGGTGTCCACCTGATCACCAACAAACTCCCTTAGTTGTCGGCTACTCCAAGCGTTATTATGCCTCTTGGTAGTCTCTAGACTTGAATTTCACTAATCGGTTTAGTTTGTATAGTATTGATTCTAATTTTTTTTTTCCAAAATTTTTCTTTGATGTTTCTTTCTATTTCTACAATTCTCTCAAAATCTTAAGAGACTAAGTGATGCTTTGGAGAGAATTGGTAATGCTTCTTAGGTTGTAGAATGCAAAAATGAAAATTTCTCTCGCCTTAAGGATTTTATACCTAAGTTTCTATGCTTGCAATATGTCCTTAGGTTAATTTGATCATCCAACAATTGCCCCTTGGAGTTGTCCCCACCTAATCCAATGTGAATCTAATGATTTTGGTGATTTTTTCCATTTTTTTGTTATTTTCTCATGAATTTTTAGTTAATTATACTTATTTTTTAGTATTTTAAGCATTTTCGAGTATATAATTATATATAATAATTATATATGAGGCACACTTACTATAGTTATATATTATTTTATATCATTTTATAATTCTAGTATTCAAATAATTTATCTCTGAAGTTTTATTATTTTTGTTACCTAATTTTTGCATTTATGACGGATAAATTACAATATAATATAATTTAATAAAATTAATTATTTTTAGTTATCATATCATTATTTTATTATGTTTTTTAATTTTGGACCCATGTTGTGTCTTTGTTTAACTCTTAGGACTCACACGTGAAATATTATCTTAATAAGCCAACTTTTATATATGTTCAAAATCCAATACGTAAGCTTACATGGCTCTTAGAATCTAACAAGTGAGATTACACGACTCACAAGACTCACAATGGGAAAATAAATATTTACTCTTTATCTCATAAAATTTATCATAAAAAAGACAAACTATTAATTATTCCCGTCATTAGCATTCTACCAAAATTTCAAATCAAACAATTTATGTATCATTCTATGCCAAACTGTCCATACTTGTAAAAACAAAACTATATATATATGGCTTTGAAAAATAAAAGAAAAAAGGAACCTGGAACAATATTTTTTGGTAAAGAACATTTCATTCCTCATAATATATTCAATCATATGAATACTAAACTTGTTTCTTAACATTTGATGAAACATATGAAAAGTGCAAATTCAAATATATAACATGTTTATGGCTTCGGAATTTAGTAAAGCCATTGATGATTTTCGTTAAATTAAATTCCTGAATACATGTTTGAGCGTACAAAGACAACATGGAAAACATCCATGAGGAGTTAAATAAGAGAAGCAGAAACCAAGATTTACACATATATTGATTCAAATAAAAAGATAGACATGTTCAAAATGGAGCATGGACATAGACGACAATGGAATACAAAGCCATTGAATTTCTTAGAGATGAAAAGGTCTCAATTATGACATAATGAAGATGTGACATGTTATAAATTTACCTTTAACGCCCTAATACTTAAAATTGGGGAAATAATACTTTACAACGAATCGCTTTAAATCTTAACAATAATATAAATTTTAAGGCTCTAATTTTACACATGATTACTTTGATACCACTTGTTAGAAATAAAATCTTTAGATTTCTATATTGAATATGACAAGATCCCATGTGTAAAATTAGGACACAATAATATAATTACAATATATGTGGAAGTATACAAGAATCTATTGATAAACTTTTCTATAAAGGTTTAATTTTCTAATTTATGGTAGTGTCTACTCCAAATTTTCTCATGATGAGATATAGGAGAAGGCAAAAGAGGAAAACCTTAATGACACACTACTAGACTAGAGATCTCCACCTTATATATATAATCTTTATTATTTTATTTCACTATGGTCCATTACATAGGCGAAATAAAATACTTGAGGTTTTGTATATTGGGCACATACCAAAAGTCTACATAGATGAGTCGATAAGACAAATATATATTTATCAACTGAATGGTTATTTTTATTTAGTGGCTTAACTCCTTAACTCAAGTTGAGATAAACAATATATAATTAATTGATATAGTGCTCATAAAATTACAATACCCACTTACAATTGAGTTCTCATAAATGCTTTGTATAGACTATGTAAATTCTCTTTAAATGCACAACTCCATAATATTTCAACATCAACTCTCTAGTTAATAGTTCGCTCAATAGCTACCACTGTACTTTGATTTGAGTATCCTATAAGGACAATCCATATATCCTTAAGTCATAAATTTTCTAAATGTAGCTATATTTCTTTCCATTTACCATGTATTCTATCAATCAATTTCACAGGAATAAATTGAACTAGTAGTAACAATTCATAAAAGTCCAATACGTAGAGTGCCTAGAAAGTTTTGAACAGCTAGCTATGGTTTTAACTTTCACACATCACTCCTAAAGAGAAGGTTCATACCACTTGGTCCTCTTCCAACATAAAGGCTTCTCATATACTACCATGTACCTTTATAGCTAAATTAGATTTGTGATATCTACTAGGAGCATATATGGTCAATAATGGACAAAAATCATCCTTCTTCATTTTGAAAACATGACTGGGTAAATACTACTAGTCACAATACACCTTTATTACCCAAATAGCAAGTATCTCTACTTATACTCCTTCCATCATATTTACCTTACATAGGTAATGCTGATATCTAGTATTGTAATGTTTGTTATCATACATAACAAGATTAACAGAACATGTCCTTCTCATAAATGGCCTCCTAATGACTACACCACAAATGTTTCACAAACCACATTAGCGACCTTCCATTTTCTCTTCACTGTCTCCACCACAACAATTCTTGAAGTGAATACAACAATCTAACAATACAACTAACCATTATCATTACTCCACTAAACATCAACAATTGTCCTATAGCTCTTCACTAGCATAATGTAATCAGAGCACCCAACAACTTTATTACTACTCAATCCCATCAATGGTTTAAAACATAAATCTGAAAAGAAGGTATGTAAATGACAAAATACTTGTGCTCATTAATAGTCTTAAATAGAGATATCAATTGCATGAGATTAAGAATTTGGGAATCTAGTTGTAATTTAATTTGTTCTTCCTCTACTACCGTAGTCTGCAAATCAATGTTAAGGTCATTATTCTCACTTTTGTCATCCTATCATCTGTCTTAACTTCATGAATGATAGGATTTTCAACAATGTTAGAACACACCAATTCTTCCTTTATACTTTCTGTCTCATGTCTCTCTTGCTTGGATGCATGGTTGGGACCATGGATTGCAAAATGTCTTAAACTAAAGCATTTAAAACATTTCTTCCCAACTGTCTTCTCCTTTGTGTGTGCCACTTTTACCTCAATGCTACTACAACTCTACTTCGCACTTACTTCATGATTTGACTTCCTATAAGTAGCTATAAGTGCCTCTAGCCAAGTTATTACATTAGCAAGAGATGATTCCAATTCCTTATAATGAAAATGCTATTATTATCATTGCTCTACTTCTTGTGACCATTGGATAGCATTATCTAAGGTCTCATACCTACAACTACCTACTTCCCTAGCTATCTCATCTTTTAATCCCTTTACAAATTTACCTATGGTGTTAGTACGATGCTCATATGAGTTACATAGTCTCATGAAGTATTTGTATTCTCAAGAATATTCCTTAACACTCATATGTACTTGACTCAATATTGGCAACTTCTCATATAGTTCATCTTGATAATATGGTGAAATAAACTTCCTTTGCATCAAGCATTTTATTTCACCCTATGTAATAATCGTTAACATTCTCCCTCTTAATTCCTTGTGTTATCATATTATCAGCTAAGCCATCGCAAAACCCTTCAATAAGTTTTTAACTGTACTCTCCCTCTTATGCTTATGATAAGAATGCTTATAAAAACCTTTATTGTCTTAAAAGTCCTAATTTAAATATTTGTTTGAGGATCTATAGCCATCAAACTTAAGTAATTTGGTCTTAACTTTTTGGAAGGTGACATCTTTATATCCATGACCATAATAATGACCACTTGCACCTAACATGTTGACCTGATGGTTTAAAGTGTTTAGGAAGGGTAGGGTAAGTGTTTAAGATAGTTTTGTAGGATGAATTAAAGATGGGAATGTGTTTTAGAATTAGTGTTTGAGAATTAATATTTGAGGTAAGATGTAGGTTAATGGAAGTGTTTAGATAGTGTTTGGGGTTGAAATATTTCTTTTGGAGAATTTTAGCAAACACTTAGTAAGCAGTTTACTAAACTCTTAGTAATGGTGCTCTCATTCAATAACAAATGTTACTACAACCATGAGAGACAATACAACTCAATTACTATTATATACATAAACTACTTCACTTCAACTAAATACATAAACTACGAATCCATAAAACTTCTCAAGTAGACTATAATACTATGTGCACATGTACACAACTTACCTCTTATAGTCGTCCTTCACTTTGATGCCAAATTATGATGTAATTAGGATTGAAATTGCTAGAACATCAAATAACTAACTCAGATTGAATTCATGACGAAATCCCTAATTTAAGGATATTAGGATTTTTGGATTGGTAAGTTTAAGGTTTGAATAAATTTTTTGAATAGATATTATACACCAATGGAAAAGTCACTTGCTTGAATGAATTTGTGATATTATACACATTGGATTCATTCAAACAATCTAAAAAGATTATAAGAGTTGAGAGAGAGAGAGTTTAACACTAAAAAAAAATATTTCATGAAATTGATAATAATCTTTGTTGCAGTGGGGTAGAGTTCAAATATGCGCTATAGACTTAATGGCCTATTTGTAATTAAAATGATAGTTAAATTAAAATAATAATAACTAATGCTAAAAGAACTCAAATTTTATAGGCTAATAAAGCTAAAATTCTATTCCTTGATAGAAATAAATTATTGTTTGCTAATAGAATTGCTTTTTAATTGGCTAATGAAATATTGCTAAGTAATAGTTTAAGAATAACTAATTAAATAATTAAATGAACTTGAATGGTTATGAGCATAAAAAACTTTAATAGCCGTCGGATCGACTTGGAAAGGAGTATTACTGGCTAGCGGGTTGGAATGGAACCTAGCCCAAGTTGGATGATTGACCTTAAGGAATCTTCAAACCATCAAGAAAAAACTATGTTTGAAACTTTGGAAGGAAAAAATAAAGAAAAGAAAAGGAAAACCAGACACACCATAAGCATAAAGCTGAAAAAATGCAATGATATATTACAATCCCAAAAGAGAACTTTGTCTAAACAATAATCTAAAATATAATTTCTCCTCAACCATGACTGGTCGATCGGTTTGGGGTTGGTTTTTTTGGGGCCATGTCCATCACTGGGTCCATCTCATCTCCACATGCACACTTCTGAATCTCTACGACGTAATTTTCACCGGTAGGCGGTAAGCCGGAAAGGTTGGTTGTTGAAACCTCCGCCCTGCTTCGATGCATTCGAGGTTTCATGAGTTTTGTAAACAAGAAACAACACAAACACTTAGCATAGCAACTCATTAAAACTTAACGAAACACATTAAGCTTCTCCTTTTTCTTCCCCATTAACCAAGAGGGAACACACACACGCACACGCACTTGTTTTTTATTTCACACTCTCGGTGACGGAAATGGCTCACGTTCTGAAGACAACATTTATACCGACATCTCCAGCCCTCACGCGCCACCGCCAAACCCCACCACCATCCTGCACAAACATCTCTATCCGTCGCAGACCAGCTCCTCCACTAATCCAATCGAAAATCCGTGAGATCTTCATGCCTGCGCTCAGTTCTACTATGACAGAAGGAAAGATCGTGTCTTGGGTCAAATCCGAAGGCGACAAGCTCTCCAAAGGTGAAAGCGTCGTCGTAGTCGAGTCCGATAAAGCCGACATGGACGTTGAGACCTTCTATGATGGATACCTCGCTGCAATCATGGTTGAGGAAGGCGATGTCGCCACCGTCGGCTCTGCCATTGCCTTGTTGGCCGAATCTGAGGACGAAATCGCGGAGGCCAAGTCGCGTGCAGGGGCAGCCGGTGGCGCTCCCTTGCCCCCCGAAAAGCCAGGGGAGCAGGAAAACGCAGCCCCTGCCATGCCTTCTTCACAGCCAATTAAGGCTGCTGCTGCTGCTCCCGCGGCGGTGGTGGGGGCCTCAGCAGTTCATCCTGCTTCAGAAGGAGGGAAGCGGGTGGTGGCGTCACCTTATGCGAAGAAATTGGCTAAGGAATTGAAGGTGGATTTAATGAGTGTTGTTGGGAGTGGTCCAGTGGGGAGGATTGTGGCCAAAGATGTCGAGGCAGCAGCTGCAAGTGGAGTGGCTGCAGTGTCAGCTCCGGCAAGTGGGGGTGCAGCCACTGCAGCGGCATCGGCATCGGCATCAGGGATTGAGCTGGGGAGTGTCGTGCCGTTTACAACAATGCAGAATGCAGTGAGTAGGAATATGGTGGAGAGTTTGAGTGTGCCTACTTTTAGAGTTGGATATACTATTACTACTGATGCACTTGATGCTCTCCACAGGAAGGTAATCCTTAGTAATAATATCCTTATTCTTTTATTATTAGAAAGTAAATGTTTCTTGTGTGTTGGTTTTGTGGGAATGGTCAATTCGCAATGATAGGCTTGGACTCGATGAAATGTTTAGTTGGAGTGATATATTTTGCTGTGGAGATAAATACTAAGCATCAAATCACATCTTTCTGTTGCCCTGAAATATATCTGCCAAATATGTGGAATGGCTATTTACTCGTTGGTTTCCTATATTTCACATCTGCCTGAAGCTGCCATAGATTGATTTAGGTAGTAGTACAAAGATTAGACATTATGCATGCATTACATTCGCAATCTCCTAGTTTTCACTTATTGCATGAACAGCTAGAATGCTTTTGTGATCTAATTAATCCGTTACAATCATAGGGGGGATGTCAGAAAATCTTTGATAATCAGGGTTGCATATACTTACTTACATTAGGCTATGTTTCATTTGAGATTTTCCTCTACTTGGTATCCAGAAAAGTCTCACTGATTTTTTCTGGAGATGCTCCAAAAAATGCATGTTTCCTGATATGATGGTATATGATGGCCATATTTTGCTTTTACTGATATCAACAAGAGAAGATTCTAATATCCAATAGCGAAAAAATGTCTAGTGAGAGAAAATCCTCCTCCTCCTCTCTAGAACCCACCTAGTTCTCTCTCTCTCTCTCTTTTGGCTATTACCTAGTTCTCTTGGTCTCTTTCCCACCCTCCCTTCTCTTGTCCCTCCTCTAGTGTGTCTCTTTCAGTCTACTCTGTCTCCGTTCTCTCTCCTTTGCCCTTCCCTTTGTGCCTTAGTGTCTCTTCCCCCTTCCCCCTTCCCCACCACCCCCCTCCCTTCTCTCTCTTCCTTCCTTGCGTAAGCTTTATCTAGGTTGTCTTTAGTCGCCAGTTGTGTTTCTATGTTGTGGGTTCCTTTTAGTTTTTCTTTACTTTTTAGTTTAGTTTCCTTCGTTTTTGTTTAGGAGCCCTCTTTGTCTCTTAGTTTTCTTGGTCCCCTCTTCTTGTGTTTTGTCTTCTCTTTTTACCTCTCTATCTTAGGTGGTTTTGAGCTTTTCCTGTGATCCTCTGAAGACATTTGTTAGAAGGAATTGGAAGCTCTTGTTTCATGACCTGGTTGCAAAAGCTTGTTTATCTGGTCCTTTGGTTTTGTGCTCTATGAAGAGAAAGAAGAAATAGGCTGGCTCTTCTTCATTTGAATCTTCTTTATTAGTGGCTAAGGAGAAGAAAACAGCTTCTGGTTTGAAGCAAGTTGGTTTTCGGGTTTTTGATGACAAGAAAAAGCTACCAAGTGTGGACCAAGAAAAAGTTACGGTTGGCCAAAGCTTGCCCAGGTCAGAAAGAGACAAGTTGTCCAAATTAGATTACCATTCCTAGTACTGGCTCACCATCCAAGAATCAAAAGCAGCCTGCTCTAGTGGACTATTTGGGTGAAAGTCAAGACTCTTTGAGTGACTCTACCTTGAGAGAAATGTCAAAAGTTGCAGATGAAGTGGAGAATGAGCCTTGCCTAGTGAAAAAGCAGTTTCTCAAAACCAGGCAAGGAAAAATCCACCTCTTCTTGCTGAAGTAGTTTCCTCCCGATCAGAGTGCTTCTCCTCCTTAGATCAATGTAGCCTTCATTCATTTTGCCTCATGTCATGAAGGTGGTAAAGTGGTTGTAAAGCTGCCTAATGCAGTCTATAGGCGAAAAAATTTGGAAGAATACTATTGTCAAAATGTTGCATTTCTGCTTGTCCAAAAGCTTGCACTCACTACCTGGGGTAAAGAGGACTTACAGGAAGTCCTAACTAATGGATGTGGTTTTTACTTCTTCAAATTAATTGATGAGGACTTCTTTTTGTAGATTTTACAACATCCTTGGCTTTTTGCTAACAGGCTTATTGTGCTTGAACGATGGCACATTGGCATGTCTCTATCTAGGTTTTGGCCAAAGAATATGCTCATATGGGTAAAATCTTAGGGTGTTCCTATGGAGTTCTTGCACAACCAGGGTGTTAGATATATTGCTAGTGCTCTAGGAAAGCCCCTTCAGGTGGACATAATTATAGCAACAAACGAAAGAGTAAAATATGTAAGTGCATCAATCGAAATGGAACCTAATGGAGATTTCTTACAATTTTCTGAGGTGGAATGCTTGGATGGCTCTAGACATAGAGTGGATGTAGAATACTAATCCACCCCACCTAGATGCTCTAAGTGCAAGGTTTTTGGCCACATCCTTAGTAAATGTCCTAATGTGCAAAATACATAGACTAAAGTAGAGAAAAGGAGGGGAGGAGAAGACCAGGGCATTAATTGAGAAGGCTCTAAGGATGCTCCTAATCTGAATCTTCTTGAAGACCAGGTTATAGAGAGTCAGCCTTGAAGTCCCCTTTAAAAGGTGTGGTATTTAAAGAGAGTAACTCAAATCCCCTTAAGGTCTTAGCACCAATCACCCTGAGCAAAGGAAAAGCTATAGCTTCTATGGTAGAAACCATTATTAACATTCCCTTGCTTGCCGTTCTTGAGCTGGCCTCCTCAGTTGTCTCTCCTACAACAAACTCTTCTCTGTTTGAAAGTTGTGGTTGTATGGGTGATCTCTCAAACAATGGTGTAGGAGTAACAAGTGAATCTATTCCCTTTTTTGTCGAAGATTCCATGAAGGGTAACTTTATCTCATTAGGGGACTTAGACCCATGAGTTTCTAGTTGTGAGGAGATGTATGCAAGAAGCTCAGGACTCTTAAGGATAACGATGGGAGCTTAGTCGGTGCAAAGAAGAAAAAGGTGAAGAAGAAGCGTAAGAGGGATAAAGCTAGAAATCCCTCTAGCTCTCCTCGTGTGTGATGGGCTGATTTTCCTCCTCTTTTGTATATATTTCTCATGTTAGGAGCTCAGAACATTTGCTGACTTAATGATCCCCATAAAAGTAGGTAACTAAACATTTTTTGTAAGAAAACAAAAAATCTCTTTGGTAGGGGTATTGCAAACAAAAGTTAGAAATCAAAATTTTTCTACTATAAAAAATCTAACCCTGACCAATTGGAATGTGGAAGCACCCTTCATGAAGTAGATATGGGTAGCTTGGAAGCCTAATTTTTGGAATGTGTAGGTTATGCCTGCTACTAACTTGTTGGTACATTGATCCTATATTCTCTTAAATGAAGGAAGAACTATTTATGTGACTTTTATCAATGCCGAAAACCAAGAGAGTGGTAGAGAATACCCTTGGAATGAGTTGTTAAATTTGAAACAATCTATTGTAGGGCCTTAGCTTATTTTTGAGACTTCAATGAGTGTAGAGTGATTAAAGAGAAACATAGGGGCCTTGAAACTTATACAAGGGGTATGGAGAGATTTAATGAGGTTTGCTATCTTTTGGAGATAGAAGAAGCTAAACATGTTGGATCTATGTTTACATGATCAAACCGAAATTATGCTAATCCAATCATGCACAGGTTGGATCGTGGTCTCATCAACAAGGATTAGATGGAAGCTTTGCAATACTCAGACATTTAGATCCCTAGTCTAGGCCCTTTAGACCACAACCTGTTGGTAATGCGTCTAAATTCTCTAGATAATGGTAGTAGAAGGAATTTTTTCTTCAGATATTTTGATTTTTGGAGAGATCACCCATCTTTCAAGCATATAATTAGTGATGTTTGGAGTACAAATGTTGAAGGATTGGCTATGTTTAGAATCACCAAGAAATTGAAGTTTCCGAAGGCTCTGTTGAGAAACCTTAATAATGCTTACTTCTCAAATATCTCTAACAAAGTCAAAAGGGCTAGAGAGGAGTTGGTTTCCATCCAAGATTCAAATCCAACGAACCCTAGAGTTGTGGGTTAGATCAAGGAAAAAGCTTTATTTGTTGATATTTATCACCTTAGTGCTATAGAGGAATCTTTCCTCAAGCGAAAAACAAGAGCTACGCAGCTCAAGCTTAATGATAGGAACAATCGGTTTTTTAACTTGTTAAAGCACCATCCGTATAAGAATAGCCTCACATCCATTGTAGATGAGTGAGGGGAGCCCCTTTCTTCATTGGAAGAGATCAAAACTAAGGCTGTTCATCACTTCCAATCTTTACTTGCCGACCAGGCTCTTCCCTTTGGATCCTTGGACAAGGTGGCTTCCCTAATTAAGAAATAATTACAACTCTTGAAGGTGTTATGCTCATTAAACCTATCTTTGATGAGGAAATCAAGAAAACCATGTGGTCCTTAGCAAAAGATAGCTCTTGGACTGGATCGGTATGAGGCAAACTTCTTTCGAATTCTTGGGATATTGTTGGGCAAGATGTTTGTTTGGTTGTTAGGGATTTTTTGCTTCTGGAAAGATGCTCAAAGAGATTAACTCTACATATCTATGTCATATTCCAAAGGTGGAAAATCCTTTCTCTTCAAACTTTAAGCTTATTACTTGTTGCAATTCCCTTTACAAGTGAATTTCTAAATTCATTGCTAAAAGTTTAATAATTGTTTTTCCTTCTTTGGTTCGTAAAGGGCAAACCACTTTCATTTAGGGGAGGAGAATTGTGGATAATATTTTAGTTACACAAGAAGTACTAAAAGGATACCACAACAATGCATTAAAAGTGGACCTTATGAAAGCATACGACAATGTCAAATGGAGCTTTCTTGATCTTTTACTAGGAGTCTTTGGCTTACTAGATCAATTCATTTCATGGATCATGGCATGTGTCACTATACTCATTTTCTCCATTAACATAAATGGTGAACTAGTAGGATATTTTCTAGCTTCTAAAGGCTTTGGCCAAGGTGATCCTATGTCACCTTATCTTTATATTTCTTTATGTTCTTGTGATGGAGGTTCTATCCAATATTTTGAAGGAGAAAGTTGAGATGCATGACTTCAGACACCATTGGAGATGAATACAAAGATAGCTACATCCATAGATTTTCCTTTTCCTTGCTGTATTCCCTCTCAAAAGTCTATGTATTTTCTACATGTTCAATTAGAGGGAACGGTGATTCTATTCTACTCCCCCTTATTTCTTACTAAAGCTCTATTATAATGTTTAGTTACATGAATAGTAATTACCAAGGAATCCTAATTCTTAAAAATGAGAAATTGGGATTCATTGTTTGAAGCTCTGAATTGCAATTCCATTGAAAAATTACCATTGCTACCCATTTCCATAGATAAGCCATTCTACCTCCTTTAGCAACCACACATACAATCACTCGACAACGTCCTCCACCATACCATTAGTTTTAATAGCCACCAAGCCAATGACCACATACAACCAGTCGATAACTTCTACATACAGCTACACACGACAAACCACCTTCTTCTCAGGCGACACCAACCACTAACTCTACTTTGACGATCTGTCTCTCTTCGGAAGGATTTTGTATGCAATGGTGGCTAACAAACACATCTAGATCCAATGAACACAATCGCTTACCCATACACTGTGCATGGGAATTCCACATACATAGATTCGATGATGTGATGAGCATGATCTGGCTTTCGCATACATAGATCCTTTGATGACTATACACAGAACATTGTGTTAAGCTAGATCTAAAGAAGGTGAAGGAATAGCTTTGGGAAGGTATGGATTTTGCATGTACCTAGATGCTATGAGCATGATCACCTACCCACTCAGATTTGCCGAGAAACAAAATAGATTTCACATACACCAGTTGTATGGGTTTTGTTCATTTCATGATATATTTGAAGATTCTTGATGTTTTTTATTTGTTTCCAACCTTGTATAGTTTAAAGTTTTGATTTTTAATGTTGGTTTTGTATTGAAATTTGATGATTTTGTGTATTAACATGAATTTTTACATTGATTTTTATGATATTTCGAAAATAGTTATGATTTTGTATTGATTTCTATAAACTGATGCATGCTGCAACAATGTTGAGAATGGAATTAGGATTAGGGTTACATTTTGAGAAAATGGGAAGAGATGATTGTGAATAATGAGGGTATTTTATTCATTTAATTTTTATTACATGTTTATTCCATATATGCTTTTTTACCTAACTAAATGATGCAATATAGATTCGTCCCTTATTCCATTCATAATGATTTGGGATCCTATTCATTCCTTATTTTGTTCAGCGAAGTGAACGATGTAGTAATGCTGCTTAATTATTTGTCAAAGTATGAGAGGTTTTGCTTAACTTGATGTATGATCACATGACATGCATGCTTTTGACTAAAATTATGATGTTTGTTGAACTTTCCCAAGAATATGCATGTGTTTTTAATGGAACGTTGCATTATTTTCTTGTAGATCAAGTCCAAGGGAGTGACCATGACAGCATTGCTTGCAAAGGCCACCGCACTTGCACTGGTTGAACATCCTGTTATCAACTCTAGTTGCAGAGATGGGAAAAGCTTTACATATAATAGCAACATCAACATTGCTGTTGCTGTTGCCATGGATGGTGGGTTGATAACTCCTGTGCTTCAAGATGCTGATAAGGTAGACAGGCTGCACTGTTGTTTAGTGCAGAGTCTTTCTTCATCTGATTACATTGCTATATAAGTATTTTTACTTCTTCAGGTGGATATCTATACTCTGTCGAGGAAGTGGAAAGAGTTGGTGGACAAGGCTCGTGCTAAGCAACTGCAACCTCTGGAATACACTGCCGGTATGCCATGACTTAGTTACATATTTACTGCAGAAAAAACTTGGTAAAATGAAATGTGGAGAATAGATTGTTGTTAGTTAACTTTAAAAAAACAATAGCTCTTTTCAACGTCCTCCACTCTTTTTGAATTCCTTACATGGAACTGGCATTAAAGGGCTTTGCTGACAATTAAATTTGTTTTGGGCTTACAAAGTGGATTTTTTGAAGTGAGACTTATTTCAAATGAGGCTCACATTTTATTCTTTCCTTTTGACTATCCTGTGTTTGTTGGATCAAACTTTTTGCTTGAATGTTTAGGTGTACTGTTGTGCAATTTGGAAAATTAGATTCTTGAGATGCTCATAAGCTCCTTTTGTTGCATGATGTAAGCATTGCATACAGCTCTGCTGAATATGCATGTCTAAGTAGATGCAGTACTATAAACAAACTGCAGCTGATGATGCTCTTGAGCAGTTTTAATTTGGGTTAACAAGCTGTACTGAATGACTTCTGTTCTCAATTTCAGTTTCATTTCATGCTTCTGCTGGTGTAGAAATTTCTATCTGAATAAAGTGATTCTAAGCAGAAACCATTTTGATTAGAAGTAATAAATAAGAGAAAATAGCAGTATTTAGTCAAAAAGAAAAGGGGCTATTCAGTATCAATTCTGCCCATGCTATTTTGTTGAAGGGGAAAAGGGAAATGTTGGAAGTAAGACAGTCTTGTGATTTATCTGCCAGGAAAGATAATTTACTTCTGCCAGCTTTGCTTGAAAATTGTTGGTATAATTTACTTAAAGATCTTTATATTAGAACAGGTGAAAAGGAGGTAAAGGCATAGCTAGTGCCCATACTTTGGGATTTGGCTAGTTTAGTGCTTAAACTTTTGTTGTTTTATATTTTAGTGTTTATACCTTAGAAAAAGAACTTACCAAGCGCCTCTGTTAGGCACTAAATTATAAAAGAATGAAAAGTTCAGGTATTAAACTGCCCAAATCCCAAAGTATAGGTACTTATGGTGCCTTTATCCCCCATTTTGTTTAATCATAAAGCTTACTGCAATTATGATGCACTTCATTGAGATGTTACCAAGCATTGGTCAGGATAATAGAAAGCAATTTCAAAGAAAGGATCACGAAACTGGTTGTAATGGGGATCTCCTTCCAGGGACAGGGAGCTTTAGTTGAGTTTCTTTTTTTGTTCATTCACGGGGTCCTTAAATCTTTTGAGCTGGTAGGGCCTTTATCTTATGTCTCCTTCTTTTTGTTGGCCACTCTCTGCAGTTGTTGCAAGTGCAGGAATCAATTAACTGCATTTTATTATTACCATACCTTATTTTCTTCCTTTCACATCTTGCCTTCTATATGAAGTGGATGGGATACTTATGTTTCCAGATGTTGAGTTTTCTTCCCTAGTTTCTTACTGCTTGTAATGGTTTTCGTAGTTAAATTGCTTCAACTTTATTTCATCCTTGCCCATAAATTTTTTTGTTGGTTTTTTTTTTTTTTTTTTGGGTGTCAGGGTTGGGGAGGGGGGAAGTTGTGAAAACATCAGACTGTTTGGATCCTTGACAAAGACATGGCTTGTGTTTCTTCATTTTTTGTTAATGAAGAATAAAGGACGTGGTATTTTCTTATTGTTTCATAAGAATCAGCATCAAGCAATTTCTCTTTTTGAACCAATTTGTCTATATTGCACGGAATATGCATTGTCACTTCACATGGCCAGATGTGTAACTATTTGGACTCTGCTAGCCTACTCCCTCTCTAACTCTTCATTTGCTTATCTCCTTTCATTCCCTTGTTTGTAGCTATGCACCTGGACAAGGCTTTCTTCCATCAAGCCCTGGCCGATCCCATGCTCTAAACATTCCTGCCCCCACACCCTCCCAACAACAACCACCAAAACTTAATCTGCTTCTTTATACTTATTAACTCTAATCTTCTTGTTCATTTTCAATTTGACCTTTGATTAATGTAGATTTATTCACAAGTTAGAGTCAATATACTCACTATATTATAGCACATCCCTTCCATTAAAATAAGTTTGATATTTTTTCTTCTCCACATGATGTGAGAGGGAGAGAGGATTGTTAATCATCTGGAACTCATTCCCTCTTGTTGATAATTGTGTGTTTGTGTGTATATATATGTATTTAATAATATCTGTATACATTTAATTTAATATAGCATTGCTATTGCGAAAGGTTGATCCTCATGATTTTTTGTCCTATCTTGCTGGTGTTTTGGATGCTCAAGCTGAATCAGCTACTCCCTTGGATCCTCAAATATTCACAATTTTTTGGTATTTTGATAGGGCCATGGCCACAATTGCAAAAGTAAGAGGTCAATTTTATTAGTATGCAAAGGACTGTACCCTCTAACTCTACTAGGATTTTATCTCCTTTTACAATATTTCTGATTAACTCCCCCATACCATGGCTAAGGCTTTTTATAGTCTATTACTACTGCTAATGGCCTGTGAAGTGTTTACTGGATAAACTAGAGATCTCTTTGCTTTAGTGTTTTTCCAGCTTTTGCATGCAAACCTTCTCCTCGACGCAATGGCATAATCAAATCAAGCCACCCTTTTAGTTAGGATTGTAAATGATAAATAGGAGCCTTTTTTTTTTTTTTAATTAAACCAACATTGTGAATATTCTGTGCAATATAGATAAACCAGTTGAAAATGAAAATTTCTTCTTTATTCTTCACAGTTTTTGATTCATATTATTTAATTAAATCCATTTAATAACATTATTTATTAAATCAATTATTATAAACCAATAAGAAATTGTTATGTGTCCCCTATCTATTGTTAACACAAAGTGGAGAAATACAGGTCATGTATTTGTTAAAAATCAAAATACGTTATTTGTTTACGGAAACACAAGTCATGTTTTTGTAACATTTTTTTTTAATTGTTTTTTACTTATTTATTTATTTTTTTATGTTTGGCTCATAATCATGATTCATGATGATGTCAAGGGAATTTAGCCAGCCATGTTTCAATGTTTTGCCCATTATTCTTATTGGTTATCTTACAGGTACTTTTACACTCTCTAACCTTGGGATGTTTGGAGTAGACCGATTTGATGCAATTCTACCTCCAGGAACTGTAAGTTTTGAACTTAAAAGCACTGGATCTCAAAGTGTGTTGTTTGCAGAGAAATTCAAAACATATAATTAAATGAATATGTAGGGAGCAATTATGGCTGTTGGTGCATCTCAGGCCACGGTTGTGGCTTCCAAGGATGGTCGAATTGGGATGAAGAATCAAATGCAAGTAAGTTGAATCTCCGGTATATTTGTGAATTTTAGGCAGCATGATATACTTCCTGTACTGTTGCTTCTGCTCAAATCTTCTAATGGACTGTAATGCAACCAATATGAACTGTCAGGTGAACGTTACAGCCGATCATCGGGTGATATATGGTGCTGATTTGGCCGCCTTCTTGCAAACTTTAGCGAAGATTATCGAGGACCCAAAGAATCTTACCTTCTAAATTTTGCTAGTTGCAATCAGAGGCTGATAAATCATCCTCCATCGGAATGGAAGTGGCTTTTCTTTCGGATCAGCAGTTTGGTGGCATTGGTTGGAAGGACCTATTTAAGCGGGAAAGTTTGGAGGAGTAATACATCATTGTTTCTGGCTTCCAGAATTTTGGAGTGCAAATTGGTTGGTCTTTTCGCGTAGTCATGATGGGGTCATTGCATCAATACTCACGTTCTTGTTGTTGTTTAGATAAATAGTAAATTTGAAAGAGTTAAAAAGGATAAATATTTAAGCTTGAGATTTTCCTCCGAGTTGCATGCGCTTGGTACTTCAATTACGTTTCTTCCTGACTTGTATTTGCTACTTCTTTTATTTACTATTTATTTTATTTTATTTTTTTAACAAAATCTACAAGTTGACTACTTCGATTCAAACAATACCAAGGTTACTGAATTTTAGTTTCGCTTTTGAGCTAATAGATCTCTATTTTTATTTACTTTTACCATGAATATGATGGAGAGTGTGGATCCAAACCTACAACCATGCCACTAGTGTGCAAATATTTTGGCAATAGATCTCTACTTTTGTTTAGAATGAATACCATAATAATAAATAAAAATTAAAAACTCTTGATTTAGTTCATTTCTTTTTCTTTTCTGTTACTCCTACTTTGTTAAGTTAATACTTTAAAGAAACGTCTACTTGTATGCATGTCGTTTTGGATCTTTTCGAAGTCTGGAATGATGAATTTCTCTAAGGGTAAATTTCACTTCATGTACATCTACTACTCTGTTTCGTATACATATATTCTTGTTCTAAATACTTTGCATTGTTTTATTATTATCTATCATTGTTAGTCAAGAAATATGTAATTAATTTAACAAAATAATATTATTGAATAGATTTAATCAATGGCATAATAAAAATTATAAAAAATATTCTAAATAATGACAGAGAGAAAAGGAAGGTTGGAAAACCCAGTCACTTGATTGGCTAGCCACCATAACGGGGTCTTACCCACCCCTTGAAATATTAAAGGAAAAGAAAAAAAGCCAAAAAGGAAAAAAAGAAAATTGTTAGTTGGAGTCATGAATCATAGTTCATTGAATTGGTTTTCTTTGATGAATTTGCTAAGAGAGGGTGAATTTGTAATAGTTAAGCCATTTGGTATCACACTTCCAACATGGAAGAAGTTCAAAATGTTCAAAAAAGAAAAGAAAAGAAAGATGTGTGATTATCGTGGAGGAAGAAAGAAGAATAAGCAGATTAATGGAATTGAAAGCTTCATTAGGGAAGATGAATGAAGGGTGTACTGTTTATAATGATTCGAGGAGTTTGAAGAGGTGTATCTCCCTTCTTTAGATCCTACATCAATATAAGAAGTTTAACCTGTTCTACAGCAAATGTAGACTAAATGAAACCACAAGCTAAGGAAATAGAAGTATTGGAAGATTCATAATAGCAAGTCTTTATAAGTAAGAGTCTCCTTCAAAATCTAGAAGTTCATTCGTTGAATTACTTAAGGAATATAGAGATGTTTTTTCCTAGACATATGAAGAGATGCCATGGCTAGATCTTAGCTTGAGTTACACTTGTAAAGCAATGTTAACAGTCTTTTATCTTAAGATTAAAGTCCAAATCAAACAAGAGATTGAAAAGTTGTTACAAGCCAAATTAATAAAACTAATCGAACACCCCACTTAGCTTATCAACAACATTTTCGTGAGAAAGAAGATTAGGTAGATAAGGGTAAATATAAACTTTTGAGATTTGAATAAGACTTGTCCTAAGGTTGATGTCCCATTACTAAACATACACTATAAACCCCACAAATTTAGCTTTCTAAGTATAGAAACAAACGTCTAAACTGTAGATAATTTCCCGAACTCAAAAGAGCCAGTAAGATTTAAAACCAATAAAATCTTAATCCAAAACCTAAAGTGGATACGAAAAACCTTAAATCATCAATTGAACCCTTAACCACATACAAAGACCTTAAAACCTCGAACCTCATTAAAACCCTAAGATGACAATCGAAGATTTAATCGCGTAAGAATATATGAAACCCTAAATGTGTAAAAACATTAGAGATTGTGCCCTAAAGTAATAAAAAAACCCTAAAACTATAACTTTAAGGATATAAAAGCACTAATTCACCATAATTTACCTTAAAACCCTAAGTGATAATATATTCTCCATATTTTGCCATTTCATCGGTAAACAACTGAAGATAACCCTCAATCATGCATAAACATTTAGAATGCTTAAATGATCCCTTAAAAACTAAGATATTGAATCATAGATTACATTTATTTCTTAAGTGTATGATTTAGATAGTCTTACTTAGAGTTAGAGGTATAGTTGGAGATTAGGTTAAATGTAGTAAACCTTAATACCCTAAATGCTATTTTTCATCTCAATTATACCAAGTAACTTACCAAATGGTGTATATAGGATATAAATACCTAATAGAAAATCTCATTATCTATTTTTATTAATCACTTCATATTTCCCTTCATTTCCTTAATCTTTCTCCAAATTTTTCCTAATTAGTTCATTATGTACACAAAAGGGGCTTTATTTTTTTGAAAGTTGACCAAGTCAACACATGTTGACTAAAGTCAACAATTGAAAAGTCAACAAAAGTGTCTCTTTCATTAGGAAAAAAATATCTTCCTTCTTATGATTTCTTCCCTTTTCTTTTGATTTTTCCCTTCTTTTTCTTTTCTTTGCCGTCCACTACTTTCATCTTCTAGGCCCCACCATTTTCCTTCTTCCATAAGCAAAACAAATCAAAGAAAACAAAACAAAAACATTCTCTATGCCGTGAGCTTCCTTTCCCCTTTCATTTTTCTTTTCTCTTCAACCATTTCATCCATAGTCAAGGGCAACTTAAGGTATGCTATTATGTATTTATGTCTTACTTCATCCTCTTTACTAGTTAGAAGGAGAAAAGGTTAGGTTATGTGTTGTGTTTATATATATGATTGATTTAGGCTTAAAGTTTCAATCTTTACATATGGAAGTGTAGAATCCTTTAGGCAATGGAAGAAGATGCATGTGTACATGTCTTTGAGTAGGTATACATAAGGGTATGCTAGAGATATACATGTATAAATACCTTTATACATAAGTTTTCATTATATACATAACTCAATTTGGACATCTACTAACTATACATACATATGCCATGTTAAATATACCCTTAAAATACAAAAAGAATGAAATTGTGAAGATTTCTTAAGAGGGTAAATAAGGCATACGAATTTGTGTATAAAAAAAATACGTATCCAACCGTATAGGTATACGAGTAGGTATACATGTATAAATACGGTATAAACCTAAGTAGATGTATAAGTATATGTATGTATAAAGTATAAGTACATAAGTATACATATTAGTATGTTATGAGTGTAGGTAGGTATATAACATATGTATATGTATAAGTACTTAATGACATATATATTTACATGTAACAAATGGATTACATAAGCCATGACATCATCTAAGTATTTCATAAGCCGTGACATCATCAATTGATTACATAAGTGATGATGTAAGCATAGGTTTATAATAGAAGAAATAATAAGATTACATAAGTACATAACATAGGTATATACATGTATTTAGAAGTCGAAAATTCCTTAAACCCTAATACACCTCTTAGATTGAATTAAACTTAATCAAGTATGTGAATTTGTAGCACTAATGTAAAATTTCCTAAGTATAAGAATCAAATAGCTAACTCAATCATTAAATCCTAAACTAGGGCATAAACATAAGTAATAAGAGTAATTAAACTTCAATAAGATAAAATTTTAATAAATTTAGCCCATATCATAAGATACGGGTCTTAACATCCAAAACGGACATCACCGTGTGAGCGTACGTCCGAAAACGATGAAAAACGACTATAAGTTCGCAAATATCGGAATCAGAACAAAAAAATTACAAAATACATAAAGGAAGCCTCATACCATACTAATATAAAAAAAAAATAAAATAAAATAATAGTAGTTATTATTAATCTCATGGAATATGGTAACCCTAAACATACTATACTCGGGTTATATTGGATGAAACTAGACAAACTACAATAGACTTTTAGTTGACTAAGGAGTTTGAATTCTCAGAACACTTATAAGGTTTACCATTTTGATTTAGGCGTTCGATATCGCGTCTTGGAAACCCTAAAGGCTTGGAGAATGAGCAATAATCCAGGTGAGGGAGTTCTGATGACCTGCTACTTGCTTGTGCGTGTTATTTGTATGATGTTTTGTTGTTTGCTATTGCTTGTATGTTTGAATGACTGTTCTGTTTGTATGCCATCATCTGTGTGATCACCTTTTTAAGTTGATAAATATAAATGTCTGACCTAAATAACTGGTTCTACTCGTCGCATGTCTATGACTTGGTAAGGGTATGAATGGAGAGTGCTAGCCTTGCAAAAATCTTGAGAAAAGTATTTTTGGCAAAAGCTTTTCTATCCTTAAACAAATTTTTGCCTGATCGCTGTAAGGGCTTGTGGAGCCATAAATAGTATTTTTAATGTTAAGGCAAAGCTAGCATGGGTTCTCCACTTGATAGCGAGAGGACTCGCTTTATTGTATCTGAAAGGCCTTGGTTACTTTTGGTTGCGAGAGGACTCGTATGTTTGTGCCCGAGGGGCCTTAGAGGGTGGATAGTCCTAGTTCGGACTCCCCCTTATTTGGATTGAAACTCTTTTCTCGGCTAGGGTAATAGTTGAGTTTTTCCTAGTGGGGTGGTGCCCCTAGGTAGTCTCATGTGGGTAAGCTGAGGTGCCCTGTGCGGGTAAGTACAGGGGATAATCGAAGTGTAGACGACGTAATTCTACACCTTCCATAGTTCCGGACTCCTATGGATGTGTTGCTTGCATTCATCACGCTTGCATTCATTATGTATGTAGATAGCTTGCTTGTATGTGTGATAATAATGTGTGAAAACTTGCTTGACCAATAATGGTGAGGAATGAACTTACAGAGCTGTTTTATGCTCATTCCCCCTTAGTTTTCTTTGCAGGTTTACATACGATAGGAGTTGGATATGTCTTGAGTGCTGAGTGCCAGATGAAGATATGTACATTAGTATTAGAAGTAGCTGAGTACTTTTTAGATGACACATAGACATCCTTTGTAGAAAATATTTGTTTATTAAATCTTACTATAATGCTAGTATATCTTGTCTTATTATTTGGTAGGGGATACCGATTTTGTGCGATTCTGAGGAACTGTGGGATATCGAACATCCATAGTTATTTATAATTATATATTATGTCATGTTATAATAAATTAATTACTTGAAAATCATTAATCTTAGTGATTTATTATTTAGAGTCTTGCAATCTCTGACTTGCAAGACGGTTTTCATATCATGGGTGTACACATGTTATGGAAATTTTAGGTAATCCTACTAGGCCCCCTTTAGGGTCCTGACATACACTTTGGTAGATGCAACTGTAGGATACAAGTTGTTTTCATTCATGGATGGTTTCAATGGTTGTAATCAAATTAAGATGGCAATTGGAGATGTTAGAGTGCACCACCTTCCGAACTCCAGTGGGGAACTTTTACTATATTGTCATGCTATTTTGACTCAAGAATGCAAGTTCCTCCTATCAAAAGGCATTAACAGCCATATTTCATGACATGTTGCACAATTTCATGAAAGATTATGTCGATGACATAGTCATCAAATTGACACAAGCACTTAATCATTTGATCCATTTACAAAATGTTTTTGAATGGTCTTAACTGTATAAGCTTCATATGAATCCTCTTAAATTTGTTTTTAGGGTCTCTCTTGGGAAGTTTCTTGGATTTGTTGTCCACGGGAAAGGAATTTATATCAATCTTACAAAGGTGCAAGCCACAAGGTTTATGCCTTCCCTTACCATCCTAAAGGAGCTAAAAACTTTCATATGTAAGGTCTCTTGCATCAAAAGAATTATGCTTGCACTAACAAAGATCTCGCACCCCTTGCATTAAATGGATGTATGTTGTCACTATTGTTTAAGTTTGAGTTGTATGTAGTTGTCTAATAAACCACTTCTACGAGACTTATGCATTCCTTACAAGCAAGTATATGTTTTAATTCAATTTAATAGTGGATATGTACATGTATCTTTAGAAACATATCCATATATTTGAATACTCACTTATATGATTTCTATTGTATACTTGTTTAGCATGCTTTAGAGTGGTTTCGTTATTTGAGCCTTGTATATACCAAGTTTATGGTAGTAGCTAAATAGCTAGTTAATATCATAGAGTAGTATATGCAACGGACTGTTACAATTAAACAAATCTTAATGTTACAACTAAATACGTCTTAATGTAATAAAATACCTTATGAAAGGGTTTTGAATCACTTTATAATTGCCAAATCAACCTAAAAATGACAAAAAGTTAATTAGAATATCCCTAAAATATCTAGAAAGGGATGAAAAAGCAAAATTAATAATTTTAGAAAAATTAGGGAATTTCCAATAAAGTTTGCAATGAATAAATTCCCAAAAATGCAATACTTGTTGTAAAATTACAAAAATTTAGGAGACAATTGTAGAAATGATGATTTGACATCTATAATTTATATCAAGAATTATTAGCTACTCATTTATCTTAAAATAATCTTTGAAGGATGATTGAAAAATTATAAATAACATATGGAATTTTTCACTTTTTCCACACATCATTTGAGCTACCTAAAATCTAAAAGAGGTCATTTTTGGACTTAATTTATACCCTTCTAGGTCGCTAACATAGGTGGTGGAAGAAATCCGTAAGTGGTAGCTTAAAGTGTTGGTGGTTAGAAGCTTGTGAGAAATTTTTTTTCTTTTTTATATTTGAGTGATTGTCTTGTTGTGCCCTTACATTTAGGCCCATCATACTTCCCTTTAACTACTATTATCTTTATTGGATTTAATTTTTCATGCTTAATATTTTTAGTAACTTTAGCTTATATGATATAAAAAATTCTTGTTTCTAAGTAAAATTAAAAATATTAGTTCATGACCTCCTATAATCCTCATAAAATTTTCTAGGGTTCTTTAATCAAATTTATCTTTTTTCTAATTAATTTGTAAGTAACTTTTATGGAATTAATTGAACAAATTAGGAATTGTCTCATCTTGAAAGTCGTCAAGCCGTAATAGTCCTCCGTATATATTAACTTTACACCAAAAATCGACTACTTAGTTGCTAACATAAACTTGATAGACATAAGGCTCATACAATAAAATAGTTTTAAAACATTCATAGTTCCACAAATATACAAATATTTATATATGTAACAAACTTATATTACAATAAGGAGCTATATAGCTTACTTATAAACTACATGAGCACGTAACATAACTCAAAAGCAAGAATTAAGTTAGATTACCTAAGAGGCCTATCTAACTCCAAGAAACCAAAAAAGTTCAAAAAGAAAGTCCAATAGCAACTTCCTTTCACTCAAGCCCTATTCACACCCATAGCATACTTGAAGATGATCATCATGAGGCACAACTAATTTGAAACTGCAAGAAAATCTATAGGGGAGTGAGCAAACCACCACTTAGTAAAGGGTAGGAGGCAAAAAGCATATATAACCTGAGTAAATCAATTAAGTCATCAATTAGTTATTAAATGTAATGTATGAATAAGCAATGTTTCATTTATACAACGTCAACCAATCTATCGTGAAGTTAGAGAAATTATACTTGCTTTAACCTTGTTGAGGAGTTTACATATAAAGGCCACAATACCAACATAAAGGCTACGATGCCTTTAGAACTAAACTCGAGCTTGTGTAATGGAGACATTGCTCTTATTTCAATTACCTTTGGTCTAATGTCCTTAACCTTGCCGTGATCTTATCTCTTGCCACTTAGTTCGACTAAAGGTAAGGTAAGGCCAATATATTACACCTCATTGAAGGGTTTGAAATTTGATAGGAGAATCCTAGCCGTCCCCTTATAGAATGCAATTAGTTTTAGTTGCATTTATATTAGTCTAGATAAGGGTGATCGATCATTTCGCAAACACACAAGTTAGAGATAGAATCACAACCAAAACATGTAGCTGATCCACCAACCAGTATCTTCATAACCAAGCACAAGCACAATATGCATACAATCAACTGCTCCAACCTTCGAAATTCTTACTTGCAAAAATGCTCACTCGAGTAGGTCAGTAATGATAGACTCCTATTCACTTAGAAATCCTTTATATCAAAACTCAAATTTAGTTTTCGTAAGATTTACAAACACATTTAGAGCTTTAACTAGTTCATCAATTATTTTACTATATTATTGTTAAAATACCAAAAATATAGTTTGTATATCTTTATAGTAAAAGATATATGTATATTCTATATACTTTTTAAAATATATTATATTCATTAACTTGTAGTAATTTACCTAATATAGATATATACATAGATATTTATTACATTGAATGTTATACAAATTGTATTAAATTGGACAATATTTATAAATATACATAGTTAAAGAATTACTTATATCATTTACATCGCATCGACATGTAGATTTTATTAGTCAAATCACGTTTTGATTATGGAAAGGTTGTCGTAGGGTGGTATTTCCTGCAATATCATGGAAAATATCTATTTTATTATATAATATTGTTCAAATTTAATAAAATTAGTATCGTTAGGTTTATATAAACTTGACGATATGTAGTAGGAATTTTGTGTATAGAAGTATATTCTAGAGGATAGTTGTAGTTCTAATATACTTATTACTTTACTTAATAACTACATTCTATTTATATAAATTATATTTAGTATGAATTATAATAAAATCATGAATTATACCTACTTATTCTATTTCTAGCACCTACATAGATCATAACATGGTTTATAACATCATAGTATTCATTAAAATTATCATGCTATGAGATTTAGTTAGGTTATAAATAGTAGGAATTTATCAAATGGTTGATAAATTTTAATCAAATATTAATAGAAACTTGTCTCGAATAGTAAATTAAACATTTTTTCTAGGAAATTCACAATAAATAGCATTCGTTGTCAATTAATTTCAAAAAAATTCCTATAAACTCAGAAAAATAAATAGAATTTAACCATCAACTTGTTTTGTATAAAAGTGTCTAATGTCGCTTCGAGGTTGGCAATGTGTTGACCTTTTGCTTTGCTTTTAACTATCATATTGTTGACATAGACTTCAACATTGCAGAGAATTTGATGCTTAAAAATTTAGGTCATGAGCCTCTAATAAGTTACGCTGGCACTCTTTAGCCTAAACAATATCATTGTGTAGCTATAGGTCACGAAATTTGTGATGAATGACTTGTGAATTTCATCATCCTTTTCCATCTTAATCTAATTGTTGTCGGAAAATGCATCCATGAAAAAGAGGAAGATATGCTCAGCCGTTGAGTCAACCATCTGACCAATCCTCAGCAAAGGGAAATAGTCTTTGGGATAAGCCTTATTTAAGTTCGTAAAGTCTATGCACATAGGCCACTTATCGTTCAACTTCTTAACTATTACACAATTAGTTAGTCAAGTTGGATAAGGCTCTTCCCTTATGAATCTTGCCTTTAGCAACTTCTAAACCTCTTCTTCTGTGGCTGTTTGTCATTCTGGGGCAAAGTGCCTTTTCTTTTACTGAACTATCTTTGCATTCGATCAATTTGTAGCTTGTGCATCATTATTTATTTAGGGATGCTTGGCATATTTGAGGGAGTCCAAGCAAAGACATCGGCATTATTTTGGAGAAACTTGATTGAGTCTCAATAGATGTTTGCTAGCAATGGTCTCCCCAATAGATGTTTGCTAGCAATGGTCTCCCTATCTTCGTTGTCTTTTTAGGGTTGTTCCCAAGTTGGACTTCCTCTACTTCTTATTTGGAATTCTTAGTGCCATTGGACTTCTTCTCTAGGTTTGTCTCAATTTGAAAAACTTCTTCACACCGCAACACTCTTTAATATAAGGATTTAGCTAGTTACTAGTCTCCCTTGCATACTCCAACTCTGGTGGGAGTGAGGAATTTCACATTGAGATGTGCAGTTGAGGGGATCATGTTGAACAAATGTTGGCAAGGTCACCTCATAATCATATTATAAGGGGATCAGCACTTTACAATAAGGAAATCCACATTGTCCTTCATAGTATTCTCGTCATCTCCAATCTAAATTGGAAGGGAAATCACTCCAGCGACTTGTATAGGTTGATTGTTAAAAGTATAGAGATTATAGTTATAAGATCTTAGTTGTGCCTTAATCTTTAGCTTCATTTGGTTGAAGGCATGTTGGAAAATAATGTCCCCTAAACTTTCGGTGTCAACTAAAATCTTTTTGACCTTGAAGTTGGTGATTTTCGCATTGATCACCAGTACGTCATCATAAGGCCTCTGTATGCCTTTGAAATCTTCCTACGTGAAGTATATGGAATTGTTGACCATAACTTTCTTGCCTTGCACATTGCAAACATATTGTACGCGTTAGTCGAGTTTGAAGAGCTAGACTAGCTTAAGGTGGAAGGTCCACCAACAATGGTGTTTATCACACCATTTAGGGCTTTATTGTTACCTCCATCCTTCGCCTCCTTCTTAGGTTAAGGAGGGTGCTCTGCATTTTCTTGCTTGCCTCTTCATCTCTAAGTAGGCTACTCAATATTCTTAGCATTGTGAGCAAGGAAATTGCCTAAATACCCTCGTTGGATTACATCCTCAATTACATTTTTGAGTTGAATACATTGGTCTCTATCATAATGAAAATTACAATACTTATTCAAATTTTTGCGTAATGGATTTCTCTCATTTGTTTTACCATTGCAGTACTCTCTTCTGGTTACACACTTCCATTAAAATGTTGAAGATTGGATGGTTGAGTGGAGTGTGAATTGAGTAGGTTTGGATGCATAGCTTCTTCCTTTTGTCACTACTTCACTTTGAGAATTGATCATCATGTGCATTGAGTCGATCTCTCATGTTCTTCTTCTTGTCATCCTTTCATTCTCCTTTACTCCGATTGGCCTCACATCGAGCTTTGATGTTATCTTCTTGTCGAATATAAGATGTAGCCTTAGATTTGAATTTGGTGAATGTCTTTAACTTGTTTTTTGCTAGAGATTTAAAGAAATCTCTGTATGGTTTGACTTCATCTATTACTGCATTGAGAGTAATGCTCATGTCTAATTCTAAAATTTGAACCATTTGGGCCATGAACTGAGCTAAATAATCTCAAATGGACTCATCAGATCTTTGCTTTATAGTATTAAGGATGGATGAGTCCTTAACAAGGAGTTTACATGCAAGAAAGTGTTACAAGAACACTTTTGCCAATTCCTCAAAACATCAAATTGTTTTTGGTTTCAAATGTTTGAACCAAATACTCATAGCATTCCTCAACATTAAGGGGAATGCTTGATAAGCCATGGCATCACTTAAGTAGTGCAACTTAGTTAATGTGCAATAGTCCTTAAGGTGATCCTTCAGGTCTTGTCCTATCATACATCTTGAATTGTGGCAACTTAACATGTAGTGATATTACTTCTTCCAAAATTTCAGGAATGAAAAGACTTCTCTTTATCTAGAATTATTTACTAGTCGAAGTAGGGGTGCTAATATGTGATGGCTTAACATGGTGTACCTATTGTGGTTGCTTTCCTTTGTTGACTTTCTTGAGAGTAAGGGTCGAAAGTCTAAGTATCACTTTGACTTGCTTTTTTGGTAATTTAGGTGAATGGATCGAATTATTAGAGTTATTAATACTATTTCCTCTGTGCCTTTGATCTTGGCATAGCATATTACTTTTATGGATAAAGTCTAGAATTTCATCATTTTGCCTATTGAGTTCTTGATTCGCCTTGGCTAGTTCAATGTAAAGTTGCTTCAGCCTAGCCAAGCATTGTTTGTTAGTGTGTCTATTACCCCTTCCCCCTCGAACATGCTGAGGAGGAGTGCTAGCAATTATACTTTTGGTCATATACATTTTCGCCATGTAGTAATTAGGTTCAAAACAGGCAGCGCCAAATGTTATCACTCAATTTTAGTATAGAACTATGGTCCTGCAAAAGTAAGAAGAAAAGGCTAAAGGGGGTGTAGAGGCTAGTCTAGCATAGCCATCTCAATGCCTAAGTAACTAAGTATTTAGATAAGGCTATAAGTGAATAAGCAAGCTAAAAGCGTTAAAGAGTGTTTGAGAGTTCTTGCAGTGCTTTTCTCCCCCTTATTTATAGGCATGTATTGGACACCAATTGTAATAAGTGATCATTGGCAATGGACGACATAACAGTTCCTTAACTAAGCACTTGCCTAAAAAACAGGAGTAGTGTTCGATTATGTAATGAAGTTGTGTGGAGCCACAACTGTCTACACCACTTTTCAAATTCAAAGCAAGTAAATAGGCAGCTCGAGCTCTTAGGCCCATCGGATGAGCCAAGCTTAGTGTAATAATTCGTCAAATGGAGTTGAATCGAAGGCTTTAGTTAATAATAGTACTGCTCGGTGACTAAAGTGCCAAGCAAGATTGCTGGGTGAAATTTTGCTATTGTGAAATTTTGCTATCAATAACTATCACATTGACATAGGGTTTAATAAAATATTTACCAAGAAAACAAAAATTAGGGAAAATTACAAATAACCCCCTAAAACTTCAACATAAGTGTAGATTGATCTCATAAATTTTTAAAGTATGGTTTTTGGCTCCTAAACTTTCATAAATTAGCAAACAACCCCCACAGGTTATGAATAACCCCTCAAACTTCAATTGGTATGTAAACAACCCCTTAAACTATGGGGGTGTTGAAGGGGTGTTTACATATCAAAATCAAAGTTTAGAAGGTGTTTACACATCGAAATCAAATTTTAAAGGAGTTATTTACTAATTTATGAAAGTTTAGGGACCTAAAACCATAATTTAAAAATTCAGGAGGTTAATTCATATCTAAGTTAAAGTTTAAGGGGGTTTTTGTATTTTCTCCTAAAAGTTATGACCTAAGATCAAAAGAAAAGAGATGGAAAGACATGAGAGAACACCCTATATTATACACTATAATGCTTTCCTTGGAGCACTCTTCCTTTTCTATTATACCTAAGTATCTTTTTATAAAGAGTGGACTTAGGTCTATAAAGAAAATTGCTAAATATAGAAGATTTGCAAATCATTGAATCACTACATCCTAGGATCATGGCCATGGTCTTTAGGCATGATCTTATACTTCATATGCAATGTCTTCAATATTGATGGAAATTTATGATGAGAGATACACGGCCAAGAACACGGCTGTGATGGTTGCACTTATTCCCCTATGGACTTTAATTCTTGCTTGAATTTCTTTGCTTCACTTCATTAGTTAATGCATTTCTTTTAATTAAGCTTTGAAACTTTGTAAAAATCTCCAAAAATTCATCAAAAGCATCCAAAAATGATACAAATAAAATATTAACCAATTAAGCTTTAAATTACTATAAAACTAACACAATTAATAGATAAAATTATGCAAAACTACCCTAAAATATATATGTTAATGAGTGTTATTAAATTTCCTTACACTTAAATTTTTGCTTGTCCTCAAGCAAAACAATCAAAACATAAAAACAATTACATCTTAAGGACAAAATCATTAGTTTTCCTTAGAAAAGTAACCCTCAAATTGAAGAGCTTCACAATTTCCTTCAAAGTCACCCTTTTCTTCTTTTACTTTATAATGCCCTTAGAACACTATAACACTAAAAGAAATAGTAAATTTCAACAATCAGTCTAAATAGTCTAGAGTTAGCCTCATCACTTAATCAGAAACTAAATTAAAGATCAAAATAAACATTAACAAATTAAGAAAGAGTTATAAGAATTTTACTACTCTATTTCAAGAGGAGAGAAATCTTCTCTAAGCTGTTTTTATTACGAAAACTCTGACCAAATGTATATTACATCAACTCATCCTCTAATTGTCTCCTTACCTATTTCAATTTTCATTAGGAGGCTTTTTAATTCACTTTAATTCGATTGTTGAAGCTCATTACTATTGGAAAAGAACCTCACTCTTTTAATAGACAATGGGAAAGTACCTTATTCTTTTGAGAGACTAAGGTTAATCCTTGATAATTTTTAATCAATTCCTTTTTATATTGGCTACAAGAAAGAATCTTGCTTTTCTAAGGGACTAAGATTGATTATTACCAATTTTTAACTTTTCTCTTCTTATTTCTCTTATACCTCCAATCACTTTGGTTTTCAAGAGATTTTCAAAGGACAAATCTCATTTATTCATCTAATATAAAAATTAAAAAAAAAAAAGAGATAGATAACAATGCTCTAGAATTAAGTTTAGAAATAAAAACAATTAATCCCTAACCTCTCAATATCTATCTTAATCTTAAGTTTAAGTTTAAGCTTAAGTAACAGGGATCTCTAAATCATAGGGATTTGATTGTTCAAATTTAACAAAGTGGATTAAGGTCATAGTGAATTGTGGGCAAATTTAGAAAAAAATTTGCTTGCTTTTATATAATTAGGGGTGTCAATTTCTAAAGTTATTCTTTCAAAATGTCAAAAAAGTGTATGGTATTCATTTAGCTTATACTCATTAACATATAATTCATATTCTTTCTCCCCACACTTAAATTATACATTTTCCCCAATGTACACTACCATGGAAACACAATATAAACAAGAAGAGAAAAGAAAAGCAAAAAGAAACCAAAACTTCCTGGTTTTGTGGCATTGATTACGAAATTTTCATGTCTACATCGATAAATTCCATTAGATTTATTCAAGCTTGAAGTTTCCTTTGTGATAAAAAGAGAAAAAAACTAAAAAAGAAAAAGAAGTTAGGTAAAAAGAAAAATTAAATAGCTATTAAATCAAACATGTTATATCAATTATTTGCCTTGCAAAACTATTAATGGATTAAAAATCAATCAAACAGTCAAAAGAGAAAAAAGAGTTAACATGAATCAATACAATCATTGAGATAAAAATTAAATAAACCAAGTCTTTTAAAAAATGAATTCAATCTTCTTTACTTGTCTCCTCCTCCTCCTCCTCCACTATCTTCTTTATATACTCATATTTTAAGTCCGATGGAAGTGGCGGTGATGATGGTAAGGAGATCCTATGATAGGTTAAATGCACCTCTACAATCGATCAGGTGTACCTTGTTTCATTTTTGGGTGTCTTTTTCCTCTTCATCAATTTTCCATCATATTTTAATCTTTCCCAAAGCTAATGATCGGGGTTGTTGGAATGATGTAGATATATTACCTAACAGGAAAATCATACCCAGCTTGTGCTATGTTTACTCAACTTACAATCGCATTCTCCCCAAATCCTTTTTTGCTCAACTTACTATAATGCTTTCTTTACCATAGTTGGTCGAATATAAGTAAGGGGTGATGTGTAACGGAGCTAGACTTGTCCTTTTTGGTGCCATTTTTAACTCATGTTTTGAAATAAATAAAAACAATTGAATTCAATCTAATGACATGTTTCTTGATACATTGCTAAGAAGGAGTTGGTTGTGGTTGTCACATTCTAATCAATCATAGAATTCCACATTGCAACACTAATTTTGTTATTAATACAGATTTATGAACTACTAAGAATATAGGATAAAGAATTTCTATCCTAGTTTATAATCTCTTTACTTTCAAGTTGTAGCATGCTAATGGAAATTCTTGTTGCTATTGAATACTCACACAATCTTAGCAATCAAAGAGTGTTTTCACAAATATGGCATAAACAATATGAGTTTATCTTAAATAAGAGCAACAATTCACAAGTTTATCATAATGTCCCCTTCTTCTTTCTTCATCCTCACAAGAACACTCATGTTCCTCCTTTTCTTAAACTCCAAAATCACAACTTTAGAAATAATCTTTAGCAAATAATGTATACATAATGATTTCTATCACATAAACACTTGAATATCACTCCTAAACTTAAGATTAACATACATGCAAACATCTCCTTCTTTGATCAAGTCCCAACTAACAATTCAATCCTTGCTCGAAATAATTAATGAATCAACAAATCTAAGTGTAAATTGATTTGTACATACCTTCAATTTGATGATTTCACATGAAAAATCCACAAAAACCGCAAGGAATGGTTGCTTTGTAGTGAGAAAAAGTGAGGGTTTGTGATGTTTTAAAGAGAAAGTGAAAGTTTAGAATGACAAGGAAGTGAAATAATTGTGATTTTTGAATAATAGAATCACCATAGGCAGGAAAATAGTCATGATATCTAGCCATGTTTCTTCCGTGATTCATATTCTTACTTGCGCAATGATCACGAGCATGTTCTTAGCCATAATCCTCTCATCTTACTATTTCACCTTCCTAGGTTATTTTAGGTTACATTTAACTTAGATTAAGTTAGTTTTAGCAGATTCCAACACCGAGATGCATGAAAAACATCATTGCAATACGGATTGAAGATTGGAACTCCTCTTGTTAGGTGATTTCTCTCTCTACTCGATTTCTTGTTGTTTTGAGATGTTATTTAACTTTGCAATTCGGTTGTATTCATGAAGATTATTAATCTTTTAATGTTAATGGATTAATATTTGGTATTTGTGTTGTTTATTGTGATTATGTGTTACATGGGTTGTGGGTTTCAAGCATTGAATATGTATTTCACTTGTGAAGGAATGCGTGTGGAATGGGATTATGTATGAAGCATGATTTCTAGTCATTTCCATGCTTATTTAACTTGGATTAATTGTTGATACATGTTGATTTGGTTAAGATTTCACTTTTGGAATCGATATTTAATCTATGTACATATGAAGAATAAAAGAACTCAAACATCATGCCTCTTGTTAATTCATTTACTTAGTTCTTAATTATAATCATTTGAGTGCTGGAATCCCATGCTTTGTTAAATTAGGAGTTGTTCTTAGATTTAGATAGTATAATAGAAATCATATCTTTATCCTTTTTGGTGGTGGAATCACTTAGTTATTCGCATTAAGCTAGTTTTGACTTTTGTTTAATAAAAGAATCAAATTCTACTTGGCTTACCTAGATATGAATAGTATTAAAACGAATGAGAGCTAGCACACCATTCCTTTGGGAAATATGACCTTTGAGCTCACCTTATAATACTAATTGATTGGTACACTTGCCAAAGTTTTCGGTTTTTGTGGTTTCTGTTAGTTTTTATCAAAATTTGCAAGCTTGATCAATTAGTAGTATATTGATGCCACTAATTTAAAAAAGAGCTAATTTTTCCAATTAGTGCATGACTTGTGGAAGTGGTGATGCGATACTAACTGCATTGGGCATAAATTGAACCAAAATGTTGATCTTGGGAATATTGCTCCTTAATGCTCACAAACCCATTAATCTTTTTTGCAAGTCAGAAAGCACAACTTGCCATCTAAATAAGGTATTTGCAACTACATTTACTTTCCCTTTCTTATACCTGATCATGAATGAAAATCCCTCTAGAAATTGAACCCACTTAACTTATTGCTTGGATAGCTTAGGCAAACTATTCAAGTATATCAGGGCTTAGTGATCACTGTATACTACAAATTCTTTTGGCAATAGATAATGCTGCCATGTCTACAAAGCTTAGATAAGTGTATCTAGTTCTTTTTCATATGCTGAATAGTTCAAAGTCAATCCTTTGAGTTTTTGTTGAAATAAGAAATAGGTCGGTAGTCTTACATGAGAATTGCTTTAATACTAATGCTAGATACATCACATTCTAACTAAAAAACCTTGTTGAAATTAGGCAAAGACATAACTAGGGCTAAAGTCAACTTCTTCTTTAGCATAGCAAAACTATCTTCCTCCTTACTTGCCCATCAAAATTCTACATTCTACTTTGCAAGCTTGGTAAGGGACATGACAATAGAGCTAGAATTCTAAATGAACCTGCAACAGAAAGATGCTAAGCCATGAAAAATTTGTACATATGTACGATAGGTTGGGGTAGGTCATTTTATAATAGCTTGAATTTTCTCTTTATTGACTCTTAGGCCTCCATCACTGACAATATACACAAGAAATACAACATCTTCTTGGTAGAAACAAGTTCCTAAATAGTTTCTTAGCTCGAAGTACTTCAAAAATAGTTTAGAGATGATTTAGATAGCTTAACAAATTGGGACAATATATTAAGATGTCATCAAAATAGACCATAACGAATCTCCTTATTTGATTCTTGAGTATATAATTCATCAATCTCATGAATGTGCTTAGAGCATTAGATAACCTGAACTTCATAATAAGCTACCTACATAGGTCATGTTTCATCTTAAAGATTGTTTTCCACTTGTCTCTTTCTTGTACAGGTATTTGATTATATCCATACTTTAGGTTGATCTTAGAAACTATCCTTGCACCATGCAACTCATCCACCATATCATCCACTCTAAGGATTGAATATTTACTTAATGGTGACTTTATTAATAGCTTGATTATCTACATACAATCTCCTACTTCCATCTTTCTTAGGCACCAATAATGTGGGCACAACATATGGACTCAAACTTTTCCTAACATAGCCTCTTTTTATTAGCTCATTCACTTGTCTTTGCAATTCAATAGCTTACTTAAGATTCATCTCATAAGTCGATTGATTTAGCAAAGCAGTTCTTGGCTACAAGTCAATTCCATGCTTTATTCCTCACTTAGACAGTAATCCTCTTGGTAACTCTTCAGGAAATAGATCAGCAAATTCCTTTAATAATTTTTAGACCTCTTCAAGTAGGTTAATTTGATCTTTCAATTCTAACAACCCTTTGTATTAGCAAAAAGATTAACTCATTAGACTTCATGGCTCCTCTTAATTTAGACTGGCTCATAACCAAAGTCTTCTTAGATTGTCAGCTTAACTTTGCATGCATACTATTGACTTGACTTGGTGTCATGGGGATAAGGGCAAATAGGCAATAGGTTAGCCATCCCTGTTAAATGTCTAAGTATTTTTATAACCATCATGCATATTCTATTGAAAAACCAAGGTTGGCTAAGTAAAATATGAGAAGCACACATCAGCAACACATTACATACTATTGCATCCTTATAACTCTGAATAAAAATTTGTAACAACACTTGTTTTGTAACATGCAATGATCCTTTCTCATTTAGCTAAGGTAACTTGTATGCTATAAGATGTGGAAAGGCTAGCAATTGTAATTGCTCAATTAACCTCGTGGATGCAACATTCATATAACTACCATTATCAATGATCAAAGCACACAACTGATCTCTTACCTTATACGTAGTGTGAAACGAATTTTGATGCTGCTTGTTCTCTTTATCAAGTTCTAATCTCATAGTTTGGTGGACAGCCAATCCTAACATGTTGCCTTTCTCTGGATAAACGTTATCTTTTGTAACTTTTACCTTTACTCCATCTTCTACTTATTTTGCAGCTTCACTAACTTCTTTATTGGTACTATGTACCTCAAAGGTTGGAACATCAGCTTTAATTACCATAGTTCATTGGTTTGGACACTTGGTAGCCATATTTTCAAAACCCTTACATTTAAAGCTCTTGATCTCACTTGTTTTTGTTTTGGAGGTTTGTGCCTTTTTAAATTTCTTCTCTTTCCCTCCTTGCACCTTCTTCATTTCTTTTATCTGCAACATCTGTCCTTCTTTCTTGCTTGGCATTGAGCCACCAAGCCTCTTACTACTCCCTTGGATAAGCCAAATTGATTGAACAAGTTAGGAATTAGGAGCTCGGTAAGGTTTGTTCCTCTTCTATCTCTCGATACGTTGTGTGACCTTGATATCTTCTTTGAGGGTATGAAAGAATTGCACCTCAACAACATCTCTAAGTTCATATTGTATGCTAGTAACAGATCTTGAAATAGTTTGGGCCTCAAACTCATATGCTTCACATCTAATCATCAACAATGAATTCTTACATATACTCATCAATAGATTAGTTCCCTTGTCTCAACTCCTATAACTTCATGAAAGTATCCTAATAATATGAATCAAGAACGAATCTTCCTCACATGACTCTCTTCATTTCTTCTCATGTTCTTTTACTTCGTCTATGTAATGACTTGACTGGAACTCCTCCTATCAAGGTGTTGTCCATTTTAGTGTAAAACATTGCATAGTTTTGTCTTCCAGTATAGCAGCTTCCTAAGAGGTCACCCATCTTGGGATTGATCCATTTTAGTGTAAAACATTGCATAGTTTTGTCTTCCAGTATAGCAGCTTCCTAAGAGGTCACCCATCTTGGGATTGATCTAGTTTGAGCACACTTAACCTTGAAGTTTTGACGTATTCTAAGTTACTACATCAAAAGGTACCTTGATAATTTAAAGTTTTGTCACCTAACATTTAAAGGGTACTGCA
Organism: Lumnitzera littorea; assembly: GCA_024138015.1. Classification (NCBI taxonomy): domain Eukaryota; kingdom Viridiplantae; phylum Streptophyta; class Magnoliopsida; order Myrtales; family Combretaceae; genus Lumnitzera; species Lumnitzera littorea. Next base: position 66,171,575 of record JAMXBB010000012.1, on the reverse strand, counting down.
GTCCACCACCTTTATAGAATTGATGTTTTTGTCGATTTTGTTATATAAGTTTAAGATCACCACTAGGTAAGACTTTTGTCCTTCTCACTGGTGGATTACTTTGATACCACCTATAATGACTTAATCGGAACTCCTCTTGCCGATGTATTGTCCATTTTAGCGTTAAATATTGTACAGTTTTGTCTCTTGGTGTAACTTCCAAGGGGTTCACCCATTTGGGGATTGACTTAATTTGAGCATACTTAACTTTAGACTTTTGACATGCTCTAAACCATTACACTAAAAGGTACTTTGATGATTTAGAGTTCCATCACTTAGCATTTAAAGGGTCTTATAGTCTACGGTCTCTTTTTCTCATTGTATATAACTTCTTCCACCACATATAAGCATATTCAATGAATTCTGTGGTGGCAAGTTGGTTCAGGGCATATAACATTATAACATGGGCAAACGCACCTAGTCAAGTTATAGTATAGATTCAGATTTGAGTTGGATTGTAAATCTTACGAGAAACCATATATGGGAGTTAAATCTAATTATTTAGTATTATTGTCCTTAGAATCTTTGAATTACCTAACTTTTACAATAAAAAATGTAATTGAATAATAAAAGATAATAAAATAGAGATTGCAATAACAAAAATAATTAAAATAATAAAAGCATAAACATAAATAGAAATAAGAGCAATTAAAATAAAGGAGAAAACATGTTCATTAGTAAATCTTTATGTTATTTACTACCTAGTTCTAAGTAGCTTATTCGATCTCAATTGTGATATTAGACCGTGAGGATTCCTATTATGAACTAATCAAACTTGCGTCTCTAACTAATTCTTAATCTTAAGAACACTCTACTTGAATCACCTTTAGAATAAAGTATTGCAGAATCACATGAAACTCTTCAATCCTACTATTAGGTTGATCTAATATAGAAAAACCACACTACTAAACGTTTTAGTTAGTCAATTTTTCCTAATTGTACCAATTAGTCATATTGTAAGAAATCATGAACTCTATAATAAACTCAAACAATAATTCAACCACTAGTAAAATTGAATTAAAAAACGAATTAAAATAATACAATTAGATCACAATACGCAAATATCATCGATTAAATTAACACCATTGATAGAATTAACAAAAGTCACAATAAAACATAGGGTTCAATCACTATTTACTAATAATATTTTAAATAATGACATAAAAACAATAAAAGAAATAAGAAGAATAGAGAAACCCCTCATTAAAGGGCCATTATTGAGTTAAGCAACCAAAACCATAGTTTTGCCTTACTAAATTTGTTGTAAAAGGGCTCTCTTTACAAACCCAAGTTAAGATACATTTTTATAAGAGTTGAACCTAGATTTACAAAAAAAAACTTGACAAAGCTAGAAGATTAGAAAATTATAGAATGTCCATGCCTAAGGTTCACTATTGTAGAGATGGAGTGTGATTGTGCACTTAGTCCAAAATCTTAAAAATTCGATGGAAATTAATTATGAAGGGTACACAGCTGTAGTCTTCACCTATGGTCTTCCTTGGACTGTATTTCTTACTCGAAATTCTTCTATTCAACATCCTTAATCAATACTTTTCTTTAAATAAGCTTTGAAATTTAATAAAAGTTTTCAAAAATTTATTAAATGCTTGTGAAGTCCTTAAAAATGAAAATTAGATAACCTAAGCTCTAAATTGCCATAAAATAAACTAAATTAATATACAAAATTGTACAAAATTACCTTAAAACATGTATGCTAATTACGTGTTATCAAATTCCTCTACTTATAAGCTTTTGCTTGTTCTCAAGCAAAACAATCAAGATATAAATAAACAAGAACATCTTAAGGATAATATCATCAAAAATTTTCTTAGAAAAGTACCCCCTTGAATTAAAGAGTTTCACAAAAATTTTTTAGAATTACCCCTTCTCCTCAAGTTAATAATGCCCTTTAAACACTTAAATAAGATTATTTTAGGAACTACTGAATTTCAATAATCAATCTAATAATATAGAGTTAGCCTTATCATTTAAAGAAAAACTAAATTAGAGATCAAAACAAACTTCAACTAGCTAAGAAAAAGTTATAGCAATTTTACCTCTCTAACTTAAGATTAGGGGAATCTTCCCTAAACTAATTTTATTATGAAAACTTAGAATGGATGTGTTGAGCCTGGTTTTTCATCCTTTTGGTTCTTTTAAAAAATAGGCCTCTTTTAAACCAATCAGTATTAAACCTTACCTGTTTAATATCAATGCTCGACTAAGTTTTAAAGAAAACCGTTTTTTTCAACTTGAAATGATATTGGAGTCACCACCTGACCAGAGTCAGGAAAAAGAGTTAAGTTATAATTAATTGGGTGGATTAGTTATGATTTAGCTACCGGTCTATCTATTAAAAAAACCAATTTATATAATGGTTTTTTAAAAACTAGAGATCTAGGTCTGAAGGCTAATTTATTAAACTCTAAACGAATACTACTTTTTTACTTCTCAAATTTAACTTTGCTTTTCAAATATGTCCTTTTTTAGTTTCTAAATGGCTAATCATATTACATGGAACTAAAATTAATTCATTTATACGAATATCTAAAAATGGAAAAAATAAAACTTTTCGTATTTTAAGTCACCCTATACATATAAATGGGTACTTACGTAACTACTATTCGGGATCAAACTTCCGTAGTTTGAATACTAAAAATATAATGGATTGATTAATTTTAATTTTTGAAAAAATGTTGAGTTTACATTTTTACCCATTTTGATTTATTTTGAAGAAATTTTCTAAAGGCCCTAAATTGAATTTTATTTTTGAAGATTATAAAATGGTCCTAATTTGGAAAGGATTTGTTTATTTTTATTTTTTGGAAAATCAATTTTCTAAGTGATAGAACAATTTTATTATTTTCATTTTTTATTTATTATTTATTCCTCTACTTTTTATTTTTATTTTTTGTTTCTTAGTTTTTTTTTGGTTGAAATGTAAAAATAAATAAATAAAACTAAACTAAATACTTCTTTTTTTTTCTTTTTCTTTTTCCTTCTTTTTTTTTCCTTTTCCCTCTTTTTTTTTTTCTTTTCTTTCTTCTTTTTTCTTTTTTTTTTCTTTTTTGTTACAATTACATATTGAAATAAATAAATAAATACAAAAAAATAAAAATAAATAAAATACAAAACAAAAAGTAAAGCAGCCAGGTACAAAAGGTTAGATAAAACTTGAGAGCTGGATGCGGGTTCGTCCTAAGGCAGTCTTCGGGTCGGATGTGGAGCAGGTTTAGGTCGGTTGGCAGGTTTGGGTCAGGTTACGCACAGCCAATCAAAAGGGGTGTTTCAAAGGGTGTTTCAGCAACCAAAACAATCGGGAAAAGCCACTTTTGTGGCTATTAGATTGAAGATAGTGGGTTTGGTTCAACACAATGGCTAACAGAGGTAGTCTGAGCAGTAGTTGAAGCGGCGGTAGGTAGTGTATGCATGTGTATAGTAAACAACCAGGAGAGAGAAGATATCATGTGGGTGTTAGGGTAGGCTACGAGGTTTTAGGTAGTTTGGGTGGTGCGTAGTTTGGTCATGTGTATGTGGGGGGTAGTTCATGGTTTGGTCGTATGCATATAAGGGTTCAGTTTTGGTGATGTTGGGGATCGGGTATGGTTAGGAGAATGAGATCTGAGAGAGATAGAGAGGTGCTTTGTGTGCGGTGTTTCGTGTGGCGTGCGGTCGTAGAGGTGAGACAAGAGAGGACAATCGAGAGAGAGGGTGATCAGGGGGTGTTAGTGTGCGCTTCAATTGTACTTGTAAGTGAGGGAGAGGGGATTTGGTAGCTGCTAATAGTGGTTAGATGTGGTTGGCTAGGGCTTTGAGGGTGGCCGGTCTAGTGAGGGGGAGAACGGTCAGGGAGTGAGAAAGAGAGGAAAAGGGTTTGAATTGAAGGGGAGAGGGGGTGTTGGGTCATGTGTGGTAGTGGAGGTGACTGTGGTTGGGTGCGGTGAGTTAGGGACGAGGGTTTAGAGCTGCTATGTGGGTGCGGACTTGGTGGTTTGGTGAAGATAGGGTATCGGGAGGGAGAGTGTTGGTGGAGAGACAAAGGTTAAGAGAGAGGTCTAAAGAGAGAGAGACGATGGAGATCCGATAGTCTAAGCGTGAGAGAATTGAGAGACAGAGAGAATGATTGTCTTCTTGTGGGTCTCCCCCACATGTGTGTTTGTGTTTTCTTTTTTGAAATTCCATCCCCTGGCAAATTGTGTATGTGTTTTTAAAAACAGAAATCCCCCCCTCTTGTGCATTAGTGTGTGATAAAAAGATAAGAAAAAGAATAAGGAAAGGGGAGAAAAAAATGGGGGGAAAGAAAATTTGCTGTCTTGGCCAATCATAAAGTGTCATGTGTTGCAATTAGATACATGGCCTAATGATGGCTTGACATGTGGTTACATATGAAACTTATAAAAAAGATGGAGAAAAACATCCTCAATGCATCCAGTGAGTGTCGAACCCCTGTCCTCTAGCTAAATCTAATGCCTTAGTCTAATTGATTTATTATTAAGTCATTGGCTTGTGCCTTGTCTATATGTGAAATTAAATTATACATATGAACTAAGTCAGCCTGAGTTAGATTTAAATCTAAGTCTATGTCCAACGGTCTTTTATTTTAAGTTTAATTAAATTAAAAATCTACTTTGTCTAAGCAACTTAAAAATTTATTATTTTCTAAATTTCTTATTTTTTAAATTTTTTTTGTGACTTTTCAAATTTCTTACATATTTTCCTAAATTTTTCCATTTTTTGTATTTTTTCTAAATTTCTTATTTTTTGGTGCTTTTTCCTATTTTCCTACTATTCTCTCTTTTCTTTTGGCCCTAAGAGTGATTGTTTCCATTGTTGAGTTTTTTTTTTTTTTAAACAATTTAAGGCCTTAATTCCATGGATTTCAAGTGTATAGGCTTGAGGTCGTTGAAAAAGGAAATTGGATCTTCTTCATTTCAAAGAAAAATAATTTACCAAAAATAAAAGTCGTTTTTTGAATTAATGTTACTAAAACAAGCATAAACTAATCTTACCCTTATCTTTTAATCAATGACCCTAACCTTCAAATTACCCAATTATAGGGTGGTTCTTGATAAGGTTTAAATTTAGAAATTCTCTAAATAAGTCCAACAGGGTGAACAAGAGATGATTGTGTTTAGGATTTAGAAATGAATGCCTAACTTCACTTTAATCTACGTATCACATTCAAAGTGAACCTCCTTTAAGGAATGAGTTCAAAGTATTCTCACCATTATGTCGCTTAACTCTCAAATTGTTTCAGGTTGGTGTATAGGATATAGTTTCTCCTCATCCTATACTTTCAAAAAGTGAGTTATCGGTTTCTTAAGGAGGAGTCCGTTTTTTATTTGCCTAGGATTAAGTTTTACCCCCCAGTTTCTCAAATCATGCCTTAGTATTTGATTTTGTGTTCTTGTTTGGTTCATGATTAAGCTTGGCTTTCTAAATAGATTAGGGGTTTTGGCTTGGCTTGGTTACTTTTAGGGGTTGAGGATTGTGCTTAAGTCGGCTGCCTTGATAGGCCGTGGTTCATGTTTGGATTAGTTGGCTGGCCTAGTGGCTTGTGTTTGGGTAGGCCGATTGGATAAGCTTAAGGTTTGTGTTTAGGTTGAATGCCTTGCTAAGCGGCTTGTATTTGGGTAGGTTGCCTGAATGAGCCTAAGGTTGGTATTGGCCAAGTGACTTATGTTTGGATTAGATGGTAAGAAAGGGCTCGTGTTGGTTTCTTTAATAGGTCTGATATGGGTTGAAAGCTAAATGTTTGGGCTGGCTGCTTGAGTAGGCCAAAGGGCTTATGTTTGTTGAATGGGCTAAGGGGCTCGTATTTAGGGTTAAATGGGCCAAAGGACTTGTGTTTGGCTTGAATGGGCTAAGGGGCTCATATTTGGCTTCCTTAATGGGTTGAAGGATCTTATGTGGTTTGAAAACCAAGTATTTAGGTTGGTTGCTTGAGTGAACTAGAGGCTTGAGCTTGTGTTGGCTCCTTAGGTCGATAAGGATTTATAGCCGTTGGCAACTTTTGTTTTCATTTTTTTGTTTTTTCAATTTTTTTTAGAGAGAGAAAAGTAAAGTTTTATTTTCAAAAAATAATTTACAAATAAGGATGGTGTTTTTTTTGGGTTTTTATTGACAAGTTTATGGATTTTATTTACATTTCCCTAAATGAGATGGAATAGTGGTTAGATAACTATTTATTGAAAGACTATTTACAAAAACGAGAATGTTAAAGAATGACGAATGATGAACGATGAACTAAAGAGAGCTTTATTATTTTGAAAAAGGAAGATTAGAATACAAAAACAAAGGTAGAGAACCTAGCATTTATTCTAGAACTTTATTCTAAGCTCTTTAGATCTGAACTGGAAAAACCCTATATTAAGTCTTGTATACGAGCCTTAAGGTCCTCTATCATCTCATAAGTATCCTTAATGACTTGTGCTAAAAGGGACCTTAAGGCTTGGTTGTAAGCTTCAGAACACTCGAGGTTTTCCTTTAAATAGGCAATTTCATCTCTCAGCACCTACTTACGAAACCTAAAGGTATCCAGTAGCCTATTTCTTGCTTGATCATTCACTTGGTTGTCTGCCATTCTATGTCTACATATTTTATGGACAAGAGTCAATTATTAATGCAATAAAAGAAAAACAACAATGTGAAAATATGTAGATATTAAGGTCATTTTAGGTTAATATATTACTCCTTAAGTTGCAACCCTATTGTAATTTTCAAAAACTTGTTTACAAAAACTCTTAAACGATTAGTAGGGTTGCAATTTTTTAAGGGTAGTGTATTAACTCAAGTTTGGAGAGAAGTGCATGCAAATAAGGTAGGTTCTAAAAGGTCTTTAAGCTTTGTGACCTCACTTATTTTTAGAAAACACTTTCATTAGTCATATCGAGTTTAAGTGAGGTAGCTTAATTAACTCTGAGTGGTGGTTACACTATAGCACCTAAAGCCTACATAATGGCCCATCTCTTAAGTCCTAAGACTGCTTGGGTTTGACCGTATCAACCTTACATCTTTGATGCAACAAATGACCCCCCATATGCCAAAGTATGTGATATGCGAGATAATAATATAGACAAATAAACAAAAGCTGGGAGAGTACAAAAGCTTTTAGGTTTGTCTTTTCTTTTTCTAATTTGTAACAATGTTGTCCTATTAGCCATTTGTCAAGCCCAGAAGAATGTATGCAAGAAAGGAGGGTTTTAGAGGTTCTTAAACTCTGTGACCTCACGCATTTCTTACAGAACGGTTCCATGGTCACATTGAAGTTTAAGTGGGGTAGCTTAATCGGCTCCGAATAGTGGCTGCCCTACTACACTTAGAGCTTACATAATGGCTCCTTACCCTAAGGTCCTAAGACAGTATGGGCCTGACTGCATCTACCCTACGTCTTTGATGTAATAAGTGAACCCTTATGCCCTGGTGTATGTTATTTACAAAATAAATATGCTAATTAAAACAAATATATACATGAAGGCAACAACAAATAAATAAATGAATATACAAATAAATAAACTAATAACTAAACAAGATGGATAATTTGAAAATCGATTTTAATTTCGAAACATTTTTAAGTGGTTAGCCTTCTTGATGTCTTTAATGGAGTTACCAAGCTGTTGAGTCTGGTTTTTCACCCTTTCAATTCTTTTAAAAAATAGGCCTTCTTTAAACTGAGTAGTATTAAACCCTACTCATTTAATACCGATCATCAACTAAGGTTTAAAGAAAACCATTTTTTTCAACTTGAAACGGTATTGGAATCGCCACCCGATTAAAGTCAGGAAAAAGAGTTAAGTTATAATGAATTGGGTAGATTAGTTATAACTTAGCTACTGGTTTATCGATTAAAAAATTAATTTATAAAACGGTTTTTTAAAAACCAGAGATTTAGGCCCGAGAGCTAATTTATTAAACCCTAAACAGGTACCACTTTTTAACTTCCAAAATTTAACTTTGCTTTTCAAATATACTCTTTCTTAGTTTCTAAATGGCTAATCATATTACATATAACTAAAATTAAACAATTTACAAGAATATTTAAGAATGGAAAAAATAAAACTTTCCATATTTTAAGTTACCCTATACTTACGTATGAGTGCCTACGTATCTACTATTCGGGGATCAGACTTCTGTAGTTCATTTACCAAAAACATAACGGGTTGATTGATTTTAATTTTTGAAAAAATGCCGGGTTTACGTTTTTACTCATTTTGATTTGTTTTGAAGAAATTTTCTAAGGGTCCTAAATTGAATTTTATTTTTGAAGATTATAAAGTGTTCCTAATTTGGAAAGGATTCATTTATTTTTATTTTTTGAAAAATCAATTTTCTAAGTGAGAGAACAATTTTATTATTTTCATTTTTTATTTATTATTTATTCCTCTACTTTTTATTTTTATTTTTTTTGTTTCTTAGTTTTATGGCTAAAACGTAAAAATAAATAAATAAAACTAAACTAAATACTTCTTTTCTTTTTCTCTCTATTTTTTCTTTTCTTTTCTTTCTTCTTTTTTAGTTTTTCTTCTTTTCTCTTTTTTTTTGTTACAATTACAAATTGAAATAAAAAAATAAATACACAAAAATAAAAAAATAAATAAAATATAAAACAAAAAGTAAAGCAGCTAGATACAAGAGGTTGGACTAAACTTGAAAGTTGGATGTGGGTCGGTTTTAGGGCGATCTTTGGGTCGGTCACAGATCGAGTTTGGGTTGGTTGGCGGGTTTGGGTTGGGTTACGCATAGCTAGTCGAAAGGAGTGTTTCAGCGACCAAAACAATCGGGAAAAGCCACTTTTATGGCTATTAGATTGAAGATAGTGGGTTTGGTTCAATGCCACAACCAACGAAGGCAATCTAAGTGGTAGCTGAAGTGGCGGCCATAGCGGTAAGGAGTGTATACATGTATGTAGTAAACAACCGAGAGAGAGAGAGAGATATATCATATGGGTATTGGGGTAGGCTACGAGGTTGTAGGTGGCTTGGGTGGTACGTAGTTCGATTGTATGTGTGTGGGGGGTGGTTCATGGTTCGATCGTATGCGTGTAGGGGTTTAGTTTTGGTGATGTTGGGGATCGAGGATGGCGTTTAGAGAATGAGATTTGAGAGAGAGAGAGGTGCTCTGTGTGCGGTGTTTCGTGTGACATATGGTCAAAGAGGTGAGATGAGAGAGGACAACCAAGAGAGATGGTGATTAGGGGGTGGTGGTACGTGCTTCGATTGTGCTTGTAAGTAAAGGAGAAGGGATACAGTAGCTGCTGGTAGTGGTCGGATGTGGTTGGTTGGGGCTTTGAAGGTAATCGATTCGATGAGGGGGAGAGTGGTTAAGGAGTGAGAGAGAGAGGAATTGGGTTCGGATTGAAGGGGAGAGTAGGGTGTTAGGTCGTGTATGGTAGTGGAGTTGATTGTGGCTAGGTACGGTGAGTTAGGGATAGGGGTTCAGAGCTATTGTGTGGGTATGGACTTGGTGGTTTGGTGAAGAGAGGGTGTCGAGAGGGAAAGTGTTGGTGGAGAGAGAGAGGCTGAGAGAGAGGTTTAGAGAGAGAGAGACGGTGGAGATTCGAGAGTCCGAGCGTGAGAGAATTGAGAGAGAGAGAGAGAATGACTATCTTCTTGTGGGTCCCACCTACGTGTGTTTGTGTTTTCTTTTTTAAAATTCCATCCTTGGCAAATTGTCTGTGTGTTTCTTAATACAGAAATCTTCCCCCTCTTATGCATTATTGTGTGACAAAAAGATATGAAAAAGAATAAGGAAAGGGGAAAAAAATAGGGGGAAAGAAAATTTGCTATCTCGACCAATCATAAAGCACCACGTGTTGTAATTAGACATGTCGGCTAATGACGGCTTGACATGTGGCCACACATGGAACTAAAAAAAAAAGATAGAAAAAGCATCCTCAATGCATCTAGTAAGTGTTAAACCCCTAACCTCTAGTTAAATCCAATGCCTTAGACCAATTGATTTACTATTAAGCCATTGGCTTGTGTTTTGTCCATATGTGCAATTAAGAATAGGTCAGCTTAGGCTAGATATAAATTTAAACTTAGGTCCAACGATCCTTTATTTTAGGTTTTTTAAATTAAAAATCTACTTTATCCAAGCAACTTAAAAATTTATTATTTTTTAAATTCCTTATTTTTAAAATTTTTCTATGACTTTTCAAATTTCTTATATATTTTCCTAATTTTTTTCCATTTTTTTGTATTTTTTCTAAATTTCTTATTTTTTGGTGCTTTTTCCTATTTTCCTTTTTTTTTTCTAAAACTCCTATTTTTTTTCTAAATTTCTTCATTTTTTGGGTTTTATTTAATTTTCTATTTTTTTAGTATTTTTTCTAATTTAGGACCTTATAAGATAATTTAAAAAATAAAAAGGGGGGCAAAAAATAGGTCTCTACAAGATGCATGTTCCATCAACTCGTCCTTTGATTGTCTCTCTACTTCTTTCAATCTTTATTAGGATGTTTTTTTAATTCAATATAATTCCTTTATCAAAGCCGATTAGCATTGGCAAAGAACCTTCCTCTACTAATAGACCTAGATTGATCCTTATTAATTTATCCCTTTTTTTTTCTTTTTTAAATATGGTTAGTGGAAAAGCACATCACTCTTCTATGGGACCGAGGTCAATCCTTAACAATTTTTAATTTTATTTCCTTTTAGTAATTGGTAGTGGAAAAGAATCTTACTCTTTTAAGAGACCAAGGTCAATTCTTACTAATTCTATTCTTAGTTCATTTATGCCTCCAATTATTTTGATTTTTCAAAAGATTTTCAAAGGACAAATCTTCTTTGTTCATCCAATCTAAAAATTTTGAAAAAGAGAGATAGATAACTATGCTCTAGAATTAAGCTTATAAATAAAAATAACCGATCCTTAACTTGTTTATATCTATCCTAAACCTAAGTTTAAGTCTAAGCTTAAATAATAGGGAACTTTGAATCATAAGGATTTAATTATTCAAATTCAATAAATTGTATTAAAGTCATAAAGGATTTTAGGCAAATTTAAAAAAAGTTTTGCTTGCCTATAAATTATCAACATACATATCCTATCCATTCTCCCCACCTTAAGTTGTACATTGTCCTCAATGTACATTATAGCAACACAAATTGAATAAAATAGGAGAAAAGACAAAGAAAAAAAAAATTAGGACTTCCTTGGTGCATTGGCCTTTGAAAATTCCTAAAGTCTAGGATCCAAATTTTAACGATCTAATTATGCTCAAAGTTTTCTTTGTATCATTAAAACGAACTAACAATAAAATGAAAAAAAGAAGTTAACCAAACAAAATAAAACTAAATAATAAAAAGACTACTAATTCGAATACCATAAAGTTAGTCTTTTAGAACTTAGAAACCATGAAAAATTAAAAAATTATCCAAAAGAAAAGCAAGAGTAAATGAGTTAGGAAGTTAAAGTCATTCAACTAGAAGAAATTAAATAAAGTCTTTAAAAAAATATAATTAAAGTTAAGAAGGAGATCACTCATCATCATCCTCCATGTCCTCTCTCTCTTCCTGTTCATCCTCTTCCTCTTAAATCTCCTCTTCTCTTGATTCTTCATCTAAGTTAGACAGTAACAATGGTGGTGATGGAGGGTTGCTTGGATGCCATGGTAAGCCAAAAGTGCATCTACCTTGGCCTTAGTGCAGTTTACCTAGTGAGACAAGTCTTTTGTCTATTCAATATTTTTCTCACTATTCTCTTAATCTTATCGAGTACTAAAGAGGATGATCTAGGCTGCAATTGAGATGAGCATGATGTCGCCTCTCCGGATGGCTCAAGTAATGGGTCTTCTAAAAGTGGTGAGAGTTTCATAGCCTTTATCGATTAAGAGCTCATCAAGGAAGGGGGGCCTAATTACCTACATATGAGAGAGATCATGAAAAGCAATTGTATTTTGTACAAGTCTAGTGATGAAAGGACTTACAAAAATATGCCCAAAACCACCCTCAACAATCTGACTCCTAAGAAAGAAATCTATCCTAATACCCAAATTTAAAAGATGTTGTTCAACTATACTATGCAACTACATGATATCCCTCCCATTCATTACTCCATTCCTATATCTCCTCCCAATAATGCCTCTTACCATCACATAATGAATAAGTTTGAGAGCTAATTAGATCTCTCAATTTAAAAGCTTTAGATTTTCCTGGATCATAAACTTCTCCTGTACTTAATCTTGCCAAAACTTGGGCATCGCTAATGCCTTGTTGCAACTTGTAAGCTAGCTCTTTATGCTCACCTACATAATCTACACAATGTAATCCCATATACACAGGTATTTTATTAAATGACATAGTTACCTCATGACCATTACACCTGCTTATAAATCAGCTCATTAACAGTCAATAGCCGATCCTAGTCACCAAACTCTATCAATTGCCTAACTCAAGTATCATAACTTGCTTGAGTAAGTACCTCCCAACTCAAGAATGAATTTAGACCAAACTCCTTCTTCAAAAGCCTAGCATATTGCTTCCTCTTCTAAGATTCTCTAAAAGTCAATAAGGGTGAGTGGAAGAAGTGAAGCCTAAAGAGTTCTTATGAGCTACATGCTTATATCTTAGCATGTTTCTAAAATCAACAACAAAAGGAGATTTCAATTTTGACAACAAACTCATGTTCTAAGAGAAATATTGCAATACAAAGAGTAATTGCTAATTCATTCAATCAAACAATAATTTGTGTAATGAAACAGCTACTTGTTTAAAATCTTAGATTAGTGAAATTGTAAGATCAATTCATGATTAAATCATATTTTGATTCACAATCTCTATTGATAAAAATTATGGCATCTAATATACAATCATTTCAAAACTTGGTTTTCTATAATTTCTATCAATCCATCTCATGAGCAATTGTGTTAAAAACAAGTTATCATATTCCTAACATGAATTTCATGGCATATATGAGATGGGTAATATAACAACAAATTTTACTATAACAAATCATGAGTTCTATGGATTAATTCAATTACATACAAACTCAATAAAAATAAAGTTCTATGGATTAATTCAATTACATACAAACTTAATAAAAAAAAAATTTCAATATTCAACACAACTTCCATATTCTTCCTTTTTCAATCTCTAGCAAGCAAGCATTTTTAAGTGGTTTCAAGCAACTAACGGATAAATAAGATATTTCATCACATTATTTTTCCTAAATCACTCATAAAAACTAAAGTTTACACATATGCATGCCTCATTGTTCATTATCAAACCCTAACTAAAAATCCTATTTTTGTCTATATAAGCAACAAATTTAGAGAAATAAATAGATAAGGATGAAGTCCATACCATAGATTTGTTATGCAAATATTAGATCTTTAAGGATTTTTGAAGTTTAAGTGATTGTGTAGTGAAAGGATTTGAAAGAAAGTAGAGTTTTAAAGAGAGAAATAGAATGGAGAATGAAATAGAAACAAGTTACCTGTGGTTTTTTGAAATTTGTACATAACTACGGTTAAGGATCATGTCTATAGAATGTGGCTATAGTCCTTTCCTGCTTTGCATAATTACATACTGGGCATGACCATAATTAAGGATCATGGGCATGGTCTTGACTGTAGAGCTCTTAAATTTTTTTCAACTTCTCCTAAAATAAAATTACAAGAGGATTACGGTCTAAGTTTATGATCATGGACTTTGGCTATGCTCTTTTTTTTTTTTTGTTCTTGAATCCAATTTGTGTTGATTTTCTAACTCATTTCCTGAAATTGCTCCATAAAATTCATGAAAATAGAGTAAATTGAAGCACAAATTTAAATCAAATGATAATTTAATTAGATGACAAACTTCATTGATTAGTATTGCATAAATAAACTTCAATAACTATTTGTGATGAAATTAAATTGTTTAAGGCAAAGAAAAGTACTAACTAATGTGTCAAAGACTCAATAATCAAATAGCTAAGATGAGACAATGAAATAAACAAAATAACAATTGAAATTTAAAAAATAAAATAAAATTGGGCTACTTGCCAAAGAGTGCTATTGCTTAATGTTATTGGTTCAACTGTTTACTTTTTCCTTTAGTTTGGTTCTAAACCCGCTGGTCTGGGATTTGATTTAGTATTTCCAAGAAAGCTTCCTTGTAGTCTTTTAGTGATAGTTCTAGCTAACTGACCAATCTATCTCTCTAAATTCCTAAGTGATGCTTCAGTGTTTCTGAGTGCTACTTTAGTGGCTTGAAAATGGGCATTTAAGCAATGCATAAATCTATTTGACAATTCTTCAACATTGGGGGCCCTATTATAAGGTTGTATATTTCTATTTTGCTATTATTGTCCTCCCTAAGGAAAATTTGAGTGATTTCCCTAGCCTAGATTATATGTATTGCTAAAAGGATTATTTTGAGATCGGTAAGCAATAAAATTATCATCTTTGATTTTAGCCAATGATTCATCCTACACTAAATTCATCAACTTCATCCATCCTTCCATTTTCTTACTTAAGTTCTCAACCTAGGTTATCAATGTAATCACATAATCTACTTCAAATTTCTTGTTTACCTTTACTTTTGATCTTACATTATCCTACTATGAATTGTCCATTGCCACACCATTGATAAGATTTTAGGTCTCATGTGGTGGCTCACCACTTAGAGTACCTCCAACTACGGCATCAATCATGTGATGCATAGAATAATTGAGCTCATTATAAAGTGTTTGGATTTGCATCCACATAGGCAATCCATAATGTGGAAATCACCTCAATAATTCCTTGAATCTCTCTCAAGTATCATAGAGGGTCTCACCATTAGTTTGTGCATAAGAAGAAATATCATTTCTAAATTTCATTGTCCTAGTAGGCGAAAAATATTGTCTTAGAAACATTTCAACTAAATCATTCCAGGTGGTGATAGAACCTTTAGGAAGTGAGTTAAGCTACTATTTAGCATTATGTTGCAAAGAGTATGGAAACAATATGAGTCTTATTGCATCATCTATGATACCATTGATCATGAAAGTGTCACGGATCTTTAAAAAGCTTGAGATGTGATTGTTAGGATCCTTATCAGCCAATCCATCAAATTGAACAAATTGTTACACCATTTGTATTATGTTGGATTGAATTTGAAAATTCGTTGCTCGTACTGCTAGTCATGTGATGTTGGATTTAACTCCAGTTGCCTTAGGCTTAGTAAACTCTATCAGGGTCTTGTTGGCTTCATCATTATTTCCTACCATATTTTCAATCTCTTATTCCTCTTTTGAATCTGATTTCGATTCTTCTTTCAACTAGAGTGGCAAGCCTTGACTAATTTGATCCATTGCTTCATGAACTCTTTTGTGAAGGTATCATGAAGTTCTTTCAATTTCTAGATTGAATTCCATGAGATTCTTATTGCTACTCTAGGCCATAAACTAGAATAATTCAGAAATTAGAAACAAATTAAGGAGGAAAAGTACCAAAATAACTAAAGGGAGGAATTATTAAAAACATGTTAAAATAACTAGAAATTTAGGGCTTTTGCTAAATTCCTAATTAGTCTACTCCATTGACTTCCCAACAATGGCACAAAAAACTTGATTGGAAGTGTATATCATAAGCAAGTGCACCTAGTCAAATTATAGTATAGATTCAGATTTGAATCCAAGTGTCATTTCTATGAGGAACCATAGATAAGAGTTAAATCTAATTATTTAGCAATGTTATCCCTATAATCTTCCAATTTAATAAAAGATAATAAAATAAAGATTGAAATAACAAAAAATAATTAAAATGTCAAAAACATAGACCTAAACAGAAATAAGAGCAATTAAAATAAAGGAGAAAATATGTTCCTTAGTAAATTTTTGTATTATTTACTATCTAATTCTAAGTAACTTATTCAATCTTAATTAAGATATTGAATCCTTAGGATTCCTATTACAAACAAATCACAATTGCGTCTCTAACTAATTCTTAATCCTCATAACACTCTACCCAAATCACTTCCAGAATAGAGCATTGCCGAATCACATGAAACCCTTCGAACCCATTATTAGGTTGCCCTAATCTGGAAAAATATAACTACTAAACAAGCCAGTTGGTTTTGTTTAATTGTACCAATCAATCATATTATATGAACTTGAGAACTTTATAATAGACCTAAGTAACAATTCAATCACCTGTAAAATTGAATTAAAGAACGAACTAAAACAATACAATTAGATTACAATACATAAATATCATAGATTGAATTAACACTATTAATATAAATAACAAAGTTACAATAGAACATAGTGTTTAATAACTTTACTAAGAAAATGTAAAATAACTACGTAAAAACAAGAAAAAAAATAAGAAGAATAGGGAAACCCTTATAATTTTACCCTACTTCAAGGGGCTCTTTTTGCAAACTTAGGCTTAGACACCTATTTACAAGAGTTGGACCTAAATTTACAAAGAAAACTTGACAAAATTGGAAGATTTGAAAATCATAGAATGTCCATGCCTAAGGTTTACGACTATAAAGATGGGACATGATCTTGCACTTAGTTTAAAATCTTCAAAATTCAATGCAAATTAATTATGAGGGGTGCATAGTTGTGGTCTTCACCTATGGTGTTCACTAGACTTCATTTCTTACTTGAAATTCTTTTACTCCAAATCCTTAATCAATGCTCTTCTTCAAATAAGCTTCAAAACTTCATGAAAGTCTTCAAAAATTCATTAAACGCTTCTAAAGTCTCTAAAAGTGACAATGAAACAAATTAAGCTTCAAATTGCCATTGAATGAATGAAATTAATATACAAAATTGCAAAAAATTACCTTGAAACACGTATGCCATTTACATATTATCACTGGTCTAACCTTATTGTCCTTAACATAATGATAGCACTTAAACAAATTCTTAACTCGCTCTTCCTAGTTTAAGTATTCAGCGACATTACCACTTCCTAAGAAGCTTAGAATTTGGACTCTTACATTATTGATACTTTAGCAAGCTTAGGTAGTATGGTCCTCTTTATAATAGTCCTTACCAAACTTCTTGTCAACTTCACTAATATCGTCAAGATCTATTCTTTGGCAAGTTAGTCACTCTACTCTCCTTTGGGGATGCTAAATACTCAACTCTATTAGGTTAGCCTTCAAGTTTGCTACCTTAAAGTGTACGATCTAGTCTTTCATCGATCTTGTAGAACTCTTTATCATTACTCTCTTCTTCTTCCATGACCTTCATCCTCCTATTAGCTCTTTGTTCAACTCCTCCAACTCGAAAATAGTGAGTTGGGTAAACTCTTTTACATAAAACTTCATCATTAGGTGACAAAACATTTTAAAATGATAAATAAAAGAATGGTTAATCGGTCTCACCTTATGTTGGTGTATGCTTGAGAGTGTAACCTACGCTCGAGCTTAGGCTTCCATCAAATCTGTTCTAATCACTAAAGTATTCGTCCTCTTTTGTTGACATGCCACACGGCTCTTGTTCTCTATAGGCTTCATTATACCAATCTTTAGTGCATGCGCTTAGTTTGACACTAACAATGGAAAAGACGGCTCGCAATTGTAGAGGACGATGGCTATCTTATTGAATGCTTGTTCTATGGCCACTGTCGATGTAGGAGTAGCATTAACTTGAGGGGCAATGTGAGATAGGATAGGGTAGCTCCTCACATGCCTCTACCACAACTTCAAAATGTCGAAATCTCTTATGGTGACACTTTTAGAGAACTCGAAATTTGTAGTCATGTAGTGTTGAAGTTCAATCAGTGCCTTCCCAAACCATTATCGTTTCAATTCTTAGGCCAACAAATGTTCACTCACAAATAAGTAATAGTGTTTAGAAGGGGGTAGTGAAGGAGAAACTGTTGTCTAGCTACAACATGTGCATTGATAATATGTGAAGAGCTCTTCTAGGTTCGTTGTGGCTCTCAAAACCTCCTCTTATGCTTATAGATTATACATGTCTTGGAAATCCATTAGTGAATTAATATACTTGTAATAAATTTTCAAATACATTTCAATTTTACAATAGGGGTCTGAAATTGTAGCTACAAGATAAATACAAGGAATTTCCCTATAATACATTAACCACTTACGTGCCATATCAAATGCACAATCGTAGAGGTTTAGGCCCCTATATGCTTCCAGTAAAGCATCGAGAATGTTGATGGATGACATCATGAACAAATGGACACTGGCTCTATAGACTTAAGAAAATGTTTTAGTTGAGTCATGAAAAACCTTAAGAACATTGAGCAACCGGATACATATCCATTTGTTTGGGTGAATTTCAACTTCCAGTAGGTTATATATCACAATGTTACAAAATAGTACATTATAAGGAGTGGTGCTATGCAATAACTCGTAAGTTGAATTTCAATGGTGAACCACATCCATCTTAAATTTTCTATGTCTCTTCCTGTATTTAATGCAATAGTTCTTCTACTTCTTGTGTAAAGATGACCTCTTAACTATTACTTTCACTATGGCCTTTATTGGGGAAATCTTGTCCTCCAAAGCTGCGATACCATCCTTGATACACAAGTTTATAACATGGCATGCACAACTAATATGAAAAAAATACTCCTCTTAGCATTGATTAACAAAGGTTTTTTAGATCCACTATCGAGGTGATGTTTGCAATTGTATTATCGAATTTGATTGAGAAAATTTTCTTAACTTATACATACTCATTTAGAATAAAACTTGTTATTTTATATGTATTTTGTGCCATATGGCCCTTGTTGAATACCCTTAATGCCAACAATCTTTTATACAATTGCCACTTTTCTTCGATCCAATGATAAGTCATGCTTATATGCAAATGGCCATGAAAGGGATCAATCCATATATCAGCACATATAGATATGAAAATCTAAGGAAGTAAACTTATGTGCAAGTTCACACTTACATTTATGGTAGAGCTCCTAGTTGGCTTTACTCAATGTACTGTAACTTACTTAGTGCATTTTAGGATTAAACGTAACCTACTTATATTTGCTTTACCATTGGAATGCACTTATGTTAAAGGACAAGTGCATGTTTGCGAGGTATTGTACAAGATTGTACTTATACTTCTCTTTATTGTACCACATCAATGTTAGTCTAGATAAACCATCATCTCGTGCAATTTGCTATTGCATCTTGTCTATCCTGATCTCTCTAGGATACTTCGATTTTAGGTGTCTATTGAGAGTACCGTAACTTTCGCTAGATTTCCATGTGTAGTGTGTATTGTAATAGTTACAGAATGCTCATGAGTTCTCTTATTCATCTCTACCTTTAAAAATGTTTAGTGAACATTTCAAATTTACTAGGTTTGGGGGGGTTTACTAAACATAAAGATTTTGAACTGCCTGACTGCTAACCCATTAGTTGCTTCTCCATCTCTAGAATTATTTAGATGTCATTCTCCTCCTCTTTGAAGATTGCTATGGGACAACTCTTACGTAGAGGTCACAATTTCGGTGGTGGTGGAGGTATAGGGTCGATGTTTGGCATGATTTCTTGTAGTCACTCCTAGGCATAGTCGTACTCTAAGTATGATGGTATGTCTTTGAAGCGCTATGATGAAGACGACGTAGCTATGGCTTTCCCCTTCCTTTTATGCTTGATGAGGAAGTTTGCTTCTTTTTAGAAGAGGAACGTAAGAAGAAACGATCCATGATGATATTTTAATATCTCTTATTGAAAAGGAAAAAAATTTACATGCAAAAAAAAAAAAAAAAAAATTCTACCAAAGGCAACAAAAAAAGTTTGAGCGAAATATAAAGATTTTAGATATGACGTAAGTTAGTTACACTAAAATAATAAATTATTTTTTAAGTAACAGAATCGTAGTTACTTAAACAAATTAGAATTTTAGAAATAAGAAGACTGAAATGAGCAAAATGAAGCTTGAATACGAGAACAAAATGTGGACAACAAATATTAAAGGTAAACAGGCAACATGTATATATGTATGTATGAAGTTTTGTGATTTTATAATGGAGAGCGTGTGTGTTGACTTATATGAAACTTTAGGGAGATTGAGCTTGAGCCTTGAATTTGAACGAATTCATTCCACTTTCATTGTCAAAGCTTGCAAATGTTTCAGCATAAAATACATTACACATTCACTTGAATTTGAACGAATTCATACATACATCATTGTGAAATGTTTTTGCAAAAATTTGACGATTGACAAAATGAAGTGAAAGTTGGTGACTTGACTTGATGTTGTGTTGTGACTTATAGTGCATGATTCATGAATAGTAATTAGTGTCATGTGTGTAATGTGTTTTTTGAAAAGGACAAGTGAAGTGAATTGTGGGCCTTAACTAGTATATTATAGCTATTAAATCGCTTAGGCTCTTAGGGTCCAATGGTTCACCTATTGGTAACCAACCTGTATACATGTCTAATAATAGGTTAACCTAATCCATGAGTAGCTCAGTGGAAGTGACGCATCACTCAAGCTCAATATGGCTTTTAACTTGTTGGACGTAACTCACCAGTCAAGATTAAAGGGTCGCTTGTCGACTAACCTTACTTAAGGGTTAATATAATATCAACTAGGGTTAGGATTTGGATTCTCAACACAAAGAAGAGTGGAAACTCAATAAATTTCATTAATCAATTAGGAAAAATGTCTAATTACAAAAATTGATATAACATGATATTTATACCTGAGTGTCTAGGGTTACATTTTAATATATGAAATAACTGAAATGGATAAAAACTAAATGCAAAAGTTTGCAAAAAGAGAAAGGACAATTTTGTAATCTTTCTAGAAAGAGAATATCCAATGTTAGGTTGTACTTTTGAGAGTTGTGGGACATGTGTCTTTAGGAGAGTGGTTGGCGGACGTGCTGCATAACGAATTTTGTCTCACTAATATAAGGTTAATAGTGTTTAGGCCCTTAATCAAGACAAAGCGTTCACTTTGGAACAACTTGTGAGCACCATCATGATAAGCTTCTGCTTGAAAGGTAAAGTGGTTACTAGAGTAGGTTGGTAGGATAGGTCAAGGATCCTTGGATAGCTTAGCTTGGACTTACTCATGCGAAGAGATTAGACTTGCTAGTGCTTAGAGTTAAGGACAAGTCAGATTAGCATCATAGGACATCATCCTCTGGAGTTAAGCAACAGTTGAGAATTCAACAGACCATATTAGCTAGCCCTCTTGCTCAAGAGTGAATGGGGGCCTAGAGGTTGATTCCTATCACTTCCTCTCATAGATCCATACTCTATTAGCTAGTCCATTGCTGCCTATTTAAGATACATTATGTTGGCTAGCTTGTTAGGTAAGGTAGCTCTAGGTTGCAAATCGATGCAATGCTTAATACCTTAACATAGGTGTAAACCTTATGCAGTTATTCAAGAAATAGGTCCTTGAACTACTCAATCAACCATCACATCTCTTGTTCCTCCCCTTCAACATATGTCTAATTAGAAAGAATAAGGGTTTGCTCGACCTTATGGTCTATACCAATTCACTTATGGTCAAAACTTGAGACTTCTTCTCTTTTGAGCTTGAGCAAGTTGCAAATGGGTTTCATTGACTTGTCTAGGGGTCATGCATTATAGCACAACCTTCTTTCTATCCTTCATAAAGGCATATGTATGCTTATACCTATCATGAATAACTTTGAGGTTAAACAACCAAGGACATCTTAGCAAGATATGCAATGCACATATTGGTACAACATCACAAAGGATCTTATCCTTGTATCTATTATTGATAATAATGGGTACTTTAACCTACTGGGTCACATGCAAGGAACCTTTCTCATTCAACCAATGTAATGTATATGGTTTTAGGTGCTTATAGGTCAACATTATTGAACTAAAGATGATGCAGCGACAACATTATCACAACTCTTTACATAAATGAAAAGTTCACATAAATGTTCATTCACTATGCAATTAGTTTGAATAAGTTATTGTGTTATGCTCATTGTTGGAGTTAGGCAAGGTACTTAACATCCTCCTTAGAACAAAACTAAGAAATTTCCCTTGATCAGCAGAGATAGTAACCTCTTCTTCTACACGTAGTTCTTTAGATTTCTCCTCTTCCATAGCCTTCTCCACTACTCCATGATGTGTGCCTCTCTCTTTGACATCATCACTCATCTATTTGGGCATTGGGGGGCTAAGTGTTTAATCCCAAGACATTTAAAGTACTTGATCTCATTAGTCTTTCACTCTGATGTTTGGACTCGTTTAGAACTCTATCTTCCTCTACTTTTCATAATCTTGCCCTTTGGTTTTTCCCTTTGCTCTTCCTTTAGGACTATCAACTTATCTCATCTACTCAATCCCATCCTCATCTATCATTGAGCATTAGATTAATTAGGTTGGCTAGGCAATGCAACTTGGCTCAGTTTAGCTTGATAAGAGTTATTTCACTTTTATCACTTGACCTTCTAGGCAACTTTAATGGCTTCATTAAGAGTATTAATTCATTGAACTTCCATTATGCTCCTGATCTCATATTTCAAGCCATCGATAAATCTAGAATTAGTCCAAGCTTTAAGTTCTTCAACCTCACACCTAATCATTAGAATTTGGAACTCCTTGAAGTATTCATCAATGCTCATTTTGCTTTATCTCAAAGTTTGCAATCTCTTGAGCACATCTTATAAGTAGTAGTCGAGCATGAACTTTCTTCTCATGACGCTTTTCATCTCATTTTAAGTTTGGATCTCCCCCTTACCATCTCATCTTTTGATGCTTAGCAAGATCTTCTACCACAAAGTAGTATACTTAGCAAGTTCAACGGCAGTTAAATGAACTTTTATAGCCTTATCAAAGTCTGATAGTCATACAATTTGTCAACATTATCTTCTTAGTCTTAGTAATCATCTACATCTTCACTCCTAGTGAAGGTTGGAATTTGCATCTTCAAAGCTTGTACTCCTTCCTTTATACTCATCAAAATTATTATTAACTTCTTCTTGTTCATCAATCTCCTCAAGATTAATTCATCTCTAAGCTCTTCTACATCCATCAACTCGTTCATTCCAAGCTACGCTCACTCATTTTTCATCTACATTCACATTTATTCGAGCTCTAACTCCTTGAACTCCATTTCTCTACAAATCAATTTGGTCATCCCTAGGAATTGCCTAAAGAAGTTAAGCTTCCACCACTTGTTATACAGTAACTGTAAGATTAAATGTGATAGCAATAAAGTCTTGTATCTACTTGTCAATTGTTCTAGAGGTCTAATTGGCATGTCTCCTACAGCTAAGTGCTTCACTCTCAATGTCTCCAACACCACACCATGCATACTAGAATTTAACATCTTCAATACTAACTCCTTTGAATAAATCACAAACAGCACTAGTGATCACTTTCAAGGAAACTTCAATACAAACTCAACTTCTCAAACACCCTAACTTCAAATATTCTAGATATACTCACAAATACACTCGCAATAACCAATAGAAACCTTTAACTCATAACTCCTTCAACACTATAACCACTTATGAATTTAGTTGCACACATATAAATACTTCCCTTATCATAACCTAGAGCTTTGATACCAAGAGATGGTGTACCTTAGGAATAACCACAAGGATATCAATCCCAACTCAAATTGGTGGTGGGTCCTTCTAACTATAAGATCAAGGAATATGGATTTTGGTGAGAGTTTAGCAAACAGTGAGGTACTTGTATGTATGCTATGCACTAAATAAGCACAACACGGCCTAATTTCTAATTAATATGACACACAAATAGAAGATTAAGATACTCACTATGTTTCCTTACCAAAGGGAATTGATGGGAGTAGTTAGAAACTTAAGAGAAACTCACAAGCAACTAAGAGGAGTTTTTTGGAACTAAAAAATGCAATAACTCATTTCAGCCATTAATGAAAAAAACTATTTATGATAAGTCTTCCAGGGTAAAATTAAAGAGCAAGTGACATAGGGGGATATGATGTAAAAAATTGTAAAATATATATCCTAGAATTATACATAAAAAAGGTAAAGGAGAGAAAACAACAATATCTTTCGACATGTACATGCAAAATAGTATCAATGGACACATGGTAGAGTAGCACTACGGATTTTATTGTAGGGAAGACAAATCTATACAGGTTTAGGCTAGCTTACACTATACCAAAATTGGCCTTTAGCCATGTCCAACAAACATAGCTGAACATTAGAAAAACATGGAAAAAATCTATTAGCCACATTTAATAGACTTAGTATTGTAACATAGCAAAATGTGCATAGCAAAAAGTTTCACTATATTTCAAAGTGCAAACATAGCCAATGGTAGGAAACGTGGCAAAATAGATAGATTATTTGTGATGTTACACATGGCTAATAGTATAGATTTTGCTGTGTTTATACATGGCTAAATGTTAGAACTTGCTACGTTTAGATTTAGCAATCAATGTAGGTTTTGCCATGTTTATATGTAGGCAAAATGTAATTTCTATCATATTTACATATAGCTAAAAGTTAAATGCGCAAGTATACATCTACAATTTACCACCTTTATATGTGCTCCTTATGGTTGGTTCAGCTACGTTGATATGTGGTAAGACATGATTAATGCTATGTGCACAATGAATTGCTACATGGTAGAAGAACCAACACTAAAAATCATGTATAAATATGATAGATAGTATTTAATACATTTTATCTAAGAATTGTTATGTTTAGACATAGTTTATGTTATAAGTTTTAATCATGTTTACATGTGGCAAAACATAATAAGTACTTTTCTTCCTATGATTTACTACATTTAAATGTGACCAAAACTAGGTTATAAGCCACCTATAAACATGGCAAAGTTTACAAAACTATAATAGAATACCTATTATTTATTAGATTTATTGTCGTTTATATCTATTATTTCAATCACACCTGTTTAACTTGTCATTTATATCAGTTATTTAATTACACCTATTACACCATAAGTGGAATTTCTATTACACATGTTTAACTTGTGATTTACACATGTTATTTTAATCACATGATTGGATACTTTGTAAATCTGTCTTATTTCAACATAAGTGGCAATTTAGACTTCAAATACTAATAATTCAAAAGTTTGTTGAATGTCTTTATACAAACACATTGTAACATAAATTACTCAAAGTTAATGAAAAAATCCATCCATACTGTAAAAAAGTAAATAAATATATCTAAAATATAGATAAGAATATCTATATATCTCCTTAATTTTCTTTATCATTTCTTGTATCATCATCATTCTTACTATTGCTTGCATCTGAAAGTCCTATTATATCATATATAAAGTAATGAGTAACAAGTAAATATAATTATATTTCAAAAAGAGACAGTGAATTGTAGGAATTGTTTTTAATAACTTAAATTATAGGAGGAAAATCTTCAACAAATTACTTAGTTGAAATAGCTATAAAACAATTTAAATCAAGTCATTGGCCCTAAAAAGCTTGAGAAAGCTACCAATCTTAAGGAAAAAATACTCACAATAGAATTGTTGATTTGTACCGTTTTATTCTTTTGTTTGTTTCTAATTGTAAATAAATATTATAAAAAAGCAAGTATACTAGAAAAACATGACAAACACTTACAAGTTGTTGTCTTCTATCATTTAATCGCAAGTGAAAAAACAGTACACACTCTCAACTTAACATAGACACTTATGCACACACATATACAAAACTTGACACATCACTTATGTATGCTACTGCACTAAGCACACATTGGCCATGTTAATAGTAGCATGACTATGAAAAACAAATTTAACCAAAAATATCAAGGTATACATATTTACCAAATTTTGGCATATAGTAAACATTAAAAAAGAAATAATAATTACAACTTAAAACTTTAAATTGGCTCCACAAAAAATGTATAAGATTAAAATAATCTTTGCATTTGAAAATTCAAGGACTTCATCATTCCACAAAAGATTTCTAGTTGACAAAATTCAATTCACATACTCATAATCTTAAAAGAAAAAAATTTACGCATGAGTGGGTAGCTTAACAAGCTAGCTATAATCG
Source organism: Lumnitzera littorea (assembly GCA_024138015.1). Lineage (NCBI taxonomy): Eukaryota > Viridiplantae > Streptophyta > Magnoliopsida > Myrtales > Combretaceae > Lumnitzera > Lumnitzera littorea. Next base: position 66,145,601 of record JAMXBB010000012.1, on the reverse strand, counting down.
GAATAAGTAAAATCTCTATCAATAATATGAGGCTATTATGATAAACTGTAGCATTTTATTTAAAAATAATATAATTGCAAAATGTAAATATATCCCAAAATTATTCATCGGGCCTATCATCTAAAACCTAACTCTATGCCCATAAAGTTTAAAAATAAGTGTATATTTGGAACTATTAATAAAATACCAAGACCATTTCTAACAAAAGGAAATGAAGATAATAAAAAATTTGTATTGAAGAAAACTCGATGCAGTTGTACTTTTAATTTTAAGAGAATAGTTGATTTCTAGCATATGGGCTTTAGTTGATTATCATTAAAACAATTTGTTTAACAAATAGAGAAGTGTGCATAACAAATCAATTCTATTTAGTAAATTTACACATCTCCACTTTTAACTCTAATAGGACCAAGGAAAAAAGATTAGAAATAACATGACATGAGTAAAACAAAAAATAAATAAACAAATAAATATACTTAGGGCTTGATTTTAGCTACGCATCATCTCACCATTTCAAATTCGTAACTTCCATTTATGAGAAGCAATGTGAGAATAAGCTTGATAGAATCAACTATTCCATTAAATTGACAAATTGTACTCTCCATTGTTTACTTAGTAGCCATTTGCTTAATAAGTAATTAACAAGATTTCAAAATAACAATTTTTTATCCAAAAAACATTTCATTATAACAACAAAAAAATAATATTAAGAATCATAAAATATATAAACCTGATACTATCATAATCGACCCACAAACTTTCAATAAATTGTGCTTTGCATAATGCTTCTTAAGTGACTTTATCAAGAGTGACTTCTCAACCTTCACAAGCATAGAAAAAATCATTCACATAAATAATTAGGATATTAAATTGTAATTTGAAAAATGTAATTGAGACGGGCTTTTACTGAAGGAATGAAAAAGAATATTTAAATAAAAAAGTTCTTTAGACATTTTACAATTAAGAGTTTCAAATCAGCTTTAGCATTTTGCTAATTAGTTGTTGCTCCAATCTAAAATTGCATGTTTTATAATTGATGGCATTCTCATTTATTTATCATACCCATAGGAGATGTTATTATAAAGAAATAAGAAAGGTATCCTAGTCTTCCATATGCATATTAAATTTATGATATGATAATAAATACCAAAAAATCTAATCTTTGCATGAATCAAAAAAATGAAAAAGAAATATGAATTAAAAAAAAAAACCACTACTTTAAATTTGTCCTTTCAATAAATCGTTCTACCATAAACATTAAAAATTATCATTAGTTATAAGAGGATAAGAAATTAAGACAAGTCCATATAAAAAAATTAGAATCAAATATATATATTTATTTATTTGTTTAGTAAATATCAAATTAAATAAGGTGGAAATGAATATCTAATCAATTTGATATTACAAGGTAATTTTTTTCTTAAATTTCTTATGAAATATACATCATGACAATGTGCTATTTGTAATGTTTTCCCTCATGATTTAACTTTCATAAACTTTAATGCTTCTTATAGAAGAAATTCATATGAAACCTTTTGTCAAACTTCAAATCACCTTCGTTGACAACCATGTAAAACCTTCAAACCTTATATCCTTTTCACTCGTGTTATCTCTATACATATTTACTATAGAATAAATTATGATCAATGACTTAACAAGCACCTAGAATTTGAACTAAATAAAATGTTAACTGGGGAATGCAATGCATGCACATCCAATTAGGAAGATGCATAACTTTCAATAAGTATAAAAAATAAAACTTTCAAACTACAATATCTCAATCACATAGCTAATGTGATAATTGTGGAGAAAATTGAAAACAAACTAAAGACAAAAATCAAGCAATGCATAGTTATGAATGGGACAAAGTGAAATGGTGAATGATTTAACATACCTTTTCCTTGTTATGGTGGTAGAATATGAGTAATTAAGGTTAGCAAAAGTGAATGTGACAAAATGAAAAAGTGAATAATCTAACATACCTTTTCCTTGTTATGGTGGTAGAATATGAGTAATTAAGGTTAGCAACAGTGAGCAATAGAGAGATAAGTGAACATGAAAGTCATAAGTAGAGAGAGGCAAAGTAAGGATAGTAATAGAGCCTAAGGCTTGCAATTGTATTGGAATGGGGCTTAGGTTTATCTCTTTTAAAATAAATATATTATATAGATTTTTTCATTTGTCAATATTTTTCATTAATTAAATATTAGTATAAGCAATGCTAAAATATGGTAATGATCAAGTAAATAATTTGTTGATAGTGAATAAAATAAATCGATCAAGTATAGGGATGTTTATTAAAAAAATAAAATAAAATCTTCTTTCTTCCTTAATAAAGATTCGAACATATATAGTGTATTTGATACCAATTATCATAGGAAATTGGAAAAAGACTATTCTTTCAAATAAATACACAATCTATCTAAATATAATATATTAGGCTTACAAGGATATAAACAACTTCTAATCTAATAGAAACCTGCAAAAGAAACACTTTCTTTTTTTTTTTTTTGTTCCTTCTATAAATTACTATCTTGATTATTTAAATAAAGCATACTAATCGACATTTGACTCAAAACAGACTCGATTATCATACTAGAGGGGATAAGAAAAAATAGGCATTAGCAAAACTCACATGGAAACTTTGAAAAAATTAGCCAATTATCATAAAAAGTCGAACAAAAAAACAATTTTTTCAAATAAATACACAATCTATTTAAATGCAATATATTAGGCTTACAAAGATAAAAGTAACTATTATAATAGAAATCAACAAAAGAAACATCTCTTCCTTTCTTTTTTTTTTTTTTTCCCTTCTATAATTTTACTACCTCTTATTATTTAAATAAAGCATGCTAATCAGCATTCAACCTAGAATAGCTACAATTAGTATACTAGAGGAAACAAGAAAAAACATGTATCGATAACACTCACATGAAAACTTTAGAAAAAATTATCTTAATAAAAAAATTAAATTTCTTATTATTTCAATATGAGTCTTTTATTTATTAATTTATTTTCCATAGAATATAAATTATTTATTCAAAAATCACTACTACATATAACATTATATTATATATATTGAACAAAGAATGTAAAATTCCTTAATATAAATCCTTATAATATATATATTTCTATTGTAAACTTTCTTTTTTTAAAAATAAAAAGGTAAAAAGAATAACTGTAAAAGGTCAAATCCTCTTAAAATTATGTTGTCATGATCTTCTATTAAAAATAAAAATAAGATTATTATTTTTTTTTTGCTTATAAATAAGATTAAATTAAAGCATTAAATGCCCTTCATAAAATTTTTGTGCAAAATTATTTAAAAAACCAAGTTATGAAAAATGGATCTTTGGTGGTGTAATTAAATATGATGTAGAAGTGGGGAGGTGAGGTTAAATAAAATAGGAGAGAAGACTGCCAAACATAGGACACCAAAGATAGATAGATAAGTTTTTTCAAAGTGCAAAATATTTTGATAGTTTTTGTATGGGTATAAAGTTAGATTATGCATGTAACATGGTAGATAAATTTGGATTATTTTTGCAGAGTGTTAAAAATAGGAAGATTTAAGAATATAATATAATACTTGGCAAATATATCCCTAATTAAATTGATAGATAGTTGATATAAGAGTTGGGAAAGATTAAAAAATTCACTTGTTTCAGAGGTTTAACTGTAGGTATAGACAAAAAAAAAAAAAAACCCTTAGGGCTTAAATAATATAGATAAGTATAGATTATATGATACTAGTAATATACTAAGCATGTTATTATTTATTAATTAGTATCAAGCTATAATGGTTTTAAGATTTTAATATCTTCCACTAATTTTTTTTTTTCACTTTACTATACTCTAGAATAAAATAAGATATATTTTAAAACAAGGAATAAGATTGCTTTTATTCAATCCATGTTTTTCGACTAATTCCCACTCTAACAATGTACAATCGCAACATAAAGCATGTCCTAGTGTTTCATTCTTGTCCATAACATGTCATTTTCAAACTCAGTTCTTTTTTTTTTTTTTTTCTCTAGAAAAAATATAAAAAACTTAATTTGTTTTGGGTGAAAAAAAGCCCTTAAAGGGTATAATGAAAACTAAAAAGTCTTTTGGGGACGTTTACTATAAGAAAAAGGGTAGCCAATTAAAGTAGACGTTCAATCTTCTAACATTCATTACAAACATAGCCTAATTATATATTCCACGTCATATTTAACAAACATCGTTAAAACATATAACAATTGACCATAACGTTGCTAAACGTCGAAAGTTTTGTTGTGTTGGACTTGTTCTAAAATGGTTGGGGCAGGTCGAGTGTAACTCAGGATAGCTCAGACAATCTGTTGGTGGTAGGCTCCTGGCTGTTAAAGTTGGTTGATTCATTTGTAAAGTCCTCCTAGGTCGAACTAACTATTCATTCAGCAATCGATGAAAGCATTACAGACATAGGGAAGCTTGGTAGGCAGTACAACTTGGATGTCGGCATGAGGGTAGCTTCCTCCTCCGTTGGTTGGTTGGTCAGAATCCTCCATATACGATTCATAAGGCCTCAAGTTTGGGAATGGGTAACAGAACTAGTGGATTGATTCCCATCACTTATTCTTATCTTGCGGATGTATGACGACCTGTCCTATAGGTATCACATATCGTAGTATATTATAGAGAGACCCTTATGGGGCAAGACATTATAATTAGTCTAACATAATGAGCTATAAATTAGGGGAACCTAGTTGAGGTTCTATTATAGTCATCAAACTAAATTATATGTATTAGGCAAACTGTGTAGATCCCATTAACCATTTCTCATATATTGGAAAATAATAAGTTGCCTTAAATTTTGAAACTATAGAGTACAAGTTTTATGCAGGTTATAGAAAATTTGGGATCATAGATTTACCAATGATTTCTAAGGGAAATCAATTTTGGAATTTATTTTATGATTAATTAGGCTACATTTGTTTTTAGGGAAATCAAATGTTAGCGTAAAATGTTTTCCCCTATAAATAATTTCTAGAATATGACAATCCTTTCATGCGTTTGCTTATTTATATAAAAATATGCTAGAAGTTCTTTTCGTACACTATAACTTGTAATCATACTGAGTAAATTATTATTAGTATGTTACTCAAAATACGTCATATCAAACAAGTTATGTAAAAGTATAAAATACAATTTATTTTGTAATATTAATTATTATAACCTCCTTATTTGATTTTCTATATAATTTTTAACAAGTTTTCATTTTTTTTTTCCTTTCCAAACTAGATTCTTTCATGTTTAAAATATCATAATAAAAATCAAATAACTATCATTTTCAAATAAAAACGACTTTCCATTTCAAAAACAGTAAGAAAGGAGCTATATTTTCTCTTCACTTAAAAAGTTTATTTCATTATAGCAAATAACAGTAAATTGGAAAAAAAAAAAAACCATTTTTTGTAAAAAATATTTATCGTGAAACAACCGGGGCCCTTAGAAGTTTGTTTACTTCCATCCCAAAGAACAAAGCGTTAGTTTGATACTGAAGGACGTCATGATCAAGAGGGCATCGGGCACTGAGATGACAACATGTTGAGTTGAATATTTTGCATCCAAAGTACTTTTCTGCAGTGCCAGCGAGCTTAGGAAATAATTCCTGGCCGAGAATCATTTCCTTTTACTTCAGGTTTATGACTTGACTATGGCCTCACTAGGATACAGTTTTTCCTTTCTTTGCATTCCCTATACCCTAACCCTTTCAACCGTATGCCAAAACGTAATCTCATAATCCTTGCACAGAAGCAAGCTCATAATCCTTGTACATAAGCAAGCTTGCTAGTTGAAAACTTACATGGATTTTATCTAAGGAATAGAGAACCAAAACCTGATCTGTCCTGTTGAGGAATGGATGTTAATGCCACTAGGTTAGAAGAGCTTTGGCATGCCTATCACTACTTAATATTGGGCTTTCACAATTGCCAAAGAAAGTGTTAATCTGTTCCCAGTGATTTTGGGCCAGCAACCCATCCAATGTCGAACCAGAAACAAGACATGATAACAATTAACATCGAGAAAATCAACTGATGCACGCTCTTCCACTTCAAACGGCTACTCATTTACCAAAATTTCACAATACAGAACTTGGGACGTAAGTGGCAGGCAGTGGTCAACAAGCATCAACCTTTGGATTTGACTATGTAGATTACATAAACTAAGATCCGATACTAAATAACTACTATAAACACTCTGCAGTTGTGCTTAGGCTTTTGATGTATATCTATACATACAGCTTTAGATTCAAGACCACGCCACACCAGATATGGCAACAACACCTATTTCTTCAGTAACTTCTAGTTTGCTTAAGTTTGCTTTTACCTGCTACAATTTATCTTGCATTGAGCAGCATTGTGAGAACACTCTTCATTTTTGGCCTACCTTCAGGTGATGTACGTACACATGAATGAGCAACCTTGAGGACTGCAATCATCTGGCTTCTAACAGCAGGAGATGCCCTGCTGATGCTAGAATCAAGTATGTGATCCCATTTCCCTTGCTGTGAATAGTTGGTCAATACCCACTCTAACTCAGTTCCCTCACTCACAGCAGGCTTCCCAGTGAGTAGTTCCAGAAGCACCACCCCAAAGCTGTAAACGTTTCCTGCTGCTGTTATTCTCATGGTATAAGCATACTCTGGAAAATAAGAGCAACAATGGTTAAACCTCTATCAAAGCAAATCCTTCATCTGAAAAATGTCTGGATTTATCAATTTGGTAATGACTTGTGTTCACTAGTCAACAGAATGATCAGCATAGTTATAAATAGGGATAAATAGGTAAACGAGTCAAGTTGAGATGATATAATATTGAGCTCAAGGTTGAGCTTGACTCAAATTCCAAAACTCAAGCTTAATTTGAGTTCAACCTAGTTTAGATTTAACTTCAGCTCAAGTTGAAGTGGTACTTGATAAGTTTAAGCAATACTCAATTAAACTTGTTTAAGCTTGTTTTATTTTAAAAATATATTTTTCTATCAAATTTGATGTCAAAACTTGACTTATACTTGAGTTGGACTTGAACTAGATTAGGTTCACAATCTCATTGAACCTAATATCATGAAGCCCGAGCTTGACTTGAAAGCTATTCGAGTAAATATCAAGCAAAAGTTGAGTAGTTGGTGAGTAGGTTTGGTTCATGCACACCCTGGCTATAACTATGTCATCCATAAAAGTTGCTGGTTTAAAGGCAGACTATAAGAAGCCGTAACTAAACTATTGGTAGTTGCAAAACTCTATCCACTCGGAGGACAAATTCATATAAGTAACTCCATGTGTTCAATTGCATTTTGCTATGAAAAAGCAGTAAAGTACCAAGAAACTCAGAGGGATATTCACCTGGAGGTATATAGCCAACAGATCCTGCAATTGTTGAAAGGCTGCCAGTACTCTTCGAGGGATCAATTACCTTGCAAAGCTCGATGTCTCCAACCTGAGGTTCCTTCAAGGACTTCAGCATGATGCTTCGGCTAGACAGGTCAAGGAGAAGGATTGGACCTGAGGGGCAGTCATGCAGAAAAGCAAGACCATGAGCTACTCCAACTGCAATGCTATAACAACTTGCCCAGTCCAATACACTAGTGCTGCCATGCAGAATGTCATAGAGGGTCCCCTTTTCTGCATATTCATAGAAAAGATAGGCACTGTCTATTGTCAAGACATAGGCCAGCGGGGTCATTATATTTGAATTGTTCAACTTCCCAAGAACCTGTAGCTTTTGCTCGAATCTATCATGACTGCCCAGTTGGAATATTTTGTCACTCCAGTTCAACTTCTTGATATAATATTTTGCTCCAGAAGGCATGGTGGCCTTAGAGTAGGTTGAAAACTTAGTTTTCAGAACAACTTTTGAAGGCTCAATGACCGACTGCATGGCTGTGCCAAAATCAATACTTGACCTGTGAATTCCATTTGCAGTTAAAAAAGTGTCACGTATGACTTGAGGGATGGGAAGATCTTCCCTGGACTGCAATTTTTCATCAGTAACCCTGTAAAACCGTTTTGAAAGTGACACGAATGCAGCTGCAGCTATAATGGCAACAACGATAACAGAACCTACCGCAAAAAGAATGGCGATAACAATGGAATTTCTCTTCCTTGACACAGAATTTGGCGATACAGTAGTGTTTTGGAGGCCTTGGTTTCCATCATACTCTATATTAAGGTGCCAATTAAACTTAGGAATAACCCCAGTGAGCTGATTGTTGGAAAGTATCAACTGTGCTAAGGATGTCATTTGAGTAAATTCTGACGGAATTGAACCAGAAAACCTATTGCTTGAAAGATCCAGAATTTCCAAGTTTGTGAGCTGAGTGAGCGTGTCTGGGATCGCTCCTTTAAATAGGTTACTGCTGAGATTCAAGGAAATCTGCAAACTTGCAGGCATGGCTGGGACATGCCCTTTTAGCTGATTCTTCCCAAGATTGAGCTCTAATAAAGAGCTCAATCTGCCAATACTCTCGGGAATAGATCCGCTCAGATTGTTATTCTGCAAATTCAGGATGGTAAGATTTTGCAAGTTTGATATGGATTGTGGGATGGACCCGATCAAGAAGTTCCAGCTTATGTTGAGTTGTGATAAACTTGCTAGATTCATAATCTCAGAAGGAATAAATCCAGAGAGTCTGTTCAACTGCAGCTTCATGACTTGAAGTCGGGTAAGGTTTCCTAATTCAGGTGGTAAAGAACCGCCCAAGTTATTACGAGCCAAGTTCAATAGAGCTAAATTCTGACAATGTCTTAGCTCAGGTGGTATAGTTCCATTCAAGGAGTTATTTTCCAACTCCAAGTAAGTCAATTTATCAAGCCATTGCAATGCTGCAGAAGGGATTGACCCAGTAAGCTGATTACCACCTAACCTAAGCCTAAGCATGCTTGTAGATACATCACCAGGAATCATACCCTCTAACTGGTTATAAGACAAATCCACAAACTGCAAGCCTTGTTGTGACAACAGGTCAGACGGAATCGACCCTGCTAATTCATTATAGCTAACATCTAAATTCTTGAGATAATTTGTTATTCCACGGGGTATGGAACCACTGAACCTATTCTGATTAGCAGAAAATCGAGATAATGAAGTCAGATTCCTAAAAATATCTGGTATTTCTCCTGTTAGACTGTTGGATGACAAAATCAACACTTGCAGCTTCTCAAGTTGTCCCATTCTTGCAGGAACGTGACCAGAAAGCTGATTATTACTAAGATCAATGCGTTTCAAGCTCTTATAATCAGCGATGTTTTCTGGAAGTGGACCTTCAAATTTATTTACCGAAAGCTCAAGCTCCTCCAAAACCTTGGAGCTCCCAAAGTTAACTGGAAGAGCCCCACTAAACATATTGAAACTAAGATTCAAACTCCTAAGTCTAACAAGACCTTCCAATTCCATATGAACACTACCTCCTAAGATATTGCCAGACAAGTCTAAACACTCCAACCCTTGAAAACCATAAAAAGTAAAATTAGGCAAAGTACCATCCAACTTATTCCTACTGAAATTTAGCACCTTCAGCTCAGAAATCACACCACAAGCAGAAAGAAACCCTTGAGGGATTGAAGCTAATTGGTTGTTGGAAACATCAAGCACTTGCAAGGAATCAATATTACAAACAACAGGAAGAACATCCGAAGAATTGGACAGAGACAAACCGGAAAGAGAGAGTTTAATGATGGCTGTGTTGTTGTTATTGCATGTAACACGATTCCATTTACATGGGTCTGTCTGCCTGGTGATATTCCAAGAAAGTCCTTTACTAACGATGGCACTACTCTTGGAGAGATTGTCCATGGTGTCTATTTGGCCTTGTTGAAGTGAAACACAAAACCCCATAGGGATAAAGCAGAGTATGAATAAGACGCATACTTGAACACACCACTCTATCTTGTTCTTCTTCATCTGCTAACTTCCAAGCAGTATTGATGTGCCTGTTAGTGGAATGGAAAAGGAACGCAGCGAGAGACACAGAGAGAATGTTTTGGTTTTGGGTTATGGATGTGGGAAGAAAAGTGTTACGGTTATGGGTATTGTAAAACAAAATAAAAGAAAGACAAGGGAAAACGGAAGCAAAATAGGGATGGGCGTTGTTGCGCGTTAGCGGATGGCACAACGTATGGTTTGGGAGTGGAGTCGACCGTTACTATATATAGAGTAGACACAAGAAGTTCTACTGTTCCAGTCTTGAATATTATCAAGTGTAATGAATATTTTAAAATTATATGGAGTAATATAAATTATTTAAAAATTTAAATAATTACGATTTAAAAATTTATAGATATATTGAAAATATAAAAATGGAGAGAATTCAAATCAAATATTTAAGTAAAAAGTGTTAACAAAATGTAGAAATAATTATAAATAGTGAAATGATAAACCCTAAAAAATAAAGGACTTAAATTCTTTTTTCTAAAATAAATGGATTAGTTCAATAAACCTTCCATCTTATTTGTATAGATTACTCCTTGAAAATTTAAAAAGTAAATAGTCGAATTGGTTTAGTTTAATATTAAGTAGTTATTGTAAAATAAAAGGAAAGTGAAAAAAGCAGTGCAAAAAGACTTTGACTGACAACAACAGGCGTTGCGTTGTGAATTTCCATTCTTTTTATTCTTTTATGTAATAATGTCGAACAAGTTTGACGTTTTGACCACCCATGACCCAAACTTCACGTTACATAACATGAAAGGCAAGCTTGTTTGTTTCCACTTCGCAAGTCTATCTCTCTCATTTTGTAAAATTTTCCATGGAAACAAACTCTTATTCATGGACCCCACGCTCTTGACTTTGAACTTGGAAAGAAACCCCAACTTTGAATTTGGAAGGAGACGCGGGGTTGCCTCTTTCCTCGTTTAAGAACCTTTTTTCCTTTAACTTAATTTTTTTTATTTTATTTCTAAAATTGCGAATTAGTATAGTTTTATGAATTTATAATTTTTCTAAGATTTTAAAATATATAAAATATAGATTTTTGATAGAATCATAACTTTAGATATATGATTTTATAAATTTATGATTATGTATGATTTTACATTGTTATATATGTCAATTCTTGATAAAATTATGGATTTTACAACCGTATTTATGTATGAACTTTGAAGCTTTCAACCATTTTTGGTTTCATTAATCAAGATAGAGGAAAATCAAAAGAAAAATATAAATAATGAAAAAGAAAAAAGAAAGAGAATGAAAATACTCGTTAGGATTTAAAAACAATTGAAATGAGGGTTTTTTTATGGTGACGTTACGTTGTAACGTTATAATAAATCATATTCTGATTTAGTATATTATACTACTAACAATAAAGTAGAATATCTTGACAATTTTGATTTTATCGAATTTTAGTAAATTATGTTCATTAATGATAAAAACAAAACTATTAACATTTTTATTTTACCATTTATATATATAATTTACTTAAATCAAATATAATTTACCATGACGTTATCATAACGTAATGTTTTGTAAGAAACAAATATCTTTTCCAACTTGTTAAAGTAAATTTGTCAAAATTTGCAAAATGGCCTTCATGTAAGGATAATGATTTTTGTGGACTTAAAAAAGAAACTTCTTCTAGTTTTTGTTATTTTCTTTTTTATATAATTTCCTTAATCCCATGAAGAAGAAAAGAGTGTTATACATCTTTTGAATTGAAATTGTTATTAACCGTCTTTTTTCAATTAATTGTTCTCATCAATCCTTAGTGATGGTAGCAAATCATAGTACTTATCAATCTATTACAATGATTGAGGCCTATTATTTTTTAATAACTAAATTTAGGACTTTTGAGAAATTGTTTCAATTTTTTTTATCGAACTTCACATTGAATCTCAAAAATAAAAGACAATGTAAGCTTATAAAACTATATGTCAAGTATAGAAAATTTTTTTCAAAAAAATACATGAGATAGTATTGTAAAGATTTATTCCTATAGTTGAAAATTTGAAAATTATGACCCGAAACTTAAACGAATTGCTGGAGATAAGTTAAAATAATTTTATAATTGATAAATTGGAACTTAAAAGAATATATTGTACACATCAAGAAATTTTTAATTAAATCGACTAATGTATGTATATTAAGTAGGGAAGGACCTAAACTAATTGCCAATAAACCAAATTCACCTCGAATTGAGCCAAACCAAGCCTAAGGTCATATTTTCTTTTCCCATCAGCATGAATCATATGGCAACTCATCTAAGGGCCCAAAAATTTTAGAAGTCTTTCTCGAAACTCTCGCAATTCTCAAGTTCCTTTCAATATCCTTAATTATAACATTGAATTCCATCGAAACTCATTTAAACCTTACCAAATGAAATGAAATGGCTCTCCTCTCTCCTTCCTTTGGCTCACATGCAAATCTCCATTTAGAAAGGATACAATAAGTATTATACACTATGTATAATATATATGTAGTTTGTAAATTCTAAAAATGTATTGTCATTTACGGTTAGAGTAAATCACAAATGATAATTGATTTGAAAATTATTTATATAATTATTATATATGTTAATATCTTATTGATATTTATAGGTTATATATGCATAATACGTGACACCCATTAAATATTTTTTCATCCCCATCCCCTTCCTTTCATTTTCTTTTACAAAAACTCTCTCAAAAATTAGTAATTCTTAAGAAAGTCATCACAAACTCACTGAGCAAAAAATAGTATTTTACCTACAAAATTCATTAAATCTTTTTTCATCCCCATCCCTTTTCTTTCATTTTCTTTTACGAAAACTCTCTCAAAAATTAGTAACTCTTGAGAAAGTCATCACAATCTCACTGAGCAAAAAAATAGTGTTTTACCTACAAAATTAACTATAGATTAAGGTTCTAGCTTTCAAAGGAAAGCCACTCCCCTCTTTCTCGTCAACAAAGCCATGATGATAGTGGGTGTTAGGAGGTAGCCGACAACCTGTGAAGCCAACTCCCCAGTTTTTATTCTACATCAACCGACTTTTAAAATTTATGATTCTTAGTATTCTAGCTTATTTTTGCATGTTTGTTTAATGTGGTATTTTTAAATTTTTGCAAAGTGTCAAAACACATGCTCCTTAATAAATGCCCTGTTCTGGATGAAAAGTAAACTCAACTTCTGAAAAACTAAATGTTGTTTGTACTTCAATTTAGTATACAGGTATATATATATATATATAACGTCCACTACATGTAACCTTTCTCTCAATCAATGGATATAATAGAACTGTAATGAGACCAGTGGGAATGAAAAAGCAAGGACACTCGCTTGCAAACATTTAGGTTATGAAAATAACTTTTATTTTCAAAAACTTATGGGTTGGGTAATTATTATGTATTTTCTTCAAATTTGCTACTATTCAGATATTGTTAAAATAATAAGCTTTGATAATAAAATTGCACGAGCCTCACATATGTCATCTAAAGAAGTGAAAATATGATGAAAATAAATTTTGTTACAACTATTTTCGAGAAAGTGATTGTTTTCCTACTTTAAGCTAATTTAACACTTCTATGAATAAATCGGAAAAAAAAAAAATGAATGAAGGATTTAATTTTTGAATTTCCACAATCAATAATTATATCATTTTAGGCTTCTACAAAATCTTTCAAAACCATTGGAGTTTGTTTACTATTTATTGTATAAATAGGCCTTCTTTAGGCATATTATGGTATAATAAAGCTAATACATGATAAATTGAAATTTCTAGTGCTTTTACATCATCTGAGGAAGCTATATTTAATAATAGCTTTTGATAGGTTGAGGGAGATATGGAAAGAATTAGCAATTAATGTGTATTTGGCGATTTATAGCTCAATTATGGAATTTCTTATAGTACAAGATAAATAAATTAACAAAAGGGCCATTTTATAATTTTTATGAATCTTATCAATTTTGGAACTATTGATATCTTAAAAGTACTCGGAATAATGACCACAATGTTATAAGGAACATGAAATTTTAATATAAAATGGAAAAGTTAGAGAATTTAGAAATTAAAATTTATCAATAAAGTTAAGTTAGGAATTTAGAGTAATTTGAGGGTTCTTTTTTATATCATATGTGATCCTAAGGCTTATATTAGCGTACATTAGAGTTTGTGGGAGCTTCTAAGCCCTTAGCAAGTATATGCGACATAACTTGTGAGCACCCCCTCTCTTCTTGTTTGTTGTATGATATGGGTAGCTGAATAATGTAGACCATCTATTGTTTAAATAAGTTACTATGACTACACTTTGGTGTATCATAGGACTTATCTTGATCAATGATTGCTATAGTTATAGCTTGTTGTGTGATGTTGTATTAAATATTGATGCTAGAATGCTTCATATTGATGATGTGTAATTTCTGTCATTTTTTATGTTTGGTTGTGACTCTTAAGAACATACTCAAATGCAAAAATGGAGGTTGAGACATGTGACTGAATATGAGATTGGCATGCTCTTTATATTATAGGCATGGCTATTGGAAAGTAGTTATCATGGTAACGCTATGTTGATGAGCTGATTGGCTAATTAAAAAGTTTGGTTATGGATCATGCCTTTATATATATGCTCAAAGTAATAATATTGTTTGAAATTCATTGCATTCATGTGCGTTTGTTACGGATCTCTCAAAATGGCCTATTCCTAGGAGATTCCTAAAACCCAAAACTAAAGCCCAAGCCCTCTAAAAGCTTCTAGAAGATGAAAAGCTCTAAAAGGTTCTAGAGAAATCTAGAATCTTGTATAATAATAGTTGGGATAGGTGAATGTGGTAGTTAGGAGTTAATTGTAACCATTAGATCGAATTGATCTTAACCATTAAATTGTAAAGACTTTCTGTATATATAGGGGTATTTCCTTTAGATATAATATACAAGTCATTTAAGTGAATACAACATTTCTTCAGAGTTTTTCTCTTTACTTTCTCTCTCTAAACTTTGTGAGTGTATTACAGGCTGACTTAGTCTTCCTTAATGTGGTCAAGAATGCTAAGTACCGCACGGGATTGAATGACGGAATCTGCTTGTAACACGTTCATGTCTTGGCATGAAAATAGCATAAGAGCCATATTTTATAAAGCTTAGTTTTGAATTGAAAGACCTTATAGTCATGTTTTAGACGCATAGTTTAAGAGAATGTCTAAGAGTCATAGATTGGAAGCTTTATTTATAAAGCTTAGTTTTGAATTGAAAGACCTTATGGTCATGTTTTGGAAGCATAGTTTAAGAAAAGACCTAAGGGTCATGGATTGGAAACTATGTTTGTAAAGCTTGGTTTTATTGTATATAGTTTTGCATGCTTGTTTAAAGCTAATGCTATATAAGTATTAGGTTGTATGTCATGGGCTATGCGTTGTATAAATATTGGGTTATGTGTCGTGACTAAGCATCATATAAATATTAGGTTGTATATCATAGATTAAATGCCATATAAAAAATGGGTCATGTGCCATGGGCTAAGTACCTTATAAACATTAGATCATGTGCTATAGGCTAAGTGCCATATAAACATTATGTTCGAGTGCTTACCTTAAAAAGAGCCATTCTCTTATTATACTTGGTCAAGGCTAAATGCTATTTGAATATTTTAGCTGACTTAGAATTGTGTTGTTCCTTCATTAGGCTTAGGAGCTACTATGTGTTACTCATTTTATTGTCATCAAGGATATTGGCTGGAGCATATCACATGCAATAGCATGGCATGATATTGCATACATATGCACTCAATGTTTTTAAAGCGAGAAATGTACCTTGTGTTGCCCTAATTACTATTATCATTTGTTGTTTTGTTTGGTTCACTTGGCTTGATGTTGAGAGTTCAGTTTATGTTAACCTAAGGTTATGAAGATAGAGATAATGCTAAAGTCTAAGCTTAGGGTAGGGATATTAATAGCGAAGAGTGGTTATCTATTTTTACATAAATGTTGAAAGACTTAATTAGTTGATATTTTAAATTATCAATTTGTTATTTTGCACTAAGAGAAGTTCTAATATTATGTAATTTGAAAGATGCTTCCATGAAACAATATATTATGTAACTTGTGTGAATTTTAACTTGTGATTGGTCCTAAGTTAGCCTTGTCCTCTACTCACATAACAATCCATCTCCTACGCACTAATTAGCAAACTTATAGGCCTTAAGAGGTGGACTTTTACAGTATATCTTTATTTTTGTGACTGGTGGTCATATTATTTCTCATGATGAACTCATTAGTGAATACTCTACAAGTCATATCGGTTTATTTCTCTAATACACATATTGTACTTTCAATTATGAGTCATATCAATTGTTGCTTTAATTCACCTTAGTTCTATATATTGTTTCTTGATTGTGAATTCTCAATAGAAAAGGTTAAGCTTGAAATTGGCTTACTATTAACAAATTACACCAAAAATGACAAAGACAAAATTTCAAGGGAAGCTAAAAGTGTATATGGCATATGTGCTTCTACACTTAAGTCAACGGAATGGTTGAGAATAAACAACCAAGTAAGAGAGTAATAAGGAGAGAGTTTAATGTACCTAAATCCTCAAGAAGAATCTAGCACAAACCTAATGCATATCATAGTAAAAGAACTTGAATCATTTTGGTATTTTTCCATGGTTTATTATGCAAAAAGGAATTATTTTGGTGCTTTTATTTTCATGGAAATAGAAGCAAAAGGGTATGGAAAACTAGTTAAATTAAATTTTAATAGTTTAACTAAAATAAGCATGTGTTCGAACTTCTACAACCGATATTATCTATAGTTTATGAAAATCAAATAGGTTTAGTTGAAGCAGTTGATATGACTTATGAGTAAGTTAATCAAATGGATTGCCACAATCAAGAAAAAAATTTCAATTGAAAAATTTCTAGAAAAACACTTTCAATACAAGGAAAGAATGTTTCAAGCAATACTCATAAAGAGTAGCAAGATTAAAATTCATTTAATAATAACTAATAGCCTCTCTCTTAATTCTTAGGGTCACATAATATTTGTAGACAAATAGCAATAACTACAATAAAAAGGAAAATACAGGAAAAGAAAGGCAATAACTATTTAAAAAGGAAATAAATATCATAAAGAGGGAATATAATATTGGTCTAAAATAGAATAACTGTTTAAGAGGAAATAAAATAAGTAGTTTGAAACTACGTTGTAACTCATTAGGTTCTGTAATATTCTCTTTCCTTATCCATTAGATTTAGAAATATCGAAGTCAAATTAAGATTTATCTACTCAAACAACTTCTTTTGGAAGTTGCAATAAAAAAATTCTCTTGAAATACCTTTTGTTTAGAAGCATGGTTTTACAAGGTCCTCATCTTATTATCAAAAGCAACGCCAACTCTTCCAAGATTCAAAACATACCATTTATTAACTTTTTGGTTGATATTGGAACCTCGACTTCACCTTCATGAGCTTGACTACTTATATGGCCTTATAACTTCAATTTTTGAATTAGCATTCCGATCATTACCCCTAACTTTGAAAAAGATTTGCCTTGAGCATAGGCTGTTCATTATCCTAGGATGAGAATAAATAGACTTTCTAACAAACAAATTGTTCACACCTTCCTTTAAGTTTTCTCAAGCAATCTGTTCCATCTTTACTTCTATTAGATCTACAAGAAGTGGAATTATCTTTTGACTGTCCTTTCTAAGAATGTAAGTAATCTAGAAGCCATCATTTATACTTAAGTTCGTCTTAGCAAAATATTGGTGGCATTCATTAGAACAACATCACATTCTACTTCATCTTCATAGTTGCCCATCTTGATTGGTACCTTAACCTTTCTCCTGACTAGTATAGACCCTTTTTCACCTACTTAATGCAGATCATTTAGCTTCTAATAGGCATGGCTTTCAATCTGACACTATGGACATATGCACTAAAAATAAGATTAATGCAACTCCACCATCAATAATGAAAGAGCAAGTCTTATCCTTCACTAATTCTTTAGCATAAAACAAATTCTTCCTCTATTTGTCCTCTTCCAAAGTTTTCACATGTTATCATTGTCTAACCATTAAGGAAATAACATCACCTTCTATTCCTTTAGTGTCATCCCTCTCTTCATCAAGCTCCTTGAGTTTGGCCTTAACATCATATTCCTCCTCTTCACTTTCTACTTCCATCTTTTGAATTTCATTCTTTAAAACCATGATTATTTCATTTGGACATTTAGTAGCAAGATGCCCAAATCTCAAGTACTTAAAACATTTCATCTTGCTTAACTTCTTTTGAGGGTACTTCTAATCATTCTCTTACACATGATAAGTCTTTAGTTTGCTATCATTACCCTTCTTGAAGCTTTTATGTTCCTTCTTTTCTAACCTAACATCCTTTTGCTTTTCTTCTTCTCGTAAAGCTTATGATTACAAATAGGATTAAGGGATCTACCTTTGGTTCTTTGTCTCTACCTTTAAACTTTGAGTACTAACTTTCTTACATCATCTAGAGTCTCATACAATTGTAGTTCCATAATGTCTATGATCTCATACTTCAATCCTAAAATGAACCTTGCTATAGTTTGTTTCATAGGTTTCTTCACTTTGCACCTTATTAGACATGTCTCAAACGTCTCAAACTCTTATGCATAATCCTATATACACATTCCCCATTTTCTTAGATTCTCAACCTCATAAACAATTCTAGTTTGTAATAGTGTGGCATAAATCTCTTCCTCATAACTCTTTTTATCATTATCTATGTAATAATCTTTAATTCACCATCCTCCCTTCTTTAAGCCTTTACATTCCTCTACCATGATGATGCATAATCTATAGACAATAAGGTAGCCATTTTAATTTTAGTGAGCTCATCATACTTACAATATTCAAACAATCTCTCCACTTGTTACTCCTAATCTAAGCAATCATCTAGAGATCTATAACCATCAAATTTAGGAATCTTCAATTTCACAATTTTCAACCCTCACATTGGTTGATTAGCTTCAGCTACTCATCTTACTTTGAAATGATCCTTCTAATGACTCATCTTTCCTTCTAGCACACCTACCAACATCTCTACGTACTATTTGTTATTATTCTTATCTTTTGCATGGTGCTTTAAGGTTTGAACTAGGGTATGTTATGTAGTAATCATTGTCCTCATCATATCTATAAGTTCTGTTAATTGTTCACTCACTTTACCCCTACAACATTCCTTTTCCCTTCTTAATGTTACCTCCACTACGTCTATGATTAACACTCATTTGACATGATGTAATATAACTTTTAGATATAGTTTCAAATATCATGACAATCAATCAACCTTACCTTTAACTCTTGCACAATTAAAGTTCTACTATATTCCTCATATTTAAAATATATTGTAATGGAAATAATGAAACTTAAGACTTATCAATAATGAAGCTCTTGTAGCAAAAACTTCGATACCAAATATGATGTGCCTAAATCCTCAAGGAAAATCTACTATAGCCTAGATGCGTAGCAAAATAAAAGAACTCGAACCTTTTTGGTAACTTTTTAGGTTTATTATGTAGAAAAGAAATATTTTTGTGTTTTTCATGTTTATGAAAACAAGAAATGAAGGGATATGAACAACTAGTCGAATCAAAATTCAATAGTTGAATTGGAATAAAGGTGTATTTGAACTTTTATAATTAATATCACCATAGTTTATGGAAATTCAACTGGCATAGTTGTTAAAATCATGAGTCTACAATACGATTTTATGAGTTTATGATATTTTTTTTAGTTAAAATGGATGTAAAATCATTTATGTGTAGAATTTTGGTAAAATTATGAACTTTGATTTATGATTTTACAAGTTTACAATTTTACTAGTTTTATATAATTCTACCACTTTTACACATTCAAGTTGACATGATCTGACCTAACTAGTACCTTAGTCATTGTAGATCACCATACATCACATAAGAGTCGAAGATTAAAGCCCTTGTCAATGATTGCCCCTTCATGCAACATATAAGGTTACTTCCACTTCCAATTACTTTAGGTCATTTAGATAAGTATTATCATAGCAAATTAGTTAATCATACCATTCACTTAACTTTATAAATATAATTGAGTCAACAAGATGTTAGATTCCTAAAAACATAAATAAACTAGAATAAATAGTTTCAAGAACTACTGAATATTAAGATATATAAGTCTGCAAAGGAAAGGCTAAATCTTATATATCTATCTCAAATATCTACTCCATTACACAGGCCTTCCCATGAACCTTCCCAAGTTTGCAACTAGCTTTGGGCATGCCGTAGCTTGGCTCAACAAAAAGTTGTTCCTGTATCAAAAGAAATCAATGAGGGGGCTGTAAGCTTATGCTTAGTGTGCTAATCCCTCCTATTATGCCTTCAAACAATAATTACTAACAAGCATATGAATACATGAAATAAGTAGTGTGCATGCAAGGGCTTAGGAACTACATACAACTTAAAATTTTGCCCTCTATAGTTAAGGTTGGAGATTATTAACTAACACAAACTATCAACTGGGTTCTAGTACCTAGATTTTTATCCTAATTGTACCAATGTACTTACATATTCATATATATATATATATACACACATATATACATACTTTACTTTGAAAAACAATACAAACTTTCTAAATCTTGAAAATTCCTAAGTCTATCGGTGTTGTAGCCTTTGCAGTTTATACACATGTCTTAAGCTAAAGTCTAATGACATGACCCTTAATTATATGGTTAGTATTTCCTAGTGCCTAGTAAGTTTATAGGTGAGGATTGAGACTCAACAAACATGACATTGTATTATGATCTAAAATAATCCCTTTTAGGAGCTCCTACTCTTATGAGCCCCTTCTTACCTTTTATGTGAGGTAGTAGACGGTAATGGTATAATGCAATGTCATGTTATGAATGATCCATTTAATTTTTAACCAAAGGTTGGTTAATTCAAGTGACCAATTAGTTAGTACACATAAGCACCAGTCCTATAAGTATCTATCATGCAAGCATTTCTAGTTTTAATAGCAATAATAGGTCATCCGACAATAAAGTAACATTGCACATGCATATTCCTAATCCCATATGCAACAATTTATCATATATAAGATATTTAGTGCCACTAACTACAAGCAAAATCAAACTTAGGCAAGTTATCCTTGAAGTTGATGTCACTTGATCAAAGTGAACAAGGAAAATAAGAATTTATCACTTTATTGTTTTACCCTATTTAGTTTACTATGTTTATTTCCTTTGTACTATTACCTATCCTCATATTTTTCTTCCTTAAGCTAAATTCTTCAATTAGGTATAACTTTTCATTTTAAATCTAATTTTTATGATCTCATAATTGATTTTCATTATTTTTGAACATACTTTCACATGATGTGATCAAATTGGAGAGATGGGACTTACATTTTGGCATTCTATCCAAAACAGTGGAAAGTCCTTATGTGCTCCTTTGTGGCCTTATTTTGTATTATCGGTTTTTTGTTTCGTAGGTTCAATTGGTTTGGTCCTTAGCTTATTATTTGGGCCTTGTTATTCATATGTGATCTATTTCTTAAAATATTATACTTATTTTTGGCTTTAGTTTTACCTTACATTCCATAAGCTCTTAATTAGGCTTTTATACCACTTATAAGCTTAGTTCTTGCGATGGGCTTACTAAGTGCTTTGGTGGGCTTAGGGGATTCTTTAATGGGCTTTTTAAAATTATTTTAGACATCTTTTGGTACTACCAATGGTGGTTGCCCTTAGGTTTGGGGTGGTTCTTTGGTTCAATTGTAGTCTTTAGGCTTAATTAACTGATTTAGGCTTCCTATCTTCATCTAACTAGCATATTTGAGTCTAAAACTTGACTTGTCATATTTTTATGAGTATTATCCTTTATTGTTCAGATATGATGGGTTGGGGTTTGGAGTCCAAGGATCTACCTCTAAGCTTGTTTTAACGATATGTGGCCCTCAACATCCATTTTAGGCATTAAACTAGCTTATCCTTCAACTTGGTACTAATTTAGCTCTTTTTTTTTCATTTTTGATTTGTTAATTGATCTTACTTTATTCCTTCAAATATTTTGGAATGCATGGTGAGTGGGGTCTTTAAGGGTATTTTCTTAAGATTTGTTGATGTTCTCCTTAGTACCATTTCATACACTTATCATATAGTCATCTAGATGCATTTTTGTGCCTAAATGACTTTTGTTTAGTTGAGGAAACACCCTTAAGGGTACTTTATAGTCTACATTTAGCAGCTTCTAAGCCTTACATGTGACTATTTTGATGGTGTTTTTCAAGTTACAAGCATTTCTCTAAGCTTTCTCAACATACACATCTTCTTGCAATCATAAATTGAACATACTAACACTTATCATGTAAAAGAATCTTTCCTATGGAAACTATACCTCTTCTTTGGTTTATGTGCTCCTAAATTTACAAATAATAATATAAAGGAAATGGCCTATTACATGAGTGCTCTAAGAGTATATTAAAGGAAAGGGAAAGAAAGACTTTACTACTTTATTGGATGGGTGGTTCGCACCTAAGGGGGTTCTCCTATAGCTTTGTTCCTAGCTTCCTTTAAGTGTCCCTTGCTTACCCCTTGACCCTTGCTTGCGACTTGAAGAGTTGAGATGTAAGGATGGATGGAAATGGAGAAGATGATTGGCTTGAGTGATAACTTGAGACGGTTAGTTATTAAGCGATGTAAGAGTAGGATGGAGAA
The DNA here is from genome assembly GCA_024138015.1 of Lumnitzera littorea. Taxonomy (NCBI): domain Eukaryota; kingdom Viridiplantae; phylum Streptophyta; class Magnoliopsida; order Myrtales; family Combretaceae; genus Lumnitzera; species Lumnitzera littorea. Next base: position 66,122,941 of record JAMXBB010000012.1, on the reverse strand, counting down.
GATAATATGAGGGGTATGTATAGGGCTTAGCTAGTATAATCCTAAGGGGTTGAGAAGGATAGCGTCTTGTGTTGGTGTGTGGAAAATGGGAAAAGAAATGAAGGGTCTTCACAGAAGATTGTATTCTTGATGCATTAAAGATTTGAGTTGGTACATGAGGAATTATATGTGGCCGGTTCAAGGGGTTCCTTGGGTAGTCATTTGGGTAGGTTTTCATTCAAAAGAAAATGGGATGATGGCCTTTTTGGAGTGTTCCAAACCAACACCTAGGGTAGATGGAAGAATGGTTTACTAAGTCTTCTCACTTCCATTTTTGGTTTAATAGAAAGTTATACATGACAACTTACTCCTTATGGTATAACTTGTGTGGGAATTTAGGAAGCTTTTATCTGTTCAACTTAGTGATTTGCTCCTTTCATTTCATAGATTTCTCCATCTTAATGTCATGTCGCATTTGAAATAAAAAGAAAAGGGAAGGCCTTGATGGTTGATGCTACATTAGGTTAGGGGGCATGCAAGTTTTCTTTTTCTTTCTTTGGTAGATGAAAAGGCATTCTATGACATTTTACCATAAACAATATGGCTTGTTTAGGGATTTGGGTAGGTTTAGTCTTGTTAAACTTAGGAAATTGTTGAACTTTACAAGAGTTTTATCCTAACTCGTTGTTACATTCTAACGTTAGGTTAAGATTGAAATAAAAATGAGAAGAAAAGGGGGTTTGGGAAGGTAGCCAGCGTTGTGGTCTATTAAGGAACTCCTCCATTTAAAATTTTGTGTAATTGTGGACTTTGATTAAATAAATCTTATTAAAGAAGTAGAGACTCAATCTTTGATTCTCTTGTTTATTAGTGTTGGTTTTAATGTAAACTCCTAAGCATCCGAATTTGATTAAGGTATTTTGAAGCTTTGAGTTCTAGTATGCTTAAGGTCTTAATAAGATTGAGATCTTTCATCTTAGGATTAAGGTTTTCAATTCTTCGTTTTAGGGTATTCATGTTTGTTTATGATTGGCAAGTTGAATTGTATACTTGCGATTTATTTTTAGTTCGATATTTAAGTTGGTTGATCTTTAGGAAATGTATTGAGAGGGCTTAAGCTCTAATTAAACTGTTCCCCAAATTTATAGGGTTTACATCCTTCCTCCCTTAAAAAAATAAGCTTTGTCCTCGAAACTTAAAGATGTATCTACTTCTTCAAATAACCGAGGGTATTTGTGCTTTACTTCATCCTTAGCTTCCCAAGTAGTCTCCTCCCCTTCATGATTCCTCCATAATATCTTTATGTACCTAATTTCTTTATTCCTCAACTTTTGGACTTTTCAATCTATGATCTGAATTAAGAGCTCTTCATATGTCAAATTCTTCTTAAGTCGTACTAGCTTTAGCTCGATGATGTGATTCAGGTTAGGAATGTGTTTTCTCAATATCGACACATGAAAAACATTATGTATCACCGTCATATTTGGTGGTAATACCAACCGATACACGAGATTTCCTACTATCTCAAGAATCTTGAATGGTCCAATATATCTTTGGCTTAACTTACCTTGTGTTCTTACTTATTGTATGCTTTTAACAGGGCTTACCCTCAAATACACATGATCCCTAATTCTAAATTCCAAATCCTGTCTCTTCAAGTTAAACCAACTTTTTTGCTTGTCTTGAGCCTCTTTCATTTTTTACTTAATAATGGCCACCTTATTTGTTACCTCTTGAGTTAAGTCCAATCTTAAGGTTGCTTTCTCCAGATCATCTGAAAACAATGGGACTAATGCTTCCTCTCCTATAAAGCTTCGTATAGTGGCATTTGGATAGTGTAGTGAGAACTATTGTCATATGCAAACTTGACCAAAGGTAACTAGGCATCCTAATTTCCCTTAAATTCAATGACACAAGCTCATAGCTTACTTTCCAAAGTCTAAATTATCCTTTTAGACTGCTCATTCGTCTAGGGTTAGTATGCTGTACTAAACTTCAAATTTGTTCCCAACACTTTTTGTAACCCCCCTCAAAACTTAAACACAAACCTAAGGTTTCTATTCAATACTATTCTCACTGGCACTCTATGTAACTGCACTATCTCTTTCAAATATATTCGAGTCAATTTCTCTAAGGAATATGTCATGTTGACAGGTAAGAAATGTATTAGATTGGTGAGTAAGTCCATTATGACCTATATGGCATCATGTCTTACCGTTGTCCTTGGTAACCCACATACGAAATCCATGGTAATCTTATACCACTTCCACTCAAGTATGGATAAAGGCTACATTAACCCTCTTAGTCACTGATGTTTTGCTTTAACTCTCTAGCAACTGTCACATTTAAGGACATAGTTTGCTACATCTTACTTTATTCTACTTTACCAAAAACTCTTTTAAAGATCTAATTACATATTAGTCCCTCCAGGATGCACTATGTATCTAAAATAGTCAGTCTCCTTTAAGATCTCCTTCTGAAGCTTAGAATTATCTAGCATTCATGTCTGTCCTTTCATTCGAATTATGCCATCCTCATCGTAATTAAAATCAATGTACTTCCCAAGTATCATTTGTTCCTTTACATGTCCTAAGGTAAGATCACCCATCTATGCTTCTCTTATCCTTTCTTATAGCGATGGCTCAAGGACCAAGTTAGATAATTCTATGCTTGCTTCATGCCAAGAGAACTCCAAATTCATCGTTTCAAATTCTCTGATCAATTCTCTTTGATTAGTAAAAAGGGATGCAACTTCAATATGGTTCTTTCTACTTAAGGCATCTAAGATGGCATTTATTCTCCTTGGTAATAATTAATGCCAAGGTTGTAATCATTTATTAATTCCAACCAACATTGCTGCCTCATATTCAACTCCTTTCGCATGAAAAAATTATTTCAAACTTTTATGGTCAATATAGATTTCATGCCTCGAGCCATAAAAATAATGTCTCCATAACTTTAAAGCAAAAACTATAGTGACTAACTCAAGATCATGGGTAGTGTTAGGACCCTAAAGCGGGCTTAGTAGGATTACTTAAAATTTCCATAACATGTGTGTACTTATGATATGAAAACCGCCTTACAAGTCAGAGATTGCAAGACTCTAAATAATAAATCACTAAGATTACTGATTTTCAAGTAATTAATTTATTGTAACATAACATAACATATAAATATAAATAACTATAGATATCCGATATCCCACAGTTCCTCAGAACTGCAAAGAATTGGTATCTCTTACCAAATAATAAGACAGGATATACCAACATTATAAAACTGTAGGAAAAATTAAATTATATTAAATTCTAACATGTGAATATTTTCTACAAAGAGTGTTTATGTATCACCTATAAAGATCTCAACTAACTCTAACACTAATGTACATATCTTCATCTCGCACTCAGCACTCGAGACTTATCTCAATCCCATTGTAAGTAAACCTGCAAAAGAAAGACTATTGGGGAATAAGCTACAAGAGCTTAGTGAGCTATCTCTCATACCATATTGGTAAATAAGTTATTAAACAAATTGTTGCAACCATATGAATGCATGCATACGTAATATACCAAACAATATATGCAGTTGATTGGTACTGCATATAATATCGGATTTTAACACCCTCCGAGATAAGGGTTGGAGATTCATCGGCACTAATTACGATTGGTCTCTAGTACTTAGGTTTTTACCCATAACTTTGAATATCATATTTATTAAAATATATTTCCATTTCTAAGTCGTCTAATAGTACACAAAATCTTAGGCCTAGAGGTGAGGTGGCCCCTGTAGTCCATACTCACAACCTACAGCAGAGATCTCTAAACTCGACCTTCAGCCATACGGTTGGTGTCTCCATCACCTAATAAGCCTGTAGGTTTGGGTAAGGTCATGTTGTACGAGTGCATCATATAGAAACACTTTAATATATATAAATAACCCCTGTAAGGCCTCTCTTTATCTCCGCGTGAAGTGACTACCGGAATAAGTAATGCGATGCATAGATAATGCATAATTCTTTTAATTTAAGATAAGCCAAATATAATTAGGTTAAATTATGAGGTGATCAATTAATATTAGCAAACCATTGAAATCATATAAAAATCAATCATACCATCAAATCATCAATTATCATATTTAACAATATTTCTCATAATAATAAATCAATATCAAGTACATGCATATCCCGAAACCCTATGCATCAAATTATTGATATTCAATTTAAGTGCACTAACTATAAGCACAAATAAGTATAGAGTCATCGAGAGTACTCATTTGACTATGATGACTCGCTTTAGTCGTAATAACCGATTGGAAGATCCTCGCCCTCGTCGGGATCACCTGATCATTACGAGATAACAGGGATAATAAGTAGTTGACTTAACTAATGGTTCTAAATATCTATCTACCTAATTGTACTTAGATTACAATTAGCCTTTATTCGATTAAACCTAATTGCTAATCATATGTAACTTTCTCATTCTATTTTCAATATTTACGAATTTATAGTCATTTTTCATTGTTTTTGGATGCACATTCACACAGTGATGTCCGTTTTGGACGTTAAGACCCTTGTTTTACGATGTAGACTAAATTTATTGAAATTTTAACTATTGAAGCTTAATTATTCCTATTGGCTAGTTTTATGTTCCATTTTAGTAGTTAATGATTTAATTAGTCATTTATTCTTATACTTAGGGAATTTTACATTGGTATTACTAATTTATGTCCTTGATTAAGTTTGATTCAATTTAGGAAGTGTATTAGGGTTTAAAGTTTTGGATCCTAAGTACATGTACATACTTATGTTTTTATTTAATAAGCTTATGCTTATATCATCGCTTATGTCATCAATCGCTTGGGTCATGGCTTATGTCATCATTTGCTTATGTCATCATGTGATTACCTCATTGCTTACATTATCCTTTGCTTAGCCTTACCTCATGCCTAAGTGTATTATGTACATTTATACATTTGTTAACTATATACCTACACCTTTGCTATACTTGTATGTATACTAGTATATTTATATATATACTGTATTTATACTTGTACATATACTCATATACCAATACTGTCATATACGTATTTTTGTGCAAATTTCGTATGCTAAATTTTTCTCTTAAGAAAACCTTCCTAATTTCATTCTTTTGTGTTTTTAAGTATGTATTTAGTATGGTACAAGTATGTATAGTTAGGATTTGTCTTAGTTTAGATTATGTACATAGTAAATACTTATGTACAAAGATTTTCATACTTGTATTTTTCTAGTATATCCTTATGTACATATACTTAAGGGCATATACACATGTATTTCTCTCCTCTTCATCATGATTCCTATCCTTCTACACTTAAAGGTGGAAACTTTATGCCTTATTCTACATGATCACACATAACAAATATTTACTTATCTAATCTACCTCATCACTTAACTAATAAGTAATATAAAGCAATATATAATAACATGATCACATACCTTAATTTGTGTTTGAATTATGGAGACAAAGTGGAAAATTTTGAAAGTGAAAGGGGAAGGGGATGTTACGGCAATAGAGGTGGGGTTTTGCTTTGTTTCTTTTTGTTTTGTTTTGCTTTTGGAATGAAGAAGATGGTGGGGTCTAGAAGAAAAGAAGTGGATGGCAATTAAGGAGGAGAAGGGAAAAGAAAAGCTAAAAGAAAAGAAAAGAAAAGGAATCATGAGATGGATTAGATATTTTCTTACGCATTAGTGTCTTTTGTTGACTTTTTTAATTGTTGACTTTAGTCAACATGTGTTGACTTAGTCAATCTTTTGACCTTGGTCAACATGTGTTGACTTAGTTAACTTTCCATAAGCATATGCCATTTTGTCCACATAATATAGTAATTAAGGAAAATTAAGGAAATGAGGCATTTGGTGAATTGATTAGTAAAAATAGATGATGGGATCTTACTTTAGGTATTTAGATCCTATATACATCATTTGGTAAGCTACTTAGTATAACTAGTATGAAGAGTGTCAATTAGGGTGTTAATGTTCACCACATTTAACTTAAGCTTCAACTATACCCCTAACTCTATGTAATACTATCTTAATCATATACTTAGGAGATAAATGTAATCTATGATTCATTATCTTAGTTTCTAAAGGATTACTTAAGGATTCTAAATATATATGTATGATTGAAAGTCATCTCTAATCTTTCACCAATGATTTGATAAAGTATGAAGGTTATATTATCAATTAGGGTTTTAGGGTATATTATGATGAATTAATGCTCATATGTCTTTAAGGTTATTATTTTAGGGTTTTTATCACTTTTGAATGAAATCTTTAATGTTTACATACATTTAGGGTAGAAAAGTTTCATACGCGATTGATTAGTTCTTTTAGGGTTTTCACTTTCATTAGCCTTGTTAACTTCTAAATTATCTAACATACTCGAGTCTATTTCAAAAGCTAGATCGAAAATTTTAGGGGTTTACAGGTAGGGTAATTCCATTCATAAGGCCTCAATTGTCATGAAGCGTATGCTATCACCTTCCCATTTTGCATCAATATGTACCTAAGACCATTCTTAGAAGCATTACTATATATAGAGAAAGGCCCTTCATTATTAGGAAGGACTACAACTAGTGCTGACACAAACCTCTTTTTCAATTCTTAGAAGCTCTCTTCCCTTTTCTCATTCCACTCAAACTTCTCATTCTTTTGTGTCAATTTAGTGAGTAGTTAAGCTGTCTTAGAGAATCCTTTACAAACTTTTTATAATATCAAGCCAATATGAGAAAACTTCATACTTTAGTAACAGTTTTTGGTTGCTTCCAATCAATTATGGCCTTATTCTTTTTTGGGTTCGAAAATATTCTATCTCCTAAAATAACATGCCTAAGAAAAAGATATCTCCCTCAACTAAAAATCATATCTCGATAGCTTAGCATAAAGCTTGTTCTCCATTAAGGTTTGCAATATTAACCTTAGGTGTTCCTTATGTTGTTTGGGTGAAGCGATGTACACTAGAATATCATCAATGAATATGATTACATACTTATCCAAGTATGATCTTAGTACCCAATTCATTAAGTCCATGAAAGTACGAGTACATTTGTCAATCCAAAAAGCATTATTAGAAACTCATAATGCCTGTACCTTGTCTTAAAAGCCTTCTTGGGAACATCTTCTAGCTTAGTCTTCAATTGGTCATATTTAAATCTTAAATCGATATGAGAGAAAAACACTAGCACCCTATAGTTGGTTGAATAAATCATCAATACGCGGTAAGGGTTATTTATTCTTTATGGTAACCTTGTTTAGATCCCTATGATCGATATAAAGCCTGAAAGAACCATTCTTTTTCTTTACAAATGACACAGGGGCTCCCTAAGGTGAAATACTTGGCCTAATAAATCCTTGATCCAATATTTCTTGTAGTTGTTTCTTTAATTCTTTAAATTCCATTAGAGCCATCCCGTAAATAGCCTTTGAAATTGGCTCGATGCTCGATATTAGATTGATAGCGAAGTCTATTTCTCTTTTTGGCAACAAGCTTAGTAGCTTGTTTAAGAACACATTTGGGACCTTATTCACCATTTGAATATCCTTTATCCTTAGCTTCTCATATTTAACTTTGGTGGCACTTAACCAACTTGTCTCCATCATCAATGTGAAGGAGGTTAGCTCATGCACTCCTACTACTATTGGGTTACCTTGGATCTCCATACACGATCCTCTTACGTCCTTACATTCGACTGTGGCTCAAACTGTCATTCAATTCATACCTAGTATTACCCTATACTTGTTCTTTTCAATGAGAATCAAATCTGTGATACTATTATGGCCCTGAATGTTGAGTAGACACTTTTTTAACATCTCCTTTGTTAGTACAATACTTCCTATAGGTGTTTTCACACTAAAACTTGATTCTATGATAGTTATAGGTAATTCCACTTTCTTTGTCACTCTAGGAGCAATAAAGCAATCAGTGGCTCCAATGTTGAATAAAGTACACATTGAATGCCTTCTCATATCAATCTTCCCTGGCTTAAGAGTTCAAATGAAGTTTTATAAGTTTATGACCATTGATTCTTATGTTTTACATTACTTGTTACGGTATACTAGATCCTCTTTGTCTAGGTAAATTTAATTACATAAGCCAACTTAGGGAAAGTTAGAGTACATACTTGCTATCAGCTTAGCATTAGGGGTATCCTCCACTTCCTCATAGTAAATCACTTCTTCCTCATGGTAGTCCTTAAAGTCCCATCCTCCTTCCAAGTTGTACATCACGAGGCATCTTGTAGTATGTATGGTAGCACTTTGGTGCTAGGGGCATATAGTGGAGAAATGCCTAACTTATTTGTAGATGAAGCAAGTTATGGTAGCCTTCGAATAATTTGCCACCAAGTGATTCCCATCCTTGCAAAAATAGCACTTGTTCTTGAGTTGGTCGCAATCTCAAGGGTAATGGCTTCTTAGGCATTTCCAATAAGTGGGTTTTCCATTTCATTTCCATTCTTCTTGTATATCACTTTATGGGGTCTCAGAATCTTCCTCTTCTTAGTACTAAAACTTCTTAGCCCATTAAACTATCTTTTTCTAAACATAGATATCCTAGGCTTGATCATCTCTTCCCTCCATCTCTTTGCACTGTTTAGAACCTTTGCCTTCTCAACCACTTTTGCATATGTTTTTAGTTGAAATTCCAATGCTTTCCTCTTTATCTCATGATCCAATCCTCTTACAAAAATTTGTCTTTCAATCTAATCATTGTTATGGTACTCCTGTTAGGTAAACTGAAGGAGTCAAGTACATTTAGCCTCATGCTGGTTAATGGTATGGATCCCTTTTCTTATTCCAAATAGCTTGTCACTGTACTTCACCTATAGACTCTCTGGAGAGTAATGCTCCAAAAATTCTCCTCTAAAAGTTTCCTAAGTAATGGTAGCCTCAAATTGCTTCTTCTAATCTCCTTCTAGGTTTGTGCTCTCAATCTCAACAAATATGTACCATAATTCAATCTTTGGTAGGGCTAGACCATAAAAGCCTCAAATGACCTCTTAACTTGCAAAGGCCAATCCTTAGCCTCATTAGGCCAGTTTGCATTCTCATTAAACTATTGATCACATTTCAAGAACTTAGGTAGCATGGTATGCTGTGGGCAAGGCTCTAGTAGAGTAGTGCAAGGATCCTTGGTTGGTCTTATAGGTGAAGGAGGTGATGGTGGATATGGTGGAGGCACTATTGGAGGCCTTGCCATGACTAGTAGGGGTGGAGCACATACATGTGGCATCTATTTAGGTAACATTAGAGGTAAAAGTACAAGAAGAGTTCCTTCAAGAAAGGTCCTTAACAACTCGTTATTTTCTTGAATCGTTGCTAATATCTCATTGATACAATTGGCTAATGTATCCTGGTCTAAGCCTATAGTCGAGGCACTTTACTTACTAGGGGTTGTCCCTTATGCCTATGTCAACTAAAAATCAAATTCCAAAGTTAGGCTCAACATTATTAACTCAGGTCATAATCTCAATCCTATTATTTCAATAAAGTGTTTAGTCAACAATATAACTCAAATTCACGAAAAATATTCATTTCATCCCATTAAACAAGAGTTGCATGGCCATAATAGTTGCTTCTAATGAGCATACAGTACATCGAAAGACACATGAAATTCTGATTACATGAGTTCCCAAAATACTTAAGAGTCTACATACATGAATTCCTCAAAATACATAAACTCTCACATGAACTATTTGGTAGTATATAGAGTACTCACTACAAATTTCTCTCAAAATACAATATCTGACAAAACTACATGGTAACATCACTACATCTATCTCTCAAAATACAAAATAACAACCTAAAAGATCCATTAAACAAAAATTAGAACTTTGTAATTGGAGAAGAATATCTTTAGCAATGTTAGGTAGAGGGTCTTGCCTCATCATTATCTAACCATCTTGAAAGCTTACGTCTCCCTATCAAAATAACTGTAGTAGTTCCCATACTCAAGTCGAAAGATGAATCTAAACTAGAAGCCCATCTGAACCACTTCCTTAGCAACCAATAGTCTAAGGGGTCAGGTTGGATGGTAAGCTCCTCTTTTGGATGTACCTCAGCTAGCATGATAGGTTAGAGTCTAGGATCTATCTATACTTGCTTTAAGTCTTTGACTAATGGAGGTGGAGGTATCTCCTCAACCTCATCATCCTCTAGAGCATCAAAAGATATATCAATCACATCAGGCTTTGCATTAGGGAAGATAATGGAGAGAATAAGTAGAGGAGGAATGCTCAACTGCTTATCTTACTAAACTATCTAAGGGTAATCAACCTATCTATCTAGGTCGAGAACATAGGCATACCCAACATCATGCCAGTGCATGATATCAAGAGTGTCTAATCTTTGGCTATCCTTGACTATGAATGCCACCTTTGCATTGACTCCTACTCCTTCCTCTCACTTTATAATTTAAAGCAGCTAGACGTTTATTATGACTAGCTTTAGCATGTAAATCATAATATCCTTATAATTGTTGGGACTCTAAAGGGGGCTTAGTAGGATTGTTTAAAATTTCCATAGTACGTGTGCACCCATGATATGGAAATTGCTTTACAAGTCAGAGATTGCAAGGCTCTAAATGATAAATTACTAAGATTACTGATTTTTTAAGTAATTAATTTATTGTAACATATAAACATAAATAACTATGGATGTTCGATATCACACAATTCCTTAAAACTGCAGAGAATCGGTATCCCCTACTAAATAATAAGACAAGATATGCCAACTTTATAAAATTGTAAGAAGAGTTAAATTATATTAAATTCTAACATATAAATATTTTCTACAAAGGATGTTTATGTATCATTTATAAAGAACTCAGCTAATTCTAACACTAATACACATATTTTCATCTTGCATTCAGCACTTGAGACTTATCTCAATCCTAACATAAGTAAACTTGCAAAAGAAACTAAGGGGGAATGAGCATAAAATAGCTCAATGAGTTCGTTCCTCACCATTACCATTCAAGTAAGTTATCAAACGTTATTAATACACATGTAAGCTATTTATACATAAAAATGAATGCAGGCAAGATGAATGCAAGCAACACATCCATAGGAGTCTGGAACTATGGAAGTTGTAGAATTATGTCATCTACACTTCGATTATCCCTTATATTGAATTGTACAGGGCACCTTAACTTATCTACATGAGGCTGCCTAGGGTCACCACCCCTCTAGGCAACACTTGACTATTACCTTAGTCGAGAAAAGAGTTCCAATCTAAACAGGTAGATTCTAAACTAGGACTATCCACCATCCAAGGCCCCTCGAGTACAAACATGTGAGTCCTCTTGTAATCAAAATTATCTAAAGCCTCACAGGCATAATAAAGTGAGTCTTCTCGCTATTAATTGGAGATCCCATGCTAGCTTTGCCTTAATGATAAAATATCATTTCCAACACTACGAACCCTTATCAAAATTGTACAAAATACATTAAGATTAGAAAAGCTTTTTCCAAAAATACCCTTTTCAAAATTTTGCAAAGCCAACACTCTCTATCCATACATTTACCGGTCATAGACATGCGATGAATAGAACCGGTTATTTTGGTTAGATATTTATATTTATCAATTTTAAAAAGGTGATCACACAGATGATGGTATACAAGCAAAATAGCTATTCAAACATAAATGCAACAACAAGCAGCAAAGCATCATACAAGTAACATGCACAAACAAGTAGCAGGTCATTAGAACCCCCTTACTTGGATTGTTGCTTATTCTCCAAGCCTTTGGGGTTTCTAGAACTCGATATCGAAACGCTTAAAAGATAATAAAACTTATAAGTATCCTGAGAAATAGATTCCTTAGTTAACTAAAAGGCTATTGTTGTTTGTTTAGTTTCCCAATATGACCCAAGTATAACGTATATAGGATTTATCATACTTTAGTGGGATCAATTGTAACTATATTCGTATATTTGTAAGTTATGGTACTTTATGTATTTAATTACTTATTTCTTCTCATTACCAATTTACAAGGTCTATTCTATTACTTAGTTATCTTATTTATTCCTTTTAGTTTTATCTTACATCTTTAGTCGCATATAGATTTTTCATCTTAACTCCGATTTTTACAATCTTATAGTCATTTGTTATCATTTTCGGACGTACATTTACATGGTAAGGTCTGTTTTAGATGCTAAGACCCGTGTTTTATGATATAGACTAAATTTTTTGAAATTTAATTATTGAAGCTTGAATATTCTTATTGGCTAGTTTTATGTTTTATTTTAGTAGTTAATGATTTCATTAGCTATTAATTCTTACACTTGGATGATCTTATGGTTTATTATTTTAGAGGCTTATATCATCGCTTATGTCATTGCTTATGTCATCAATTGCTTATGTCATCATTTGCTTATGTCATCATTTACTTATGTCATTGCTTATGTCATCATTTGCTTATGTCATGGCTTATATCATCCATTACATATGTATACTTATCCTTATATATTCATATACTTTACACATACATAATATATATACTTATACTTCCAACATACTAGTATGTATACTTGTGTACTTATATGTATACTAGTATATATACTCGTATACACATACAGTGACATACATATTTTTATACGTATTTTTTGTATGCCTAGAGTATCCTCTTAAGAAAGCTTCACAAATTTTATATTTTTTCACTTTAAGGGTATATTTAGTAAGGTATATGTATGTATAGTTAGTATACTCTTCCTTTTTTGATTATGTACATAATGAATATTCATGTACAAGAGTACCCATACATATATTCATTAAGTATATTCTTGTGTTTACATGCTAAAGCATATGTACATATGTTCTTCTTCCATTTACTAAGGATTGCCTACACTTCTAAGCATAAGTATAAGGATTCCCATCTTCAACAACACAAAAGCATATCTTATATCAAATTTCTACACTAACCTAACTACTAAATAAGACAAGAAATTACATAATAACATACCTTTCTCTTACTTGTAATATGAAAAGGAAAGCTAGTATATATGTGTTATTAGTTTGTGTTGGTAAGTAGAGTTGTGACAGTGAAATTGGAAAAGTTGAAGGGGATAAAGAAAAAGGGGAGCTCACGGTTTTAGAAGTGGAGGAAAAGAGTGTTTTGAGTCTTCAATTGTGTTCCTATAAAAGAAATAAGTGGGGTTTAGATGAGTCCATGAAGTGGATGGCGAGGATAAAGGAAGGAAGAAAATGGACATGTATTAATTGAATGAAAAATCAAGAAAATGGAAGAAGACTTTAGATGAAAATGATACTTTGTTGACTTTTCAACATGTTGACTTAATCAACTCTTTAAAATTACATGTATTCTAAGTGTATATAATGAAGTAATTAGGGAAAATTATGAAGAAAATTAAGGAAATGAAAGGAAATATGGGGTTTATTGAAATGATTAGTAAGAATAGGTAATGAGATATTTCTTTAGGTGTTTATATCCTATATATATCATTTGGTAGGCTACTTAATATAATTATCATGAAAAGTATAATTTAGGGTACTAATACCTACTATATGTAATATAAGCATAAACTAAACTCTTAACTCTATATAATACTAACCTATTTATATACTTAGAAGATGAATGTGATCTATAATGCAATATCTTAGTTTCTAAAGGATTACTTTAGTATTATATGTATTTATGAATGATTGAAAGTTATCTTTAATCTTTTACTAATGATTTAGTATAATAATAAGGTTATATTATCAATTAGGGTTTTAGGGTAAATTATGGTGAACTAGTGCTTTTATATCCTTAAAGTTATAGTTTTAGAGTTTTTATTACTTTTGGGTGCAATCTCTAGGGTTTATATACATTTAAGGTATAAAAGTTTCCTATACAATTAAATCTTTGGTTGTTATCTTAGGGTTTTGATGAGGTTCGGGGTCAAACATTTTAAGGTTTTCGTACGCGATTAGAGGTTCAATTGATAATTTAAGGTTTTTTATATTCACTTTAGGTTTTGAATTAAGATTTTAATCGGTTTTAAATCTCACTGGCTCTATTGACTTCAGGAAATCATCTACAGTTTAGGGGTTTGATTCTATACCTAGAAGGTTAGATTTGCGAGGTTTACAGTAATGGCTCCTTTAATGGAGACTTAGAGCTATACTCTAAGTGATCCATATGTCATGGATGGTACGTAGCATCCTTACTAATGCCATATCCTCACAGAGGATCCTTAACCTACAACGAAATGCAATAAGGGTCTTGCCCTTGTGTATCCATAGAAATACCTAAATATGATAAATAGCAGCTCCATCCTATCGGATGAACACAAAAAGTTTAAGTATTTTAATGAAATTTTCTTTTAAGGGATTTTCTTTAAGCTTAAATATGTAAGCTTCCTAACTTGGTTCTACCTCTCTTGATCTTATTAGGTAGGTTACCCTAATGTTTAAGGTTAAGTTTTTATTTTTTCCTATTATTGAGTGATTTTAGGATAGGATCTTATTCCTATTAAACCACAAAAAACTAAATGTTATCGAGGCTAGTCTGGTGCAGCCACTTTGATGGTTAAGTTAGTAAGTATGTTGAGAGAAGATAAGTATAAAGTTTAAGGTTGTAAGAGAGTTCTTACAATGCTTCCTCCTCATATTTATAGGTGAAAACCAAGTGTTTAAAACTACAGTTAATCATCAATAATGGGACACATGGAGAGCTCATAATAAAACACATGCCAAAGATATAGGAATAGTAGGTAGTTATGTAATGAGATCATGCTATATCATAATTGTTCACGCTACTTTCTTAAGTTTAAACTGAATGTGTTAACGGGCTGAGCTTTAAAGCCCATTGAATGGATTGAGCTTTAGTTGGCACCGGCTGAAAATGAAGTAACTTGTCCTCTCATTGGTTGGGTAGACAAATAATGTTATAAGGTGAAAACCGATTGTCAACATTTGCCTCTTGACTCTCATGGTCAAGAACTTTACTATGAGAGTAAAGATAGTTGAGTTTCCTAAGTGTTGAATAATGTTGGAAGTTCTACTTTTAATCTTAGAACACGATGGATCGTGTTTCAATGTAAAGGTTGCAACTTTTCAATTTTCTTGCCTATTCACCCTTCTATGGTAGTATGTATGACAATTGTCATCCTAGCCATCATTATGCTACAGGGGCTATTAACTGTCAAAGGCATGATAGCTGTTAGATCTTTGGTTCATAATATATGTCATCAATCTACACTCGATCATCTAATCAATACATCACTTCCATTAGAAGCGTGTTAAGGTTACAAGGGGAAATCATTCATATATAAAGGATTTTTCTTACTAAGTAGATTTCTACGCTTTATTCTCATCTGTACCCACAAGTTCTTGTCCTCTTTCGACATCTCATCTTCATCCTTCAAATTCCTAAAAGTTTATGATTTTATCATATAGCTTCAATTAGGTATGGTTTAAAGCATAATTTGTCGAATTGTTTTTTCAGATTTTGAGGCAACTGAAACTGTAGCTACTTCTCCACCACTAAACCCCATACCCCTGGCCTCCCTATAAAGAATGATTTGGTATGTTCTTTAAGTAGTTCGACTAATAGCACAATGGAGCGATGAGAGAAACTTGCTAGTAATAATGCTCTTTTGGTAGACAATTTCCTTAAAGATAAGGAAGGAAGGTCTGTTGCTAAGTACCTGTTTAACAATTTAGTTTATTTCACCAATTCTCTAAATGGAGTGGCAAGTGGTGTCATTAAGACGATAGTCTCAAAGTACAACAAATACCGGCAAGATCTTCCTAAAGCATGGAATCTGCACAAACTAAGGGAAGAGGAGAGAGTGTATTTTCCAAGGGAACGTAAGTTTCACATATATTTGAAATACCTTGATTTGGATTGCGCTTCCCATTCTTAGCTTTCATTAAATAGTTTTTTAATTACTTCCGGGTTGCGCTGAGTATGTTTTCTTCTAACACATACCAACTTCTCATAGCATTTGAGATCATTTATGATAAGGTAGAGGTTAGTGCTATGCCTTAGCTTTTTAGGTATTTTTTTACGATAAGAAGGCAACTCGATGGTTGATATTTTGTAGCTACTGAGCATGGTTGCAAGTTTATGGATGGGTTGGAATTTAAAATCCATAAGTGGCATGATAAGTTTGTTTCTATTGTGTCAAATGAAGATCTAGATTTTTGGACCTAAAGGATTGAGCTTATCTATGTAAAGGATATTGACTGGATGCCAAATGATGTTATTGCCACCAAAAAGATACAAGAAAGGAGGAAGAACAAGATATTCTTTTGGGATGCCAAGAGGATAATGCAATGCTATGAGAGTAGAGAACTGATTTTTTCTGAGAAAGACGGTTAGTGTTAGAACAATTACCGTGCTGAGTAGAGCTATAAGAGGAAAACCATTTTCGTGACTTTAGAGGAGAGAATAATCGCTTTAGGGCCTTTGCTTAACATGGATCTTGTAAGTGATTTGTTTTCTCCTCTTCAATTCTTAATATTGTTATCATTTATTGCAAATATAGGTGCAGGCAACATTTTTCCCGTAAAGTTGTTAGCTTAAGCAAAGGCCAAAAAAAAATTTAAGTTAAATAAACATGTAGCTACCAAGGTGCTTATAGCTTGGCTAGTGGTACTGAAAATGGCCACATAAGAGAAGGCTGTGAAAAAGGTTGTTCATCTTGCCAGGGTGAGTCAAAGCAATGAACAAATAAGTTATGGAGGCTATAACCAAGTCAATTCTACTAACCAAGAACAATCCTCGAGAGGAAACACTAGGAGACTCAAATTGAGAGATTGGTGATAAAAGCAGCGTCGATGGCATTCATTATAGGGTGACTGAAGGCCCATCAACATAGATAAATAATGAACTAGCTCCTATAAAGAAGAGTGGTAAGGAGCTTGCCGATTAGCCTTCGTCTAAGAAAACCAAAACTTTGGATTGAAAGACGAAGGAAGCCATGAAGAATAAGGCTCTTGGCATCAGTAATGTCGAGTTCGTCTTTAATTGTGAGGTAGGTGAGCACTTTGTTCCAAGCTAGAGCCATAACATCCTGTACATTGAATTAGCCTTGGGTGATAGGATAAATCCCCTGCTTTGATGGAAGGAGTCATTCTCCTTAGGGATAGGGAAATTGCAAAGAAGGACATCAATAGGGTAGGTAGTTGTAATAAAGCATACATTGTTGCTAAATTGTATAATGTGAGTACTAATCAACTCTTTTCACTTAAAGCATATGTTTCGTTGTTGCCAATCTTGTTCGTATGTAGATTAGCAACCACATTTTAACGACTTTGGGTGAAGCCGACAAGGAGATGAAGAAGGTAACATTTCCATGTAGATGTTGTTTTTCTATGAACTAAACCTTACTTTATCTTTGTTAACTTAATGTAGAAGGTTGAGGATGCCTATAGTTCCTAGAAGGCTCAAACTGTTGCTGTTAAGAATATGACGATTAAGCCTGAGATGGAGGCTAGGAGACTTCAAGAAGAGCTAGTGGCTGAGAAGTTAGTGCACTCATTGTTGGCTGATGAAATCTCGGGCTTCAAGGCCAAAAGCAAGGAGTTGTATAAAGAGACTAAGGACCTAAAAGAGGAGCTTCGAAAGAAACGAGAGAAGTGCTAGGGGTTAGATCAAATGCTCAACTCGATGAGCAATGAGGAGGACAGGCTTAGGATGTGAATAAAAGAGTTAGAGATAAACGACTTCGAACTACAGTCTCATATTACCGAATTAGAGGAGGCAGCAAATAAGAAGCCTTCAGTTGAGGAAGCTTTAGAGATTGTTACTTCTAGTTGGCTATATGAGAAATTGTTGAGGAAAAAACTCTTGTAAGGGGTCTAGCAAGTGTAGAAAGAAAATTTGAAATTTCACCTTGCCTATGACCTCTCATGCTTAAACTTTGTTGATGTTAATGACAAAAACATCAGTAGTAATGATGAAGAAATTGGTAAAGATGCAAGAGCTGAGGTTCAAGGGCATGGTGATAATAATGAAGGTTATGCCGAATATCCTTATGATGATGAGGAACGATTGTCTAAAGAGACCCCTTATGTTTGGAAAGAAACATCCACCTACTCTAAAAACCCCCAATGCTAGAAAAGAGATGAGCTCTTGAGATTGTTAATGTACTTTGTTTTATACAAGTTGTATGAAAAAGATTTGTTTAGGTTGTCAACCATTTGATATCATACGTATTATTAATATCATGTACATTTTCTTTTATGTACGACTCATTAGTTTCGATACATCTTATTTGACAAGCACTATTGTTTCTCGACATCTTTTATTTCAGACGCGTTATTGTTTCTTGGCACATTTTATTTCATGCATCTTATTGTTTCTCGACACATTTTATTTCATGTGCCTTGTTAATATTTGGCACATTTATTTCATACATATTATTGTTTCTTAGTACATTTTATTTCACATGCACATAAGATGTCTTGTCAAAGACATACAGTTTATTAGTTGCATAGGATGTGAACTGATGTAATTTGCTATGTAAGATCATTGCTAGTTTTTAGCAATTGAATAGTTCGTTTGCCGTATAGCTTGAACTCTATTAAGCTAGTAATCATGTGTAAGTCGAGAATGTACATGACAAAAAATAGTGATACTAATAAAACTCAAAATGAACATTCATGATCGAGATAAGTTGTAGGCCATTGCCTTACAAAGTTCATAAAGGAAAATAACATCAAAGGAACTAAGTGAAATAAAGCTTCAGATTCTCGACATTCCATGCTCAAAGGATGATTATTCCATCTAATCTTTCTAGTCGATAGGCCCCTCGCTTATGACTTCTTAGATCCTAAAAGGATCTTCATAGTTTATGCTAAGCTTCCCTTATTTATCTTATACACCAATCATCTCTATCTTTTTGCAAACTAGATCTTCATGCCAAAAAACCTTATGTTTCACCTTTTAATTGTAATATTTGGCTACTTTGTGTTGATAAGCAATAACTCTTGCCCTTGCAACATCTCTTATTTCTTCAATAGTGTCTAAATTGATCGTCAGACCAACCTAGTTAGCCATTACATCAAATTTTTACGTCTGAAGAGTGGGCAAGTCTAATTCAATCGATAATATTACTTTTGTACCATACACTAATCTGAAGGGTGTTTCTCTTATCGTAGTCCTATGGGTAGTCTGATATCCTCACAAAACATTCGGCAATTCGTTAGCCCATTTACCTTTAGCTTGATTAACTTTCCTCTTCAAGCTATGCAAAATGATCTTATTAACTACTTCCACTTACCCATTAGTCTAAGGATGTGCTACGGATGTGTGATTAAAACGAATGCCATATTTCTCACAAAATGTCTAAAATTTATAGTTATCAAACCGTGGTCCATTATTAGTGATTACTACAAATAGGACCCCAAATCTCGATATAATAAAGTTGAAAACAAAAGCCTCTACTTTCTATTTGGTAATTCTTGCCAATGCCTCAGCTTTTGCCTACTTGGTGAAATAATAATCCATGGCAACAATGATGAAATGCCGTTGGGTCGTAGACTTAAGAAATGGTTCAAGTATGTCTAACCCCCATTAGGTAAAGGGATAGGGACTAATGAGGTTGCATAGTTTAGTAAGAGGTGCATAACTCAGTGCCTTGTTATTTTGACATTACGGACACTGTCGAATAGAAGTTCTTATGTCATCCTTTATTGTTAGCCAATAAGAGCCGAGTCATAACACATGGACATACAATGTTTGACCCCTCACATGGTTATTGTAGACACTATCGTATAGTTCTGATAGTACTTGTTGTATAACTTTTAGAGGGAGGCATCTAAGGTAAGGTTAGGAAATACCGCGTTTGTACAATTGATCATCTATCAATGTGTAATTTGTATCTTGATAGATCATACTTCAAGCCTCTTTTTTGTCATTAAGGAGAATGTCATCCTTCATATAATCTATGATTGGGTTCATCCAAGACCTCTCCTTTAAGTAGGGAGCTAATTCACAGCTTTGCTGAACAGTTTGTATGCTCTTATTAGGGAGGAACTCAACGAAGAGCTTATTGTTTAAGTTGGGAAGTGCCATGCTGGCCAACTTTAACAATTTGTCAACTGCAATGTTTCTGCTCCTCAGTATTTTCTGGATCGAAAAGGATTGAAACTCTTTTATGAGAGTTTATACTATTAGTAAGTACTTGCTCATTACTTCCTCTTTTGCCACATAACTCTTCTTAACCTAATTCACAACAAGTTATAAGTTAGAAAAAAATTCAATCTTCTTGGTGCTAACTTCCTTTGCCAATTTGAGTCTAACTATTAAGGCCTCATATTTAGCTTTATTGTTGCTAGTTAGAAATCTAAACTTCAAAGCATAATTAATCTTGACATTGTGGGTCTTTGCAGAATAAGACCCACACCACTTCTTGCCTTAGTCGAAGAACCATTTACATATAAATTCCACATTAGTGTCTCAACAAACTCTATGCTGCCCTATTCGTTAGTGTACTTGGCTAAAAAATCTACCAACACTTGAGCTTTTAATGCTATTTTAGGTTTGTATTATACACCATAAGCACTCAACTCTAAGGTAGACTTCATCATCCTCCCTAAGGAATTTAGCCATTGTAAAGCTTGCTATAAGGGCTAATCAGTAAGGACAATGACTCGATGAGCCTTGAAGTATGGTTTTAACTTCTTTCCTAAGAGAATCAGCACCAATATAAATTTCTCAATTTTATATATTGGTGTTGTAGTCCTTGTAAAACATGACTCACATAATAAATTAGCCAATGCTCCTTACCTTCGATTCGAACCAAGATAGAGGAGAATGCTCGATTGCTAATTGATAAATATATATATATAAATTCTCTTTTGGAATAGGTGTCGAGAGTATTGGTGGTGATGCAAGACACTCTTTTAGTTCACCGAACGCTCTTTCACACTCATCAATCCACTTAAAATCTTTTGGTCTCTTTAAAATTTTGAAGAATTTCGTACACTTGTCCGTACTTCTTGATATGAACCTGTTAAGGGCATCTATCCGCCTGATCAGCTTTTGAACTTCCTTGATTGTGTAAGGAGACTTCAGGTTTCTAATTGCATCAATTTTTCTTGGATTTGCCTCAATACTATGTCAAGTGACCATATATCTTAAAAACTTTCCTGAGGATGCACCAAAAATGCATTTCTTCTAAATCAACTTCATATTGTATCTTCTAGGAGTGTTGAATGTCTCTTCAACATAAGAAAGATGTTGGATTTCTAACGTACTTTTCACTATCATGTCATTAAAATATACCTCGACATTATGGTGAATTTAGGGCTTAAACATTTTATTGACAAGGCATTGATAAGTTGCACTAGCATTTTTTAGCTCGAAAGGCATCATCATATAACAATACATCCAAAAGTTGGTGACGAATGATGTGTGAACCTCATCCTCCTCATCTATTTTGATTCGGTTATAGCTAGAAAATGCATCCATAAAGGATAGTAAGGCATATCTAGTAGTCGAATCAACCAATTGGTCTATCCTCGATAGGGGAAACAGTGTTTAGGATAAGCCTTGTTCAAATCTATGAAGTCTATGCACATACACCATTTCCCATTTGACTTCTTGACTAACACATAATTGGTTAGCCATGTCGGATAAGGCCCTTCCTTAATGAACCTCGCCTTGAGTAGCTTTTAAACTTCTTCTATGGCCACCTACCGTTCGGGAGCGAAATGTCTTTTTTGTTGAATGACCTTTGCATTAGGATCAATTTAGAGTTTGTATGTTATGACATCTCTTAGAATACTTAGCATATTTGAGGGAACCATGCAAAGATATTGGCATTATTCTGCAAGAAATTAATTAGGCTTTGGTAGATGTCTACTTACAATGGTTTTCCTATCTTGGTGGTCCTCCTTGGTTCATTTCCCAATGGAATCTCTTCCATTTCTTCCTCGGTATTCTCTTTGCAGATTGATTTTTGTTTTGGGTAAGTTTCGACTTGAAGGATTTCTTCTCAGCTTAGCGCCCTTATATAAAGGGATCTCGTTAGTTGTTGATCCCCTTTAGACACACCAACTCTAGTATGAGTGTGGAACTTAGCTTTGGGATGGGTAATGGAAGAGACCATACCGAATAAATGCTAACATGGCTAACCCATAGTTATATTGTATGGGGACCAACACTTGACTACAAGGAAATCTACCTTGTCTTCAACAATATGTTCATCGTCTCCAATATGGATTGGGAGAGGGATTACTCCACTAACTTGAACAAGTTGATTATTGAAAGCATATAGATCATAATCATAAAATCTCAATTGCACCTTGATTTTTGGCCTCATCTAATCAAAAGCATGCTAATAAATGATGTTTGCTGAACTTTCGGTATCAATTAGAATTTTTTTGACCTCGAAGTTGGCAATTCTCGCACTAATTACCAGTGCATCATCATAGGGTCTTTAAACACTTTCAAAATCCTTTTGTGAGAAATATATTGAATTGTTTACCTTGACCTTCTTGCCCTGTACATTATAAACATAATGTATGGTGTTATTCGAACTCGAACAGCTAGATCGGCTTAGGGTAGAAGGTCCAACAACAATAGTATTTATTATACCATTTGGTGCTCTGCTATTGCTTCCATCTCTCATATCTTTTGTGGCTTGGGACGGTCGTGTGATATTTTCCAACTCATCACGTCTCCTTTGAGTCAATCATTTTATGCTTTTAGCATCATGTACAAGAAACTTGCTTTGATACCCTTGTTAGATTGCATCTTCGATCGTATTTTTGAGTTGGATATAGTCGCCAGTATTATGATCTTTATCGCGATGAAAATCATAGTACTTATTTGAATTCTATATTAAAGGATTTCCTCTCATCCTTTTTGGCCACTACAATATGCCTCTTTGTCCACACACCTCATCAATATATCCACAATTGGACGATTGAGTGGTGTATAAATAGAATACGTAGGGATGTGTAGCCTCTTTTTTTCAGTGTTAGAACACTGATCATCGTTTGCTCCTAGACAGTCTTTTACACTCTTCTTCTTATCGCCATTCCGATCTCCTTTACTTTAATTGACCTCTCAATGATTCTTAATACTATCTTCCTAGTAGATGTAAGATGTAGCTTTAGCTTTGAACTCAGCAAATGTTCTCAACTTGTTTTTGGCGAGAGACTTAAAAAAGTCTCCGTAGGGTTTAACACCATTAATAATTGCATTGAGAGTAATGCTCATATCTAGCTTTGGGATTTAGACCATCTTGGCCATAAACCTAGCCAGATAGTCCTTGATAAATTCTTTTGATCTTTGCTTTATCATGTTATGGATGAAAGAATCCTTAACGAGTTAGAGAAACACTTTTGCTAAATCCTCGAAACATGATATTGTGTTTGGCTTTAGATGTTTAAACCATGTACTAGCCACATTCCTCAATGTTGAGGGAAAAGCTTGGCAAGCTATGGCATCACTCAAGCCGTGTAACTTAGCCAATGTGTAGTAATACTCAAGATGATCTTTAGGATCCCTTGTTCCATCATAAGTTTCAAATTGTGGTAGCTTAATGTGTTGTAGTATAACTTTGTCTAGAATCTCGGGGATGAAG
This sequence comes from Lumnitzera littorea, assembly GCA_024138015.1. Classification (NCBI taxonomy): domain Eukaryota; kingdom Viridiplantae; phylum Streptophyta; class Magnoliopsida; order Myrtales; family Combretaceae; genus Lumnitzera; species Lumnitzera littorea. Next base: position 66,099,386 of record JAMXBB010000012.1, on the reverse strand, counting down.
GGGCTCCTCTTTATTTGGAATTGTTTACTCGTTGTAGTAGGGGTGCTAACATGCGAGGGTCTGGCATGATGCACTTGCTATGGTTATTTTCCCTTATCATTTTTCTTAAGAGTAAGGACCAAAGGTCTCTATGTAACTCCAGCTTGCTTTCTTGGTAATTTGGGAGAGTAGATTGAGTCTCCACTATTCTTAGCATTATTATCACCATGTTCTTGGTTTTCATCTAGGTGGATATTTATGTGGAGAAGGTTAAGGATCTTATCATGTTTTTTGCTGAGTTCTTAGTTTTCCTTAGCTAAGTCAAGGTAAAGTTGCTTCAACTTAACCAAATGCTGTTTGTTAGTATGCTTACTTTTCCCCGCTTGGTGATGGGGTAAAGAACTAGCACTTACACTTTTGGTTATTCTCATCCTTACCATGTGGGTGTGTAATGAAAAATAGATGGTGCCAAATTTAGCTGAGTGATTTTAGGATGGGATCTTGTTCTTGTAAAACCATAGAAAACTAAGTGGTCAAGGGCTAGTCTAGTGTAGCCACTCTGATGCCTAAGTTAGTAAGCGTATTGAGAGATGTAAGATAAATATAAAGTTTAAGGTTGTAAGAGGCTTCTTACAATGCTTCCTCATATTTATCGGTGAAAGTCAAGTGTCTAAAACTGCAGTTAATCATCAATAATAGGATATGTGGTGATCTCATAATCAAACACAAGCTAAAGGTATAGGAATAGTGGGCGGTTATGTAATTTGATTGTACTAGATCATAATTGTTCACGCCACTTTCTTAAGTTTAAACCAAACGTGTTAATGAGTTAAGCTTCAAGGCTTACCGAATAGATTGAAATTCAGTTGGCATTAGCTAAAAACGAAGTAACTTAGCCTTTTGTTGGCTGTGTAGAAGAATAATGTTATAAGGTTTTTCAACCTCACTTTGGTAATACTTAAATTTAACATGACTTAACCAATACCTAATTTATAGAGCTTTATAATTTTCTCTTTTTATATGCAGAAGATTTTGAAATAATGTCTAAGTCAAATGAACATTATAACTTCTTCTAGGAGTTGCTATCAAAAGCTTCTCATGAAATGCCTTCTACTAAGAGCATGGTTTTGCAAGGATCTTGTCATGCCAAATCTTGTTAGTTTTAGAACATACCCTTTATTAACTTACTAGCTAAAACTAGAACATCTTCTTCACTTGCTTAAGCTTAATTGCTTACATGGACTTCTGATTTGAAATTTAGAATTTCAACTACCATTAGAGTAGCTAGCTTGTGGTCCCCTTGGAGGGGATTTGATAGGAATTGATCCTAAGGACTGGTCACATGTGCTTAAGCATAAGGCCTTATTGCCCCAGTTTGTTGAGCTCTCTCCAACCATCCTACCTAAGAGGAGGCAAAATTATATAGTTGTCTAAGCTACATGAGTCCCCAATCTCTTACTTAATTTTTATGGTCTCTCGTACAAAAGAGATAAGACTTTTTTCAATTTAAACAACTTGGCCATTTTCATAAGCCATTTAGAAAAACTAATTTCAAGCTATTCAAGTCCTTCACCAAGTTGTTTCAAGGCCTTTGTTCTACTTCCCATTTGTACAAATCAACTATTGTTACTAGGAAAGCACCCCCATCTCAAACTGTACGTATCCTTAACACATTGTCTTTTTATATTATTTTCGAATGCATATTCATATTGCCTTTTGTCCATTATACCTTTTTTTTTTTGTATAATACTTTGTTGTATAGTTTGCTTCTTTTGGATGTTTATCCCATTAATCATTGATAAGTGTGTAAAACCACACATTCATCCTATTAAATTCTCTAGGAATTGTATGTGATTTGATGTTAATTTTAATATAATTGCACTAATTTAGTGTTAAGGTCACATATAATTCATTAACAGAAGTGTACATCATATTTTTTCCTTAAGTTTGTGTAAAAAGTATACATTTTAATAAGAAAACTTAGTTTTTGGCATGATACATTGTAAGTCTAGGGGCTACAAACTACAATAATCAAATGGCAGCCCTTAGTGATCCATCAGAAAGAAAAAAGTGAAGAATTAGACCTATTAATTGATCAATAATCTCCTTACTAATAGATTGATAGGTAGCAACTCCACTAATCAAGTTGACGATTGACTGCAATACGGGGGTACCCTATGATTGAAACAAGCACAAAATGTCCCAAAATAAAGTCTAAGGTATTGATTGATCAGTACATTCCCTATCATTTGATCGCTAGCTCGTGAAGCCCTTACATCAAATGCTATGTCGTAAAGAGCAATAAAATAGAGGCATGACATGTGTCTATTGATCGATCAATAACTTGATTTACCAATTGATCAATAGCTCCCTTACTATAAATACATTGTCTTCTCTCATTTCTACATAGCGAATGCCACAAGTATTAAGGTTTAGGGTTTTGCGATGCATTCTTCTATCAATTTATCATATTTAGAGTAGATTTACTATTTCTATTCTTTTTCTTTACATTATATGGGTTTTAGCTTAAGTATCTAGTGGATTTTAGCATTTTCAAAGTAGGGGTTTGTAGATTTCCATTATGTTCATGGAGTGTGTTTTAGAAATCTTGAGGAACTCCATTTTTTAAGCTAAGGAGCTTAGTTTTGTATTCCTTTATTGTCACTTTTCATGTTCAACACGATATTTTACACCATGTTATTGTGTATATGTGTTGTTTGATGTATTCTTCATGAATATCATGTATAGAGCTTGATATTGTTTTTAGGTTATATGTGAACATGATGTAGTAGTGGTTATTATCGTTTTATTATTGTGATAGTGTGAAGTTGAATGTTTACCTAGTGCTATGTAGCAATTAGGTGTAACTTACATATTGGACCAATATCGATCTAGTTAGCGATTCCTACACATCCTCCACCACCACTTCCCTAACCTTACCCAACCAACCCCCTTGTTAACATAATAGGATTTAGATACCTATTTTTTTCATAGTAATGTTTGTGAATTAGGATTTCAACCCTTATACTCACCATAAGCCTAAACTAGTTAGGATGATAAATTAATTGTAACATTGTTATTTAAGTAGTAACATAACTTAGATAACTAGTAGATAATTATAGATGAGGAACTATTGATTTAATACTCTTGCTACATTATAGAATTCACGAAATGAAAGTAGATTGTATTCTATGAGTTTGAGTAAAACTCGTATCTAGACTGTTATGTATACTTAAATGGCATTTCCATGAAAACTTCAAAGGCTTATTTGCATTCAAATAACCTCATTTATTTGTGAAGAAATCCACATTTTGTTACTTAGAAAATTGCTAAAATCCACACTTTAATTACTTGTTGAGTTTTCTTTTATTTAGTTTTTTTTTTCTCTTGCATGCCATCTATAAGAAATTGTTTTTGATTGCTTAGATTATAGTAGAACTACCATGATCTAGTACATAGCTTTCTTATCAAACTCTTTTCCTCCCTATGATAAATATGACTAGGTGCTCGTTGTATACTGATGAGTTCCTAAATGCACATATTTTATTTAGTGATTTTTGATGACTTTCCTTGTTATTTGAGTTTATTTTTAGATAATAATACTTAATTGAGTAAAATTTTGTTTTATAGGTTTTGAAACGATCTATACAAGAAAATGAGAAGATAGAAACAAATTTAACTCAAATTGGAGCTAAAATGAGTAAGTTATCGAGGTTTGAATGACACAATTGTGTCATTTCCAAGCGAATTTGGAGTTAAATTTTTGTTTGTCATAGCCTATGATCCACCAAAAGACATGATCATGTCATCGGTCGTATCGTTTCCAAGTTTAATAAAAAATAAAAAAGATAAATGTGAAGCACAAAATGTTACATGATCAAAAGACACAGTTTTGTCCCTAGTCGTGTCTTTTCCAATTGAGTTAATTTTTTTTAATTCTTCATATATAAAGCCTTGTTAAGGTTTATTGACAAGAACTTTTTGGCACAACTTTGAGAGAATTTCTGAAGCCAAGAACAACTAAGAAAGTGAGGAGAAGCAAAGACTTAAAGATTAAATTTTTTTAGATTTCTTGATGATTCTTTCCATTACTTTCTACACTTTGATTTTAGATTTCTATTTTAGGATGTGTAGTGAGCAGAATCTTAGTATCTAGGTTTTGTGAAACCTAGATCTATTCATGTGACATGATTAGTATTGATTAATTTATTGGTTTGACTATGTTTGCTTCATGATTTAGATTATTATTTCTATGGATAGTAATCTAGAGTTTGATATCTTATAAGAGAATTGAAAGATTTCTTATAAGATTAGATCTAGGTATACCTGATGAAAATTATTTCAAGATTAGAGATAATTTACAAGATTCTTCTGGATTTTAATCTTTAGTGTAGAGAATTCATTGTTTAATAATGTGATCTTAGATCGTGCTATTTAAAAGAGATTCTAAAGGGTAATTCTAGGGTTAGGGTTAATTGACTTGAGAAAGTAATTAATTTTAGTAGAGAATTCTCTTGGTTAAGAAAAATTAAAAAATAAATTAGATTATGTTTAAGAAAATCATATGTTAAATCTAGGAGAAGCAAGATATAGGTATAGTGTTGAATATTAAATTAATTAAACTACTTTCTTTTTAATTCTTGAATTTCATCTTAGTTACTCTTTAATTTAGTTTTTGCAATAATTTAGATTTACATCTCTAAGTTTCTTGAAATTTAAATTATTGGTTAGATAATAGAGACCTAATGAGTATTAGTAGTCAAAGTCTCTAAGGGATCAACATTTAGACTTGATCCATTATATTATAAACTGATAGGTACACTTGCCTCGTATCATATACTATAGATCAATTTGTATGCTTGCCGTAATTTATGGTTTCCAAAATAACTTTTAGGAAGACTGCATGCAAGTTTGATTTATAGTCTAGTGTTTGCACCAATTTTAGAAAGGGGGGAATTTCATATTTGTGCATGACATTATGGAAAGGTGAATGTGGACCAATCATTTATAGTTTCTTTTTGTAACCCTAGGGGTATCATATAAATACCCCCCCTTTTCTACATATAACTAGCTAACTGAGTTACTTGCTACTAGATTGGTTAAGCTTTAGTGATATGGGGACAAATGCCATTTTTAGGCAAGTTTACCTAGTCAAGTTATAGTATAATACAAATATGAGTATGAGTTGTCAATCTCACAAGGAACCATAAATTTGAAAAAACCCTAAATTAGTAGCACCCTAAAATTACCGATTATCTAATTTATCAAATCAAAGAAATAATTTTATTTAATTAAACAAAAGTAAACAAAAGAAATTTAAAAAAAAGATTAATAAAATAAAACAAAAAAAAATGAACATAAAATAAACAATTAAGTGAATTAATTAAATGGTGGAAATATGATCTTTAGTAAATCTATTATTTACTACCTAATTCTATAAAACTTTCAATCTCAATTGCACTTTGGAGCCATGGAGATTCCTAATATGAATTAACTAAACTTGCATCTCTTAATTAATTCCTCACCTTAAGTATATTCTATCCAAATCGCTTCTATAACAAAGTATCTCAAAATTAAATCAAGATCTCGAATCCCTCTATTAGGTTACCTCAATTTGAAGAAACCAAATAGCTAATTGCTTAGTCTACTCAATTACTTCTAATTATATCAGTCCATCTAACTACAAGAACTCGTAAACTCTATAGTTGATTCATACAATAATTTAATAGCTAGCTATATTAAATTAAAGATAATATGAAACAATGCATAGATTACAAAATGCAATATCATATATTGAAAATAAAAACAACTATTACATTGAATTAGGGTCTAATAAAAGATTTAGTGAGAAAGTTAAGGCACAACTTAAAAGTAAAAAAAAAAAAAGAAGTCAAGAGACATGATAAACCCTTGTACTTTACCTTATACAAATGTTCCTTAAGTGGCTCTCCCTAAACACTAAGCCTAAGAGTATACATAGGACTTGGACCTAAGGTTAGAAGAGAAGCCCTCTAAAAATTAAAAAAGTAAAATTTACAATTCGTAGCATGTACATGCCCAAGAATACAATCATGATCTTAAGTGTATTCTTCTTTTTCACTTATAACTTTTATTTTTCAATGAAATTCTTAGACGAGAGGTACAAAACTAAGATATATGGCCATGGTCTTGTACGTATTCTCCTTTGGATATTATTTCTTGTCTAGACTTCACTTAGTCAAGTAGCTAAATCAATGCACTTTTTCGTCAAAGCTCCAAAACTTCATAAAATCACCCAAAAACTTATCAAAAGCTTTTAAAACACCAACAAATGAAATAACAACCAATGAAGCTCCAAATCATTATCAATTAATACAAATAACACATAAAACTACCCTAAAACATGTATGTTAATTGAGAGTTATCACAAACATTACTTAAGCATATGGATAAGAGTAAGTTACTAAGATGAAATAAGGAGGCAAGAACAAATTATAGAGAAAAGAAGAGATTTGATTGATGATGATTTGATGTTTGATTGTGTTCATACGAGGTGATATTATGAAAGTGCACATAGTTAAGTTATAGTATAAATATGGATTTTGAGTTTGAGTTGTCGATTCCACAAAGAACTATGAACATGAGCAAATCCTAATTTATTAGCAATGTTTCCTACAGTTCTCCAATTATCTAAATTTTTCAATTAAAAGTATAATTAAATAATTAATAAAAAAAGAATAGCAATAAGAACAAATAAAGTAAAAGTACAAGATTTAAAATAATAGAATTAGTAACAAAAATAATAGTAGAATTAATTGAAATTAAAGAGATGCATAATCCTTAGTATATCTTAGGTTATTTACTACCCAATTCTATTTGACTTTTAAATCTCATTTTCAATTTTGGATTGAGAAGATTCTTATTATGAACTAATCAAACTCGTGTCTTTAATTAATTCCTAACCCGAAGTATACTTTACTTGAATCATTTTGGTTATAGAGTATCTTAGGATTGCATTGTGACCTTAAATCCTACTATTAGGTTGCTTTTGCCCGGAGAAACCAAAAAGATAAAAGTTGTGGTTAGTAAGTTTCTTCTAATTGTATAAGTCAATCATACTGTAGAATCTTATGAACTCTATGGCAAACTCATACATTAATTCAATCATTGGTAAAACTGAATTAAAGAGCAATCTAATACAATAAAATTAATCACAAAATGAAAAATCACATATTGAAATAAAAGGACACCAATAGAAAATATCAATAGTTACATTGGAATTTGGGGTTTATGTCACAACTCGAAGGGGATCAAGTTGTTGTAGTACCACCATATAATACTAGAAGATCCAAGATCAAGTACCATCCTTGATCAGGAATCTTTGATGCACTACACAAGGTGTCTGATAACTTTGACTTATTCCTAGGAACTAGTATCAAGTAATAATGGAGCATGGAATATAAAATTATGCCATAATATCTAAGTTTGACATAATTATAAATAAGGATGGGGTTTTAGGTTTCCCTTAGCATAAGTCATACAAAACCAAAATAAAGTGATAATATTAGTCCATGCTACTTGAATATGTAAATAACTTAGTGAGTCTAAATAATATTTAAGTGATCTCTCATTCTCTCTTCTTCTCTTTGCCGACTAATCCCAAGTTGGTAAGACTAACCTTTAGCATCCTATGGCTTGGCACCAACTAGAGATCTTACTATAATAACAAACTATAAGAGGGTAAGCTATACTTGCTTGGTGAGTAACCTTTCTACCTTACCATCAAACAGTAACAAGCAAGTAATTGATTAAACATATGAATGCAAATAGTATATAGAGTTAATCAGTAACTGCATGAAGCATGGTTTTATGCCCATCATTGCCCAAGTTAAGAAATATTTAGGTACGTTAGGACCTAGGTATCTACATCCAATATGAGTTCTCCTAGCAATATAAGCACTCTTAGTAGTAGATATAGCTTGATCTTAAGTAAAAGGCAGTACTCTCCAGAGCTAAGTAAATCCCAAATGTCGAGACAAGGACATGTAGTATGAATACGTCGTACAATAAACAATCACAACATATAGTATCAATATGGATCCATCTATGTATGATCTCTTGCTTTATTGCGTAATGCTGACTCCCTTTAACTTATGCTATAGGATGCAATGCATGTTTGATTTTATTAATGGTTGAATATTTATTAATCCAGATTCATGAGATGGTCAAGAAAATATATTCCAAAGACTCCAATACCTTAAGTTCTAATGTAGTAAACAAGGGTGTTAGAAATATCTTAAGATATTTTGCAAGCACAAATCAATTAGGGCAAGCACATACAAGTTCCCGTATACCTCAACATATAACAAGTTCAATTATCGGATATAATTAAGTAGTGCAATAACTATAAGTACATAATAGAGTAAAATAGGGGGCGATATACTTACTCTGCCATGATATGTAGTAGTCCCAATAGTCCTTAACTACATCCAACTTTGAATCTTCGTCACCTTAAGAATAAATTTAAAGTATATAAGTATCCTTTTCGTACTAACTACCTATGCTTTCTTGCTCTTATATCTTTGTTTTAACTATTTTGGTATTTTCGATGTAGTTTCTTTATTTTAACTTCATTTTTAGTGATCTTATAGTCATTTTTTATTGTTCTTTCATTTGTTGAGGTTATTTTTAGATTCTTAAGTCAGCAATTTCCTAGCTTGGGCCTCTCAAGGTTGTAAGCCCAAAAGGTGAGTTGGGTCACTTTAAGGTTTGGGCCTAGTTTTGGTCTTTGAGCTTAGTTTTTGGTCTTAAGCCTTATACTTAATATTTTAGGCTTCCTTTTACATATTTTATATTAACTTTTTTTAGAAACCACTTTAAATTCTCATCTTGAGCCTTGGTGATACTCTTATGGGCCTAAATATGCTCTTTTCTAAGTTTATGACTCTAACTCAGTAAGGGGTCTATAGTGGTAGTCTTAGATGGTCCTTCAGGTTTAGTGGGCCTCTTAACCTAAAGTTCAAATCTAGTCACCTTCTTAAATGGGCTTTAAACTTAGTTCTTTTAGGCTTAATTTGCATTTTAAGGCCTTAAGCCTAAACTTACTTATCTTTTTGGGCTTAAGCCCAATCTTGACCCTAAGTTGAGCCCACTTTTCCTAAGCTTATAGATCTAATTACTAACATTAAGGTGGTCATTAATACCATTTTTATGTCTCTAATAAGTAACTAAGCTAGTTTAGGGCCTTAGCTCATCATTAACCTACTTAACTTAGTTAATTAAGTCCTAAAGCATACTTAATAGTAAATAAATATATTATTAAGCTATTAAACTAAAATTTACAGATTTGGGGCTCTCATAAAAGTGGCATCAAAGGTGGTGTTTTGGGGCTTTCGACATACTTCTTCATGCAACACTTGTTTTAAGGTATTTTATCTTAATTACAACTATGTTTTTACTTACTTATGACTATGATCTTAACATAATATTGTGCAGACAAGTGTAGTGATGTTAAGGGAGGGGTGGCATGTTGGGGAAAGTAAGTGTTTAGTGCCTTCCTTAGTAATTTAGCCCTAAAACTAGTAAGACACTAAACTTCTCTACATGTTAGTGTCAAAACCCTAACTAAAGAGTATTTTCCTTTCATTATTCATGCTTGTTCTTCACGAAAATATCCTAAAACATCTAAAGCATGGCTGGAAAGTGAGTAATACAACTTAAAATACACTTCATAGCATTAACCTAAAAGAAAAACAAAGAAAAATTAAGCCTAAACACTTATCGGAGCTAGAAATGTAGAAGGTCTCCTTGGGAGTATGTATGCCATGAGCCTTTGTATGTATATGGGTGTATGTGTGTCAAATAGTTAGGTAGGTGGGTTGTGAGGCATGACACTTTGTGGTTGGTGATTTTGGTGAGGAGGTGGTGGTGGTGAAGTAGTCGGTGGTATAGTGAGTATGGGTGGCTGGATGGAGTAAGCTTGTAGGTGTTTTTGGAGTGAGATATTTGAGAGAGTATTTAAGTGTGTTTTAGGGTTTGAGAAAATGAATAAAATGAGTGAGGGACAAGGTGTGAAAATTTGGGTAAGGGAGGACTTAGCTCAAATAGGGACCATGCATTCCTTTACTTCATTACCAAATAAGGAACGATCTTGTCCCCTTAGAGTATAAGATATTTTAAGGTCATTAATATGTTGTCTCGTAGCCTTTAATTATTTTTAACTTCTTGTTAATTAAGATCTAATGAAGGTTGGTTATGGATTAGGGTTTATTTAGGGTGGTTGATGGTAATTAAGTATACTTAGGCTAGTTAAGTGCAATTAAGGCATGTTTAGGTTTTTGTTGAGTTTTAATGCTACACTTTAATTAATCCAAGTACCTTATACGTGTACCGAGGGTTTCCTTAGTGTTTGATGTTCATTTATAGTTGTTTGATTTGCATATGAGCTTAGAATTTAGGGTTTTAGTTGATTAGCGATATCGATCACTTTTAATGATGGATTTAGCCTTACTATTAGGGTTTATTTGTCATGTTAAAGTATTTAGTCAATTAATTAGGACTTAGCAGTCATTTTAGGATTTTATTACCAATCTAGATTTTCTTAAGTATTAGGGTTATTATATTTTTACTCGTATAGTTAGGGTTTTAGGGTCTCACTTCCTCTAGAGTTTTGGTTTAACATTTAGGCTTTGATTCTTTTACTTAGAGTTTTGTTATTATGTCTGGGTAGTTCTACAGACTATCTAAAGACTTTCATCTGTCCTTGCTTTCATTTTTTGAAAACCTATAGGGTTTACAATTTGTTAACGATTTACTAAGAATAAATAAAGTTACCGAATAATAGCAAGAGAAAGAAAAATAAAATAGAAACCTCTATATAGCTTTTACCCAACAAACTCTTCTCTAAAGTGCTTTCTTTGCAACCTAAACCTAAACAACTATTTATAGAGGCTAGATGTATGTTTACAAAGAAATTTGTCAAAAATAGAATAGTCATAAATTATAGAATCACTACACCTTAAGATTACCACCATAGAGGCTAGGTAAAGTCTTGCACTTTACATGGAAATTCTTTAAATTCGATGCAAATTAAGGATGAGAGTTATATGATCAAGATCATGGCTATGGTAGCTGTACATAATCTTTTTTGAACTTCATTTCTTGCTTATCTCTTCACTTTAATCACCTGATCAATGCAGTTCTTCCATTAAGCTCTTAAACTTTATAAAAATCTCCAAAAAAATCATTGAAAGCTTCTACTATCCCTATAAATAAAAAATTAACGAATTAAGCTCCAAATTACTATAAAACTAACTCAATTAATATATAAAATCATGTAAGATCACCCTAAAATACATATTTTGAATGAGTATTATCAAATTTCCCCCATACCTAAACTTTTGCTTTTCCTTAGGCAAAACAATTATATCATAGTGAACAAAATCATCAATTTTTTTTTTAGAAAAATACACCTTCAAATTAAAGAGCTTTGCAATTTCTCTCAAAATTACCCTTTCTTCTTTAACTTTATAATGCCCTTAAAACACATGAATAATAACACTTGAAGAACTACTAAATTTCAATAAATAATCCAAATAATTCAAAATTAGCCTTATCATTTTAATAAAAACTAAACAAGAGATCAAGACAAATATCAACAAACCAAGAAAGATTTATAGAAATTTCACTATTCTAACTTAAGAGACAAGAAGAGAAATCTTCCTTAGACTATTTTTATTACAAAAACTCAAACCAAATGCATGTCACATCAACTCATCCTTTGATTGTCTCTTTACTATTTCAATTTTTGTTAGGAGGCTTTTTTTTTTTATTTAATGGGCTAGGACTGATTCTTAGTAATTTGGCTCCTTTTTTTACATTGACAACAGAAAAGTACCTTACTTTTTTGAGGGACCAAGTTTGATTTTTAAGAAGTTTTAATCTAATTTCCCTTTTGCATTGGTAGTAGAAAAGAACCTTACTCTTCTAAGGGCCAAGATCGATCCTTATTGATTTTTAACTTTTATTTTCTTATTTCTCTTATGCCTCCAATATCTTTGATTTTTCAAGAGATTTTTGAAGGACAAATCTACTTTGTTCATCCAATATATATTTTTTTTTTCAGAAAAAAGAGTGATAGATAATTGTTCTTTAGAGTAAGCTTAGAAATATTCATAACTAGTCCTTAATCCGTCAATATATATCTTAATCTCGAGTCTATGTTTATGCCTAAGTAATAGGGTACTTTGAATCATGAGGATTTAATTGCTCGAATTTAACAAAGTAGACTAAGGTCATAGGAAATTGTGGGAAATTTTCAAAAAAAAAAAAGAAACATTCTTACTTATATTTGTATAGGGGTGTAAACTTCTAAAGTTATTCTTTCAAAAACTCAAAAGCTTAAATATACAATATTTAACCATCCATTGTGCTTAGCACTTAAATTGTATATTGTTCCTAATGTATACTACCATGGAAATGCAAATAAAAATAAAAAAGGAGAAGAAGAAAAGTTAAAAAAAAAAAAATGCTAGAACTTTCTCTGTTTTTAGCATTGATTAGTAAAATTCTTGTGTCTAAAGCCATGAACTCCCTTCAATCTAATCAATTTTGAAGTTTACTTTATATAAAAAAGAAAAGAAAACTAAATGATTATAAAATGACTAAATTGAGTATCTCATAGCCATCCCTATAGAACTATGAGTCAATTAAAAGTGAAACATTCAATAGAAAAGAAAGAAAAGGTAAATTGTTAATGATTACATTCATACAAATCAAAATAATTAACTGAGTGTTTCAAAATAAAAAGAAAAAGGAACTCAATAATCTTCATCCTTGTCATCACTATCCTCCTCCTAAATGATATGCTCTATCTCTTCATCAGAACCTAAAGTTATTGGAGGTAGTAGTGGTGGTGGTGGTGGTGGTGGTGGTGGTGGTGGTAATGGTAGAATCCTATGATAGGTTAATAGGCCTCAATTGTTGTATGGGCATGTTATACCTCCTGCTTGAGAGTCCTTTACCTTTTTAACACCTTTCTAACTATTCTTTTGATTTTTCCTAACATTGAAGAGGATTATGGCTACTGGGATGAAGTTGATGGCTCATCTTTAGGTAGCTTAGGTAATGATCCTTGGGGTAGAGTAGGGAATTTCATAACATGAATAGACTCGAAATTGATGGGGGTCAGGGGATCAATCCTTTGCATAGGCAAGAGTTCATGAAATTAGGCTATATTCTTCATAAGCCGTGTGATACAAAGGTATGCAAAGATGTGTTCAACTCGTCCTTCAGTAGCCCTTTTAAAGGAGAAGGCTATGTAAATGCCTACATTTATTTAGTGCCTCTTTGCTATACCATGCAAATATAGGATATCTCTTTCATTAACAACCCCAGTATCGTATTTCCTCCTCATGATGCTTATGATAAGAGCATAGGGAATGATCTTGAGAATAGGATCTCTCATATTTGAGGCCTTTAACTTCTTGAGATTGTAGATCGAATCACCAATACTCAACTTAGCCCATGCCTGGGTATCACTCACCCCTCTTGGTAACTTATATGGTAAATTCCTATATTCTTCAGTGTGTATAAAATTCTTGGGATATTTTCCTAGTGCAATTGCTATCTTATCAAAGCACATGCTAATCATGGATACATTACACTTGAAATACATCATATTTTATGGCCCATTCTCCATTGTGTCAAATTCCATATTGAGGATACTAAGGAACTCTAAGGTGAGCTCCTTATAGGTTAGCTCATTAATAGTCAAAAGCTAATCTCATCCTCTAAATTCCAAATATTCTCTTACCCAAGCATCATAACTCGCTTAAGCTAAAGCTTCCCATCCAATAAGAGCATGAGGTCCAAATTTCTTCTTGGATAGCTTTGTGTATCTTTTCTTTTACCATGATTTGGTGAATCTCAGCATGGGGTGGGTTGAAGTAGAACCAGTGCTATTCTTTATAATAGCATGCTTGTATTGAGGTATGATTTGAAATTAACAAAGCAAAAAGGGGATTTCAACTTGGCATTATGTTTTTAAAATCATGATGCTACAAAAAAATTTTTGCTAATCAATTCAAGCAATTAAGGGTATCTATAATGCAATGCTAACTTATTGCCAATCTGGATTAATGAAACACTAAGATCAAATCAAAATGAATTCCTAGTTTAGTTCACAATCTCTTTTAATTACAAGTTATAGCATCTATTAGGCAATTATATTGAAAACTTGAATACGGGAAAAAATATAGCAAGTCTAATTCATTCAATAAGTTTTATATGTGCATTATGATCTATGAACAACATGTAAAACCAATCCCCAATATCTTTTTCTTCTTCAACACCCTCACCAACTTCTTCATATTCTTTCTCTTTTCCATATCTACAAAACATGAATTTGTAAGAGTAATTTCAAACAAATAATGTATACACAAAACATTTTATCACATTATCCTACACTAATCACTCCTAACATCAACAGGTTCTACACATGCAACCATTACATTATCTCACCAAACTACAAATAAAAATCCAATTTTTATTCACATCAACAACAAATTGGTAAAACTAAGTAGAGAACAGGGTTATACCTATCTTTGATTTGTTGATGTATAAGAGAAATCTACAAAAAATCGTAGGGTTTGGGTGCTTAGTAGTAAGAGAAAGTGGTCTATTAGAAAGAGAGTATATGTTTAGAATGAGAAAAAAAGAATACCTAAGGAGTCTCAGTTCATGGAACAACTACGGTTAGGGATCATGGCAATGGTTTTAGCCATGGTCCTTCCCTTTTCTAAGTATTTTTATTTAAGGCAAGATCACAAGCAAGGATCAGAACCGTGATCCTAGCCATAGTCCTCTCGGCCTCAATTTTTTAACTACGTTTTATTTTATCTCTAAGGGGATTGCGATTAAGTTTATAGGCGTGAACTTTGGCTATGGTCCTTGTTAAATTTTGAATCTAACTCTTGCTGTTTTTCTTGTTTCTTTTCCTGAAATTACTTAAAAAAAATCTTTAGAAATAACTTAAATTGAATCTTAACATTCAATTGAAGAACCACTCAATTAGATGACATATTATATTCAAACATCATTGCATAAAAGAAATTCCATTAGCTATTTGATAAAATGAAAGTGTTCAATGTAGGGAAAGACTAACTAAATTCAAAAGAAATGATATTCGATTTAGCTAAGAAATTGAAACAATAATAATTAAAGGAAAAACTTAAATAAAATCAAGCTTAGGCTACCTCCCATGAGCGTTGTTGTATTTTGTTGTTAGCTCGATGGTTTAATCCTCCAATCCCACTAGTTTAAGATTCAATTTAGTATTTGATAGAAGGCTTCCTTGTTAGCTCTCCATGATAGTTCTAGCCTAGTTGACTCTTTAGATTCTTGAGGGATGCTTAGACATTTCTAAGTGCTACTTCTATAGCCTGGAATCAAAAGTTTGAGTTTTGAAGAAACCTATTCAGTATTTACTCTAAATTAGGATTCCTATTTTGAGTTTGAACATTCTTGTTTTGTTGCTGCTGGCCTCCCCAAGAGAAATTCAGATGATTTCGCTAACTTAGATTATAAGTATTGATGAAAGGATTATTTTGAGTTTTGTTAACAATAAAGTTAACATCTTCCATATTGGCTAGTGTTTTGTCTTGCACTACATTAATTGATTTCATTAATCTTTCAATTTTCTTGCTTAGACTCTCAACCTAAGCTATCAATGCAATATAACTAAATCTACTTCAAATTTTTTGGTCACTTTAACCTTAGCTCTCACATTATCCTACTATGAGTTATTCATGGCCATATTGTCCACCAACTTTTTGGCTTCATTTGGTGTCTTAGCTCTTAGAATGCCTCTAGCTGTGGCATCAATCATCTACTAAGTAAGACAATTGAGACCATTATAAAAGGTTTGAATTTACATCCATAAAGGCAACCCATGATGTGTGTGGCCTCTGAGTAACTCCTTAAATCTCTCCCAAGTGTTATATAATGCCTTACCATTGATTTAGGCATAAGATGATATGTCATTTCTAATTTTTGCTTTTCCAGTAGGTGGAAAGTATTTCCCTAAAAAATTTTCGACTAAGTCTTCCCAATTGGTGATTGATCCTTTAGGGATTGAATTAAGCCATTGCTCATCCTTAGCTTTAAGAGAAAACAAGAATAACCTGAGTCTTACTGCATCATTTGTGACTCTTAAGATATGACTATTTGGATCTTCATAAGCTAACTTATCAAATTGGATGAACTGTTGCACCATTTGGAACATGATTGGTTGGATCTAAAAATTTGATGCCTATACTACTGGTTTAGTGATGCTAGCCTTAGCTCCAGTCACCTTAGGCTTAGCAAATTCCATCAGGATTTTATTGGTAGCCTCATTGTTCATTACCATGTTTTGAAATTCTTCTTCTTCTTCTTCTTCTTTTGACTCTTCCTTAAGTTGAAGTGGTGAACCTTGATTATAAGATCCACTACTTCAGATACTCTTCTACTAAGGTAGTGAGAAGTTCTTTCTATTTTCGGATCAAACTCAATAAGACTTTCACTACTATTCCTGGTCATAAGCTAAAATAATTTTGAAGTTAGAAGCAAGTTCATAAAGAAAATACCAAAAAAACTATAGGAAGGATATGTTGCACGTATATGAGGTGGTATTAGGCAAGTGCATGAAGTCAAGTTATAGTATAAACATAGATTTTGAGTTTAAGTTGTCAATACCATAGGGAACCATTGGTAAGTAAGTAAGTACACCTATCATGTTATAGTATAGTAAATGGATTTAAGTCTAACTATCAATCTTATAGGGAACAATGAATATGGGGAAACCCTAAATTATTGGTAGTTTATCCTAAATCACCAACTGTCGAACTTAATTATTTAGAGTAATCCTAATTAACAAGTAAAATAAACAAGGAACAATAAATAAGATAAGAACAATAAAATAAATAATATCAAATGAAATAAAAAAGACTAAATAAAATAAATAAGATTCACTGAATTAAAGAAACATATAATCCTTAGTAAATCTTGTTATTAACTACTTAATTCTACGTGACTTTTCAATCTCAATTGTGATTTTGGACTATAGAGATTCTTTGATTAAATTAATAAGACTTGCATCTCTAGCTAATACCTAAACTTGAGTATACTTTACTCGAATTGCTTCTACAATAGTATATCTCAAGATCACATTAGGATCTTAAATCCCTCTATTAGGTGCTAATCTAAAGAAATCAAATAGCTAAACATTGGGTTAATGTTACAGTTTGTATCTCAATTTTGTTACTTTTCACAGTTGTGCACCTAGAGTCTTAATCTATCTCTTTATAAACCCAATTAAAGATTCAGTTGTCATTATTTATACCTCAATTAACTTCAATTCATACCGTTAACCTAATTAGCATAATTAGTCAATAGGGTAGCCACTCACAACCTTAGGAGGGTCATGTAACCCCTGATAGTAGGTGTTGACTACCCCTTGCTAAATTGTGTGTCACGACTTCAAAAATATGGGTTTCAAGTGGATCGTGAGACCTATTGATGGTCATGGGTAGCTTTCTAAGGCCTTAGGAGAGTTGTGTGACCTCATAAGTTTATGGGCTACAACCTATTAGCTAATCGTGTTGACTGGACTAACAATATGAATTGAAATTAACTAAATTGTAAGTGGTGACAACTAAGTCTTCAATTAGATGTATAATTAGACAAGTTGAAACTTTAGGTTTATAATTACAAAAAGTGGTAAAGTTGAGATGTAAACTATGATATTGCCACCTAAATGTTTTAGTATACCAGTTCCTTCTAATTACACTTGTTTGTCATATTATATGATCTCACAAAATCTATAACAGACTCATGCCTTAATTCAATAGCCAGCAATATTGAATTAAAGACAAACAATGCAATGTAATTAGATTGTAAAATACAATATCATAGATTGAAAGTAGAAATGCGATAGCCATCTCATAGAATTAGGTCTTAAAAAAAGATCCACTAAGATATTAAAAGTTAGGACTTAAATTAAAAGAAAAGAGATGGAAAGACATGAGAGACACTCTTGTATGATACCCTACAATGTTCTCCTTGGGGCTCCTACCTTGTAACCTAAATCTATATACCTATTTATAGATATTAGACTTAGGGTTATAGAGAAAACTTGCTAAAAATAGAAGATTTACAAATCATAGCATCACCATGCCCTAACATCACAACTGTGATGATTGGGCATGGTCTTATACTTCATATGCAATTTCTTTTAATTCAATGAAAATTCTTGATGAGAGGTACGTAGCTAGGAATGCGACTATGGTGGTTGCAAGTGGCCCTCTCTAAACTTTAATTCTTGCTTAAGTTTCTTCTCGTCAATTGCTTGATCAATACACTTCTTTAATTAAGCTCCAAAACTTCATCAAAATCTCTAAAAACTTGTCAAATGCTTCCAAAATCCCTACAAATAAAATATTAGTGAATTAAGCTCCAAATCACTATAAAACTAACTCGATTACTATGTAAAATTACACAAATAATTCTCAGATATATATGTTAAGTGAGTGTTATCAACCATGAACATAATTGAATCTTAATTTATGAGCAATTTCTCTCACAATTCTCCAATTATCTAACTTTTACAATTAAAAGTATAATTTAATAATTAATAAAACAAAGAATAGTAATAAGAACAAATAAAGTAAAAGAATAAGAATCAAAATAACAAAATTAATTGAAAGTAAAGAGACGTATAATCCTTAGTAAATCTTAGGTTATTTACTACTTAGTTCTATGTGACTTTTCAACCTCAATTGCAATTTTGGACAACGCAGATTCTTAATATGAACTAACCAAATTCATGTCTCTGATTAATTCTTAACTCAGAATATACTTTACCCTAATTGCTTTTGCAATATAGTATCTCAGGATTGCATTATGACCTTGAATCCCACTATTAGTTTGCCCCAATCTAGAGAAACCAAAAAGCTAAATGTTTTAGTGAATCGGTTTCTTCTAATTGTATCTATTAGTGATACTATAGGATCTAGCAAATTCTATAGCAAACTTATACATTAATTTAATCACCGGAAAGACTGGATCAAACAGCAATCTAATATAATACAACTAGATCACAAAATGTAAAATCAAGATTGAAATAAAAGGACATCAATAGAAAATATCAATAGTCACATTAGAATTTGGAGTTCAATAACAATTATTAAGAATAAATAAAGTTATGACATAACAACAAGAGAAAGAAAATAAAAGAGAAACCCCTATATAAGTTTTACCATACAAACTCTTCTCCAAGGAGCTCTCTTTGTAATTTAAACCTAAACATCTATTTATAGAGGCTAGACTTAGGTTTATAAAGAAAACTTATAAAAAATAGAAGATTCATAAATTATAGAATCACCATGCCCTAAGATCACAGTTGGAAGCTAGGTGTAGTCTTGCACTTTACACATAAATTCTTCAAATTCAATGGAAATTAAGAGTTAGAGGTATACGACCAAGATCATGGCAATGGTAGCTATACATAGTCCTCTTTAGATTTTGGTTCTTGCTTGAGTTTCTTCACTTTGATCACTTATCAATGCACTTCTTCAATTAAGCTCCAAAACTTCATAATAACCTTTAAAAATTCATCAAAAGCTTCCATAATCCCTATAAATTAAATATTAACTAGTTAAGCTCCAAACCACTATAAAACTAACTCAATTAATATATAAAATCATGAAAAATCAACTAAAAATACATACGTTAAATGAGTATTATCAATGTTGTGGCTACTTATTACAAGGGTATTTATACTTAGCTATTGAGGGCAAGTGTATGAAGTAGGGCAATTACATAAATGGGGTATTTACCCAAAGCAGGAAGTACTATAAAGAATAGACAAAAGGGGGGTAAATCTATAATATATAAAAGAATATTATGGCCTCATTCGTATTGGTACGGATTGTTAAAGGATACATGTATTCATCAGAGTGGATGAGATTCCATGGGGTAAAATGAGTAGAGTAGAGTCTAATTGTAGCTAGACAATGACTTCTAGATAACTTAGCATTGGAAGTTCAATTATTACTTCCCATAGGTAGTCATTTAAGACAATTTGGTAGTCTAAAACAAGTTGCTAATAGGTCAGACAACAAAGCTAGCTTGGAACTAAGACAACCAAGCTTTGGGTTAAGGTTATCGAGTTGTTTAAGAGACCACTTGGTTTGGCACTTTGTTGGCTCCTCCATCTTTAGCATAATGTAATACCTAAAACATTCGAAGAAGAGGGGAAGCTCGAAACTAAAAAAGAGGTCAGACGCTTTAGTGGTAGGATGAAAGGTGAGAATCCTTTAAGCCATACTCTTTAGTCCCTTGGTTTGAGCTTAAGTCAAGGGTCTAGTAGGTCAATTCTTATCACCCCCTTCTGGTTAGTTAGGATTGGGGATCTAATCCAAATGGTCTTCTCAATCATTATCTTCTTTAGGTTAGTAAGCATTAAGGCTTGCAATATTGAAGACATCAAACACTTCATAATCTTTTAGTAGCTTTGATTAGTACATGTTATCATTAATCTTTTGGAGTCTTTTCAATGGTCCTTTAGCTCAGGAAAATCTTTGTTCTTTTTCCAGTTTACGAATCTTTCTTAGCCTAAATGTAACTAAACCAGGTCATTGGGATGAAATGGCTTTCCTCTCCTTCTTGATAACTTAAATTAAGCATACGTATTCTATACTTATTTTATACAATTTCAGATATTAATCGAGTTGATTTTATAAAATTTTGAGCTTAATTAGTTTCAATTTCATCTTTAGGGATTTTAGGAGCATTTTATGAAGTTTTGAAGATTTTTATCAAGTTTTGGAGTATTCTAAAACAAAAGTGTTGATTAAGGATTGAAATGGAAAAATTTTAAGTGAGAAAGGAAGTCTAAGTGGTTGAAGACTGCGGCTGTGGTTCGTGCCCATTTCTCCCTTGTTATGCAATTCTACTGAATTTTGAAGATTTTAGACAAAGTATAAATACGTGCCCAAGTTTTATGACCATGTACCTCACTTGTAAACTTACAATAATTTTAGAATCTTTTTATTTTTGTTGAGTTTTCTTTATAATTCTAGATCCACTCCTTATAAATAGATGTTTACACCTAGGGTTGCAAGTAGAGAGCCCCTTGAGTGCAAGAGTCAATAAGGTATAGAATTATAAGGGGCCTCCTTTATTCTTTTCTTTTTTCATTGTTGTTATGTCTTTATTTTAAGTTCTAGGGTAACCTCTTTTTATCAATGAAATTTAATTTATGATTTCGCGTATTGTGATCAAATTGTACTGCTTTTATTATCTACTTTAATTCAATATACCAACGATTAAATTATTGTTATAGTCTATTATCTATTGTAGAGTTTGTGAAAGCATGTAATATGATTGACTGATACAATTAACCAAAATTGGTTGACTAAAATGTTTAGTAGTTCAATTTTTCTAGATTAGGATAACTTAATAGTGGGATTCAAGTGTATCATGCAATCCAGTAATGCTCCACTAAGAAGCAATTTAGGTAGAGAGGAAGATTAGGAATTAGCTAGAGATGCGAATCTATTTAGTTTGTAATAAAATCTTCATGACTCAATATTGCAATTGAAATCAAATTAGTCACTTAGAACTAGGTAATAGATAACACTAAAGATTTACTAAGGAACATGATCTTTCTTTTAATTTAATTGTTCTTGATTTATTGTTCTTATTTAATTATTCTTATTTATTTTTTCTTATTATTTTTCTTATATTTACTTATTTTTATTTATGTTAGTTTAGTTATTTTGTTATAGCAATCTTCACTTTTCTACCTTTAGTTGTTCAATCATATCTTTTATTGTATAAGTTAGCTAACTAAATAATCCAGGGATATAATTGCTAAAAATGATTAGATACTACTCCCATACAAGGTTCTTCATGGGATCAAGACTCAGTTTCATAATTCATTTTATCTGTATTATAACTTAACTAAGTGCACTTACCTTTGCTAAAGCCTTGCCTAACGACATAATCAAGTCTTTAATTCCGTTGCTAAGGAGCCAATAGAGTAGACTAATTAGGAATTTAGCCAAAACCTTAGATTACTAATAAGTGTGCAAAACCACACACTTATCTAAAGGATTTCTTTAGCAATTATATGTGATTTAACAGAATTTTGAGCCGAAGTGTGAATTTTCATTAAAATAACATATAATTTCTTAATATAAGTATAATTCATATTTTTGTGTTTTAGTGTTCAAAAGTTATGTTTATTTGAAGAATTTAAGCTCTTTATACTTGTTTTTGTAGATCATAGGGCTACCATGTTGCTACATGAGAAGCCCAAAAAAAAATAAATAAATAAAAGATGAAGACATGGAGTAAGTACTACTAGCTTTATGGT
This sequence comes from Lumnitzera littorea, assembly GCA_024138015.1. Lineage (NCBI taxonomy): Eukaryota > Viridiplantae > Streptophyta > Magnoliopsida > Myrtales > Combretaceae > Lumnitzera > Lumnitzera littorea. Next base: position 66,077,011 of record JAMXBB010000012.1, on the reverse strand, counting down.
AATTCTAGCTACCATTAAGTTGATGTTCATAACAGAACCTTCATAGGTATCGCAAAGAATGGACCATACAATCCTGATGGTGATGGAAGTCTCAGATACCATCATGACGTTATCTAACATCATGCCGGTAGTCTTAACTATCGTTAAGGCAGTACCCTCCTAATATAAAAAGCTACAGTGGGCAACACATTTGGAGGATGCAATTTTCTTTATTTTTCAACTTCCTTTCTTCTTTTCTCTCTTGAGTTTTTAAGGTTTCACCTTTTTAAGTTATTTTAGGTTAGATTTAGCTTAGATTAAGTTAGTGTTAGTGGATTCCAACCTTAGGATGCACGAAAAACATCATTGCAACATGAATCGAAGATTGGAACTTCTCTTGTTAGGTGATTTCTCTCTCTACTCGATTTCTTGTTATTTTGGGATGTTGTTAAATATTCATGAAGATTATGAATCTTTTAAGGTCGATAGATTAATATTTGGTGTTTGTACTGTTTATTGTGATTATGTGTTACATAGGTTATAGATTTCAAGCATTGAACATGTATTTCACCTGTGAAGGAATGTGTATAGATTAGGATTATGTGTGAAGCATGATTTCAAGTTGTTTCCATGCTTGTTTAACTTGGATTAATTATTGACACATGTTAATTTGATTAAGATTTCACTTTTGGAATCAATATTTAATTTATATACACATGAATAGTAGAAGAACTCAAACATCATGTCTCTTGTTAATTCATTTACTTGGTTCTTAATTGTAATTGTTAGAGTGTTGGAATCCTACGCTTTGTTAAATTAGGGGTTGTTCTTAAAATGAGATAGTCTAATAGAAATCATATCTTTATCTTTTTTGGTGTTAGAATCACTTATTTATCTAGATTAAGCTAGTTGTTGAGTTTTATTTTATAAAAAAAAAAATCAAATTTTATCTGGCTTACCTAAATATGAATAGTACTGAAATGGCTGAGAGCTAACACACCATTCCCTTAGGAAATATGACCTTAGAGCTCACTTTATACTACTAATCGGCCAGTACACTTGTCAAAGTTTTTGTGGTTTCCACAAGTTTTTATCAAAATTTGGAAGCTTGATCGATTAGTTATATATTGATTCCACTATTTTAAAAAGGAGCTAATTTTTCCAATTAGCACATAACTTGTAGAAGTGGTGAATGCAATACCAATTACCAATTATTTTAACATATCAATAATATTTCTTTCCTTATTTATTTTTGGTATTTCTTCTTCCTTATATTATTTCTAATCTTTAAATTTTTTTCTAGTTTTTGACTAAGAGTAGCAGTAACAACAATCTTGTGGAATTTGATTCGGAGATTGAAAGGACTTCACATTATCTCTGTAGGAGAGTTCATGAAACAGCAGATTTAATCAATCAAGGTTTGCTGCTCTGATTAAAAGAAGAGTCAAAGGATTCACAAAGTGAGCAAGAAATTGAAATTGAAAATATGTCATTGAACAACAACAACAATGATGAAGCCAACTAGACCCTTATGGAGCTCGCTAAACTGATTGTAACCGGAGTTGAGTCCAGCTTCACAAGGGCTATAGTTCAAGCAACCAATGTTTAGATTCAATCTAATGTCATTTGGATAGTCTAATAAATCTGTCCAATTTGATAAATTAGCTAACGAGGACCTTAACAACCATATCTTAAATTCCTTAAGATCTACGACACATTCAAGATCAATGGTGTCTTAGATGATTAGGTAAGATTTAAGTTATTTCCATTCTCTTTGCAAGGTAAGGTCAAGTGGTTTCTTAATTCTTTACCTAAAGGCTTTATTACAACTTGGGATGCTTTAGCAGAAAATTTTCTAGGAAAATATTTCCCACCTACTAGGATGACAAAAATTAGAAATAATATTTTTGCTTTTGTTCAATTTGATGATGAGATCTTCTAAGATACATAGGAGAGATTTAAGGAGTTATTGAGAAGGTGTCCACACCACAAACTACCCTAATGGATGCAAATTTAGATGTTCTATAGTGGACTTAATTATTCCATGCGACAGATGATCAATGTTGTGGCTAGAGGCACTTTGAGTGCTAAGACACCGAATGAGGCCCAAAATTGATTGGGAATGGTGATGAGTAATTCATAGTGGGATAATGTGAGATTTAAATTGAAAATGTCTAGGAAATATAAAGTTTATTATGTGACTACATTAATTGCTCAGGTTGAGAATTTGAGTAAAAATATTAATGGACTAATGAAACCTATTAATTTAGTGTAGAATGAAAATTTGGCTATTTTAATAAAACTTACAACCTAAGTTGGACAAATCATCCTAACTTCTTTTGGAAAGGTAATGATAGGGATCAAGGACCGATTACATACTCCTGAGCCCAAAGGCTCTCTTAAGTAGTCTACCAAGTTGTCCGAGGTGAGTTAAGCACCGAAGAGCAGTACTTGCTTTAGTTTGATTTGCCCAGCTACTTTGTTCCCCATGTCATCTAAGATGTTGCCGAGGTGATCAACTAGCATGCCAAGCCGAACCATCTAATAAACCATAGTCCCAACATCAAATCTGATTGCAATAATCCCCACTATTGTTAAGGCCGATCAGAACTATCAAGAGTCGACCATTCGAAGCTAACCCTATGTGAACCGTCCTTGAACCAACCATTATCCAGCCCCTTCTAACGCTGAACATGCCTAAACCAAGGCCCACCCCTACCCAGACTACAATATTGTCAGAATCATTATAAAAACACTTGCGCATTATCCTTTACTGACATCCGTACTGTCCTTTCTAACAATGGATGTCTGTGTTCCTTCTTTTGCATGATTTCATATTTTCCTTGTAAATTATTCTCTTTTGTTTTTAGCAAAAAAGGACTATTCTTTTGTAATTTTTGTAATTTAGGATTTTCCTTAACAGGGTGATATAAATACCGTCATATTATACAAGTTGAACAAGCATAATATAGAGAATACATTAAACTTTTTTTTCACTCTCGAACTAAGTGTTCCCCTTACTCTTGAGCTACTCTTATCTAGCCTATTCGAGCATGGACTAGTGGCGAGTGACCTCCAGCCATACTTGTACATCATATCAAGTATGTCCTAAGCTTGTGTGAGGTGTTGGTATGTTATATCCTTCGTTGGTGTATGGGAACTCCTTACTCAACCTTTGACTATCAATTACCTTTCAGGTCATCTTACAGCTTGGACCTACTCCTTTAGTTACGCTTGATATTGGGTATGTATGTTCATCCAGGAGTCTGTATCATCTTGGTGTTAGAGCCTGGCTATGTTTGAAGCAGGATTTTGCTACTGTATTCTTTTAATAGTTTGTTATTGCTCTCGTGTGATAGTGAATCTATTGTTAACTTTGAAGTTTAGTTGTGTTTTATACTTTATTTTTGCCTATTTTAGATACATCGAAATAGAGTGTGGTTGACTCTGTGTTTATTGAGAAATTATCATCATGAAGTAAACATTAATGTTGAATTTAAGTGTACAAAGGACTTTGGGAAACCTAGAGAGTGGTAGTCGACATGGTTAAGGGCAAGAAGGAAGCTTTTCACCTCAATCAATGGGTGATTGCTTGGATTGGCTTACCGACTTGGTAGCAAGCCTAGTGACTATTATCCAAGAAGATAAACAACAAGTTAGGAATAGCCTTACTAGAGAACATGAGTAGCAACAGCGAAGCAATGGTCAGTTTGGCCGGGTTAATGCCTTAGCTCGCTTGCCTTGAGCTGAAGGAGTTGCTAGAGATGCTAGATGAAGGTTAGCACTAGAAGAGATTGAGGAGTAAGCAGCAGGAGTTGATGAGGCAAAGGAGTATTATGAGCTTGAGGAAAGAAATGTATGAGTCCCTAGAGTTGAAGGACTTAAGATGTGTATCCTAAGTTTTTCTGGAAATGGTGATGCCGAAGACTACCTGGATTAGGTAGACAAGATTGAAAAGCAGTTTAAATGCCATGGAGTGCCTGATAATGAAAAGGTTAGACTTGCTATGTTGGGGTTCACTGGTTATGCCGCCTTATGGTGGAGGAACTTGTAAGCCACCAAAAGAAGGGAAAGAGAACGCAAGATTAGGAGTCGGGATGAAATAAAAAGAGTCATGCGGAAAAGGTTTGTATTGAGCTATTATTCACAGGATGCCTTCAAGAGACTGCAAGAATTGAGATAAGGAGCATCGAGTGTGGACACTTACGTTAAAGAATTCCAGATGCTAATGATCTAATGCGAAGTCATAGAGCCCGAAGACCAAATTGTCTCTCAATTCATTGGCAGATTGAAGTATGAGATTAGAGATGTCCTAAAAACCCTAGATGTTAAAACGCTCAATGATGCAATCTGAGTTGCCTAGAGGATAGAAAGGCACTGAATAGGAAGATTCTGACCACCTGTCAACCATCTTGGCAGTAGTCGACTAGTTCCGAGTAAACCTGTGCGAACAAAATAGAGCAAGGTCGTTGAGACCTGACCTGCTTAGATTACTCGAATAGAGGAGAAGGAACCCTTAAGGAAGTGTGAGAAGGGCCAAAATTCAAGGAGGAAGACGAGTGAGATCAAGTGTTTCAAATGCTAAGGATTTAGATACATGGCCGCTCAGTGTCCGAATAAGTGAATAATGGTGATCAGAGGCGAGGCATCAACCATAGAGGTTGACAATATAGATGAAGAAGTAGAGGAGTTAAGAGAGGACAAACAAGCTGAGCTATCTGATGAAGAAGTCATCTACAGCAAATAAGGCAACTTCATGCCGACCGTACTAGTATTAAGGAGGATGATGAGTGTCAACCCTATACCCGAAGATAAATAAAGAGAACATCTCTTCCATATTAGGTACAAGTTGAATGAATCACTATGTATGCTGATTGTAGACAGTAGGAGTTACACCAATGCAGCCTCCACATTTATGGTCCAGCAGTTGAAATTGTCGACCATGCCCTATTTGAAACCTTATAAGCTTCATTGGCTTAGTGATAAGGGAGCCCTATAAGTGAACAAGTAGGTGTTTGTGCCGATTTGCATTGGTAAGTATTGAGATGAAGTGCTCTATGATGTACTGCCCATGAATGCATCCTACGTTCTACTTGGATAACCATGGATGTTTGATCCAGCAGTTATGTATAACAGTAGGAGGAACACATGTTTTATGGAGCATGAAGGAAGAAGGATGAAATTAAGCCCCATGATTGCTGAGCAAGTAAAATCGTACAGTCCTAGCTTAGTTGAACCTTAAAGAAGGAAGCTTTGGTATTGACTTGAGCCGAACTAAAAAGAGAAATGAAGATAGAGGGACCTACTTGTCTACTTGTTAGGAGGATTGTGGAGATTAGACCCGAGTAAGAAGAGCTGCTGACCGAGGTAAAAACCCTACTAGAGGACTCTATCAATCTATTTCCAGAGGAGTTACCAGAGGGTTTACCCATAATTCTAGGTGTCAAGCATGCGATTGACATGCAACCAGGGGCTACCCTGCTGAACAAGCCTGCTTATAAACTGAACCTTGAATAGGCTATCGAGCTGTAGAGGTAAGTAGATGACCTCATGGAGAAAGGGTACGTGCACTAGTCTTTGAGCCCCTACATTGTATTAGCTTTATTAGTGTTGAAGAAAGATGAGTCTTGGAGGATGTGTATGGATAGCCGAGCCATCAATCGAATCACCATCAAGTACAAGTATCCCATACCTAGGCTTGATGACATGCTAGATGAATTAAATGGAGTAAGAGTATTCTCTAAAATCGATCTCAAATCTGGATACCATCAGATTCAAATGTATGAAGGCTATGAGAGGAAGACTAACTTCAAGACACGACATGGTTTGTATGAATGGCTCGTAATGCCATTTAGGCTATCTAATGCATCAAGCACATTCATGCGACTTATGATTTACGTATTCCAAGAGTTTCTGGGAAGGTATTTCATGATTTATTTTGATGATATTCTAGTATATAGTCCTACCCTAAAGACATATCGAGAGCATTTCCGACAAGTGCTTGCAAAACTCCGAGCTAAACAGCTCTATGCCAATCTGAAAAAGTACGATTTCTACTAATCCGAGGTGATCTTCTTGGGATTTCTTGTAAGTGGAGGTGGCATCCGAGTTAATGAGGAGAAGGTAAGAGTGATTATAGAATGGCCCAAATCAACTTGTTCTATAGATGTGAGAAGTTTCCATAGCTTGGCGTCATTCTATCGCTGAATCATAAAAAATTCAAACACGATTGTAGCCTTACTCACCAAACTCTTGAAGAAGAATGTTGAATTCAGATAAGGTGAGAAAGTGAGGAGGAGTTTTGAAGACGTGAAGGAGAAGCTAACTACAACCCCCATCTTAGCTCTGCCAAGCTTCGACAAGGTATTTGATGTGGAGTGTGATGCATCCAGACTAAGCATAGGTGCTATGCTGATGTAGGAAGGCCGACCTATTGCTTATTTCAATGAGAAACTTCGAGGAGCCACACTCAACTACTCTGTCTATGATAAGGAGTTCTACTCCTTAATCCAAGCCCTAACGGTATGGCAACACTACCTGTTGCTCAAGGAATTTGTGATCTACACCGATCGTGAATCCTTGAGATATCTAAAGAGCCAACTAAAGTTGTCTTAAAGACAAGCTAAGTAGGTTGAGTTTATAGAGGGTTTTTCTTATGTCATAAAATACAAGAACAGAAAGAACAATGTAGTGGCCAATGCCCTATTGAGATGACATACCCTCCTAACCTAACTGTAGATGTGGTTACTTGGGTTTTCAATCAACGAGAATTTGTATGCCGAAGACCTATACTTTGGTCCTATCTATGTCTGATGTGAGGAAGGATAGACTATGGATAACTATCATAGGGAGGATAGATACTTATTTAGGAAGAGGAGGCTATGTATCCTAACTTGTTCTACGTGAGAACTGTTAGTGTACGAGGTGCATAGAGGGGGATTGATAGGACACTTTGGCCAGCGCTAAACTTATGAGGTATTATCCTTTAGATTCTTTTAGCTAGGATGAAGATAGATGTTCGATCTATGCTAGAAAGATGTGTGACCTACCGAAAAGCAAAGAGTTGAGCTAAGCAAGGACACTACCAACCCTTGTCGATCCTGACCAAATTGTAGTCCGGGCTGAGTATAGACTTCATGTTAGGATTATCAAAGATGTCTCGAGGAAAGGACTCCATCATGGTGGTTATGGATCGATTTAGCAAGATGGCACATTTCGTACTTTGTTCTAAGACTAAAGATGCTTCGGCTATCTCTTTTCTTTTCTTATAGGAGGTGATTAAGCTTCACGACATATCTAGAACCATAGTTTTGGATCAAAGCCCTAAGTTCATGAGCTACTTTTGGAGGATACTTTGGAGGCGGCTAGAAACTAAGTTATTGTATAGTACGTCTTTCCATCGATAGACCGATAGGTAAATTGAAGTTGCCAACCAAACTATGGGAACTTTGTTACGGGTCGCTATCGGTTGAAACATGGCCAATTAGGATCTGTATCTACCAATCATTGAATTCACCTATAATCAGACCACCATAGCGTCATAAGCATGTCTCCATTCAAAGTTGCTTATAGGTTTAACCTTAAGCTCCCATTGGACTAAGCACCCCAACCAAGAATTGATGATGATTACTAACCAGCCGTTGAGAAAGTTGAAGCCATCAAAACCATGCACTAGAAGGTTGTAGGGCAACTAGGTTGAGCTGTTATTAAGCTTGAGAAGTGACACCGAAGGACGGAAGAAGAGAGAATTTTGATCGGGCAATTATCGTCATATTGTACAAGTTGAATAGGCAGAATACTAAGAATACATTGAACGTTTTTTTTCTTTTTCACTCTTGAGCTAAGTGTTCCCTTTACTCTTGAGCTACTCTTATTTAGCCCATTCAAGCGTGGACTAGTGGTAAGTGACCTTCAGCAATACTTGTGCGTTATATCATGTATAACTTGAGCTTGTGTGAGGCATTGATGTGTTATATTTTTCATCGGTATATGGGAAGCTCTTACTCAACCTTCAACTATCATTTACCTTTTAGGCCATCTTGCGGCTTGGATCTACCCCTTTAGTTACGTATGATATCAGGTTCATGTGTTCATCTACGAGTCTGTATCAGGTAAATACTAGCAACAAAATCAAAATGCATGACAGTAGAATAATGCCCCTAACATTAAGGAATTGTTGAATCAATTCATTCAAAGTTCGTAAGCTCATTTTCAAGCCGATGAAGCTACATTAAGGAATGCTGGAGCTTCGTTAATTTAGCTCTTATTTTCAAAGTTCATAAGCTCATTTTTAACCAGTTAGGATAGTTGGCAAGGACAATTATTGAAAGCCTACAATGAAACCTACCTAGAAAATACATAACCAAATCTTAAACTAGCGAGTTCGGAACCAAACTGTAGAAAGAAAAGTTAACCATTTAGCTAACGATATAAAACAACAGTGCTCCTTGAGAGGCATCCCAAGTTTGATCTATTTAATTTTAAATTGTTTTAGTTTATTTCACTTATTTCGTTGTCATATCAATGATTTAGTTCAACTATCAATATTTTAAATTAGTGTTTTTCTCCTGCTTTGAACAATTTTTATCGAACACAATTATTGAATTATGTTTATGCAATAGTAATTATTGAAGTCATCATCTAATTTGATTGTTGTTTGTCTTATTTTTATGGTTCAATTCATGTTACTTTTGAGTGTGTTAAGTAATTTTAGGAACCGAGTTGCTGAAATTCAAATCAATGTTGAATTCACAAAATTACAAGAGAAACACAGCCAAAATCAACGGCCATGGACTTAGAGCACAATCCTCTCAAAATTAATTTCAAGAGAAATTTAAGGTATTTGAAGAAATTTTGGATGAGAGATCCATGGCTAGGACCATGCTCATGGTCCTTGCCTATGGACATGCTACGGTTTGCGATATTGATGCAAAGGGAAAGATTAGGGCTATACTCCACGCTCATGATCCTTGCTAATGGTTGTTACGCCTTAAAACAAGAGAGTCGTAACAGATCCGTTGTGTAAATCAATATATAATGGAAACTAACCTCACAGTTGTTATCATAAACTTGATTCACACAAGACTTCTGATAAATGTGTAAAATTATACCTTTATCTCCACTTAATAGCACATATTCATACATATAATTGCACCTTTACAGTGAAATTTGCTTAGAATTAATAAAATATGCATTCTTGGATGAATTTCGTTGGAACTATTGATCAAGGATCAAAAGTCATAATTTAAATGATTAATATATCAATTGCACATTATCAGCCACTTTTGGGAGACGTGCATTTGCTGTGATGAAGAACAAAAGAGCAGCTCCTAATTGATGTGAACGTGCAACTCCAATATATAAGTTTTTAATTGCAGATTTGATCAATCTTGGAAAGCAGCCAATTGTTGCTAAATACAGCAGCCTATGCTCATGTTGCATTACCTATCAGAATATAGTAGCAGCATGTGGGGACTTGGAGCATAATTTCAAGGAGCAAATATGTACAGCAATGATCTTCAAGTGTAGTAGCTGATCATAACAACAGGTCAAAGTATTCATTGAGAGCAACCTGCAACTAAGCTCACTCCATGCAAACCAACAAGGGAGTCGAAATTGTTGAACTAGTAGCAGCCCCAAGCACCAACAACCGATGACCTGAGCTCCTCCATTGCAGAAACAACATGACACTCAACAAGTTCTACACTAGCAGCACCTTTTTGTCCAAAGAGCTAAACGTGAGCACTAGCCATGAATTGGAAAATTGCAGTAGTACCAAGTTGCAACAGCAGCTCAAGTTTATGAAGCTAGCCTGAATTTCCCATCAACCAAGTAGCTACACATCAGCAGTTGTACCAACTAGAAAGTCAGAGTTGCAATTACAAGATGTCATGAATTTCAATAGTTGAGAAGCCTATACACTTGCTGGAATTGAAAACAACAACGAACTCTCTCAATGACGCACCTACCACAAGACCAAATTGAGTAGCAAATTGTGTATTTGAGGATCCAACATGATATAGCAGCTGTCCGAGTTCCACAATTAAAGGTCGAGCATTTGCTTCACAACAAAGAGTCCAAGCAGAAGATAAAGCCCGAGCAAGAAATCTTTGGACTAGCTTCTCAACCGGATGGCGTTTCAAGAAAATAGCAGCTACAATTTATTGTAAGTGTTGGTTCCTTCCATTATTGAGCTGAGTCTCTAGAATTCAATTTTACTTAATTTTATTGCAGGGCATGGACTCCAATAGCAACAGCTCCAACTTATCCTAAGCAACAGCCACCTAGCTCACGTCAGCTGCAATCTTCAATTGCAGCCCGTGACAGAATCTCCTCTACCAAACAATGCCGAGCCATCCACGTGTGCTGACCAAATTTCAGTAGGCCGTGCACTGGGTCTTTCAGCAGCCGATTTCTTGCTCCAACCCAACCAATTCTGGCAGAGACAAACAGGCACCAACCGATCAGCAGCTGCAACATGCGAGAATTCTATGTATCCACGGCAGCGAAGCACAAATGACAGCAGCAACCCGATCCTTCCACGTCCTTTGTTGAAAATGCTGCAAGACTAGAACCACACGCCAGCTCCTATCCAATTAGTGACTATTGCAGCAGCCCCTAACCCGTGACAGCAGCTATAACAACTTCAAGCTCAGAGCACCTGCTTGTATAGCTCTAGTCACGGCTCATGACAGCAATTTTTTTTTTTTTTTAAATGAAAAGCAGGCCGAATGATTAGAAAGCTCCACCGAACTTGCAGCAGCTTTGAGCTCCTTTGTTGGCATGTAACTAAACCAGGAAACTCTCTGAACTCCATCCTAATTAGGCCGTCCAAAACCAAGTTGATGGACCGAACTGAGTTACTCACATGCGCTCTTGAGTAAATATCAGCTACTGTGAAGAATTTTTTTTTTTTCATCAAAAGATGTAGGCCTTTAATCTTTATAATGGTCAAATGCAAATTTACAGTGGACAATTGATCAGCAGCTATACAATCCATTGTCTTTAGTGAGTTGGAGCACAAGAAATGAGAAAAGCAGGCCATAATTTAAGAAGTATCAGCCCATTGCCAAATTTAGTGGTCCCACGTGGAGAGCAAATGACAAACACTGCAGCATACTACAGAAGTCCAACAACGTGTATATGAAAAATAATTCCCTGTCATATAAGAGCTGACATCACATTGGTTTGCATATTCCAATTTGTGGATCATGTTTCCAGTTTGGGGCTTTTATTCACTTTTATCATTGCCATTGGGGTCCATATTGCAAAAGCTTGAGAGACACGTGTGATGTGGGCTGTAGGGCATTCAGCTTTGAGGAAATACAGCAGCCAAGGAATGATATAAGAAAGGAAGCAGCTGGAGAATAGAGAAAGGAGTTGATGGTAGTTTCTAGTTTTCTTATCTTTTGGGGCGAGTACCTTTGTCTTCAAAGAACATAGTAGCTTAGTTTTATATACGGTAGCACTATATAGACAAATTGATGAACAAAATCCGTTTTCTTTATTAATTGCAGTATGTTGTTTTTAATTTCAAGACACTAAAATTCTTGCTCTAGCTCACTAGAGGAATTCTTAGGTATTAAATATATCTAGATATGCTAATTTTGTAATGGGAGTCGGATTTGAATATACCAATTAAGGTGTTTTTTTTTTTCTTATTATTGCAATTGTTATATATCTTGATTTATTTGGGTATTATAATGTGATATTGTGCTTAGTATATATTAGATTTTGCATTGATGAATTTAATAAATTAATGTGTTTTATATTTTGTTCCGATATTAATTTTGAGTATTTTTCTATTATGCTCGTCGTTTATTTAGTTAGTGCTTTGCCAATACTTTATAGTTAGATAGAGTTAGAGAATATTTGGGATGGTTCTAATAACTCATGATAAACATAGTTTGAATTTTTGAAAAAGCTTATCATAAGGATATGCGAGTTTTAATTAAATTCATGAATTCACGTACTTAATGCGATTGGAAATATGGTTCAAATCATAAAGATGTGCTCAAACCATATTTCTAACTAGAATAGTAATTTTAGCATGAGTAGATTACTATTTTTTTGATAATTAGAGATAAATTGCATTAGTAAGTGCTAAAAAAATATCAAGTCTTCTTTTTTGATGATTATTATGTCTTTATCTCATCGAACAGATCAAAAATCGTCACATCTTCCTACTATTCCATATGAAAGATATTCAATCCATCCGAATAGAAGTTAAAGAGGGTATTTATGCTCGTCGTGTCCTTTATATGGAAATCTGATACCATTTTGTTATAAATACCATTTATTATATGATACCACTTTGTTATAAATACCATTTTAAATTTATATTAATATAGTGGATTTATACCATTTATTATCTTATACCACTTTGTTATAAACTCTAGTGAGTTTAGTTAAATTTTATTTAGTCGATTTCGAATATTAATTCAAGACATTGCATTCATTCAAATGAGAATGGATTTACAAATCCTAATTTGATCATTTTTATCTCCTAGACCTAAGATTCTCATAGTATAGCTAGGACATCTGTTTTATTATTTAATTTATTAATTAGTTTTTACTTTCTTTTAATTCAATTCTTGATAGCTTAGCTTAGGGAAAAACTTAATTAGTTTATTACTTAGTAACTAGCTCTCTATGAAATACTACCTTGACTAACTAACGATACTACTATCGCAATCTGATACACTTGTCGGTTCTCATACTCACTTTGAGTCAACATTTGCAACTAATCTGCTTTTAAGTAAACAGTTCATATGAAAATACCATTATTTTATATGCAAAAGTCTTTAAACTTATATTAAGAACTTTGATAGTTTATAAAATATTTACATAACCTAGTGGTTTGTGCTAAGGCTATACACAAGCACAAATAAGGTTATCAAATGGTTAGTTAGATGCAATGTAACAAGGAAATGCCATCGCATAATATTGTTTCGTCCATTGTGAGATTGGAGGAATTTCACCCATTTTAATCCGAATTGAGGGGTTTGAGTACGTATGTAACAGCTCACAACCAAACCTATACTTATCCAATAGAAACACTGCTCCTCCCGTAGTTACCTTCTAACCACTACATTTATCCTTGCTATAATCTTCTCTCTTATCACTTAGTTCGACTAAGAATGAAGAAGGAAGCGTTATTCTACAATGTTATCTCTTTCAAAGGGGTTGGTGTTTGATCAAGGAACCCTAATCGTCCCCTAGTGGGTTGCAATGCATGTTATGTTTACAATTCCAATTCTAATATAGTTAGGTCCATTTTGAAGTGATTAATCAATTTCATGCAATACAAATAAGCAAATTCCAAAGTAGCAAATCAACAGTACAAAATTAAGCTCAAAAAAGCATATACAGGTATGCGTACATTCAAACAGGCAAGTACAATCTTAGGCCTTAAGTACTACAAAATAGTACTTCAAAATACAGTAATGCATTAATCCTAAACTTACCTAGATTCTTGCACTTGCTCACCTAAGGTGTAACTTGTGTTGTAGTGTTGTTACTCGTCCTTATAATATAAATATTATTTTGGTATTCATACAATTATTGTATATATGCTCTATTCTATAATACAAATTATTATTCTCAGTTTAAGGTATTACTAAACTTAATTATTTAGGTTTTCAGTCTCTTATGTTTATTCTCGCTTTTAGTTAGGTTTTGATTTTGTCTTTGATTTAACCTCTAAATCAGGTTCAAGTCCAGCTCCTAACTACACCTTATTCATAATTCTCTAAAACACCTTTTGTCCTACTCTATAAAGTTTAACTAACTTTAACTCAGGTGAATGTAGTCTTTGATTTAGATTCTGAGCAACTCCCTTTTATACTATTACACACCTTATTTCTAATTTAGCTCCCAAATTAGCTTCTAATCCACACATAATCTATATTTCCATACAATCTCTCACAATTCAGTTTGAGATAAGAATGTAAGTATAATATACATTGCAATATTACTCTAGCCTAAACTAACTTTACCCAATTCTATCATAAATATCAACAACATGCCCTTAATATTTGAATCTGGTGCTCCTAACATTACATATTTATTCCTTCAATATTACTCAACAACATAATATCTCAAAATACTTACCAAAATAGAATTTAGCTTAAAGTCTCAGAAAATTATTAAGCTTATTTAGAAAAATAGTCATTTAATAGGATTTTTATGGCATAAAAATTAGATAAAAATTTGAAAAATAATTTTTGTGAAAAACTATTCATGGTAATTAGGTGATTCACATAAAAATTTTGGAATCGAAACAACATTGATATGCTTTTTTAGAAAAATAGTCATCTAATGGGATTTTTAGGGCCTAAAAATTAGATAAAAATATGGAAAATAATTTTTACATAGAAATTTTCATGGTAATTTAATTTTCATCATAGGTGTTTCACAAGAAAATTTTTGAGTCGAGACAAAATCGATAGGCATTTTGAAAACGAAAGCGAAATCGGTTAAGTTTTACTAGTTTGTTACGGACGATATATTTTCGGACTTATTTTGAAAAAATAATATTTTTTCCAAAAACTGCATATAAAAATATGCCATAATACAATTTTTTATACTTTTTCAAAAAGATCTAGTATTTTTAGTGAATTTTGTAAAAATCGGTTTACAAATTGAACTTATTGAAAACCACCTTAAGAACCATTACCTTTTTGTTGGTTAGGTTGGGTGTTAGGTACTCCTTTAGCCTCTAGTGTAAGCGGCTAACTAAAACTTTTCTCATCAAGATATTGTACGCTTTGGCGTGAAATGTCGCACGGTTTTGTCTTTTAGTAGAGTAGCTTCCTAGGAGGTCACCCATTTTAGGATTACTCTAGTCTAAGCATGTTTAACTTCAAAGTTTCAATGTGCTTTGAACTGCTCCACCAAAAGAAGCCTCAATAATTAAAGTTCCATCACCTAGTTCTTAAGGGGTGCTATACTTGGCTTTTGCTTGGTTCCAATTCCTTACTCTTTTTTTTTTGTAAAATTCCTCTAAAATTCCTTCTAAGCTTTCTAAGCTCTTCCTTATTTTATTTAGATAGTGGATTGTCTAAAATGAATTATGATAGAGAGCTTTTGAATTTATAGAGAAGGTTTGGGGAGATAGAATTTTCTTTTTGGTCTATAAGTGTCCGTACTTAGTCCCATTCATTAGGTTACATGACCTAATTTTCTTTAATTCTTGCTAAACCTGACTTACTACATTGCCATGCCCCCAAGGACAACATAACAAATTGCCACTTAATTTTATGATTTTTTAATTAATTTTCTTTCATTTGTTTAGTATATTTTAGAATGTAGTAGGTATTTTAGGCAATTTCAAATATTTTTACCTATATATAAATTCGTATATAATACAACAAATACTCTTTAATATTATTTAGGTTATTTTATAATTTTTAGTATGCATATATTTTATCTTTAGCAATATGTTAATTATCGAAACTTGTTTTATTAGTTTCCAATAAATAACCAATAATATACGTATAACTTAAACATATAATATTTAACTATTTTTATTATTTTATTTTCCTAAATCCAAACTTATAGGTTTATTTCTACTAAAATTCTTAACTTTATTGTAAAATTTAGGCTTAATTGAACAACTTTCGCAATTGTCATAAATTTTACATACCGAATCTAGAACATGCAATTGTAAGACTTACATTTCCATCCCCTATAAAAAAAGTTTCGTTCTTACTTTTGTATACCAACTTCATATTCCACAAACTTTATTATCACTATACCTTACTAACCTATAAATTAGAAGAGCTATGGATATTGTTCCATCATTGCTGTCTTAGGCTCTTAAGTAACTTCTAGATTTGGTCCTTTACCCCATTGAACCTTCACATACTTCACATACCGATTTTTTTAGCTTTTGAACTTAATTTTCCATTATCTTTATAAGTTGCTTCTTAGCTTTGAAAATCCTCTTCAGTTCCACTAGTTTTATATCTACCACTGTATTTAGATTCTTAACAAACCTCCTTATCATAAAGACATGAAAATGTCATGATTCCCTGATAGGCTTGAGGGTAAAGCTTATCTGTTGGACACATTGCATACTTTTTCCAATACTTTAAATAGACCAATATACCAAGGACTTAACTTCCCTTTTGGCCCAAAACATCTAAGTCCATTAAATGGACTTATCTTAACAAAAACATGGTCTCTAACTTTAAACTCTAATGGCCTTCTTTTCAAATTTGCCCAACTCTTATAGTGATCTTGGGCCTCTTTCATTCACTAAATAGTGCAAAAGGAGGGTATGTACAAATAGATGGGTTAGGTACCCCTTATTTTAGGTTAGTTATGACCTTTAGGAGAAATCACTATCAATAAACTCAGTAAGAGGTGCAATAATGGTATTGAAACCCTGTATGAACCTTATGTAAAAGGAAGCCAAACCATGAAAGCTTCTTATGTTGGCACAAGAGGTTGAAGTTTGCCATTCTATAATAGTTAGGATTTTCCCATCACCCATACATAAACTTCCTCTACTTATTACATAACCTAGGAAGATAACTTCCTCATAGAAGCAACATTTCTTTAAGTTGCTTAACATTCTCACTGTTCATAATACATCAATGACAACTCATAGGTAATCTAGATGGCTTGGTATGTTAGGCTATAGATCAAGATGCCATCAAAATAAATCATTGCAAATTTCCCATTTTGGTTCTTGAGCATATGGTTCATTGATTTCATGAAAGTGCTTAGTGCATTGTACAAACTAAATGGCATGACTAACCATTCATAATGGCCATGTTGAGTCCTAAAGGTCATTCCCTACTCATCACAAGTCTCATTCTTATCTGATTATAACTAAATTTGAGATCAATTTTAGAGAACACCTGTGCTTCATGCAGTTTGTCCAACATATCATCAAGTCGAGGAATGAGGTATTTGTACTTGATACTAAATTTGTTGATAGCTCGGGTAATACATACAAGTCCTCTATGTCCCATTCTTCTTTGGCACCAATTTTACTTGGACTACACATAGACTAAGGCTCTCTCTAACATATGTCCTTGCTACTAGCTCATTGACTTATCTCTATAATTTGACAGCTTTCTCGAGGTTCATTCTATATGCTAGCTTGTTGGACAAGGTGATAGTTGGCATCAAATCTAGACAACATTCTATCCCTTGGAATGTAGGCAAACCTTTGGGTAATTCCTCGAAAAGTAGGCTATTAAACTTTTCAATCAACCTATGAACGTATTCAGGCAATTCAGTTCATTCCATTAACTCCAACAACCTTTTATCAAAAAGAAGGTTAGCATGTCTAACTTCATAGCTTTCCTTAACTTAGCTCGACTCATATCCAAAGCCTTCTTAGATCCTCAAGATAATTTATCCTGTAATTGGTTGACTTAGCTTAAGGTCATTGGGTTCAAGGTGATTTCCTTCCATCCTTCTCAAATGTATATATGTTCTTGAAACAATCATCTATAACCCTTTGGTCAACTAGCTAAGGTCAGCTAAGTAGCATGTTCAATGCATACATGGATGGGACATCATAGAGGATTTCATCAAAGTAATTCCTAATAGAGATTGACAAGAGTACTTGTTTGGAAACATGAAGTGTACCCTTTTCATTCAATCAATGTAATTTATAAGGCCTAGGGTAGGATAAGGTCGATAACTTTAACTTTTGGACTACACTAACATATACTACATTAATATAACTTCCCCTATCAAAGATCAAGGCACATAGTTGATCTCGAACTTTACAAGTGATATGGAATAGGCTTTCTCTTTACTCATTCTCGATCGATAACTCTATGGTCATAGCATGCCAAATAACTAAGGTCAATATATCTAAGTCGTTGGCATAGATCTCATCTTCAACGATCTCATCCTTGACTTCTTTTGCATTCTCCTATACTTTTACTTTCTCCTCAGGTTCTTCATCAGTACGGTCAAATTTGAAGTTCAAGGGTTCTCCCTTAATGACCATAGCTTGTTAGTTTAGATATTGGGTGACCATGTGTTTGAACCTTGGCATTAGTCTTATTTGTTTTCCGTCCTAAGGCCTAACCCTTCTCAAAACTCCTCGGCGCCACTTTCTCAGTAGGTCACCCTTTCTGATTAGGTTGGGCCTCTTCTCTTTAGCTTGGTTCTATATTGGAATAAGCTTAGTCCCACTTTGTATCGGTTGGGTAGGCAAGATAAATTAACTCAATAAAGCATGGGATAGCCTATTCCTCCTCTACCTTTTTACGTGTTAGGTAATCTTGATAACCTCATCAAGTACAGAAAATTGTTGGAGCTTAACAATATCTCTAAGTGCATACCTCAAACTAGTAAGAAAACTTAATACAATTTGGGCTTCTAACTCATTGACCTCCCACCAAATCGTGAGCATTTGAAATTCTCACACATACTCAACAATAGTGCAGTTTCCTTACTTTAGCTTTTATAGTCAAGCAAAAGCATCTTGCAAGTAAGAGTCTGTAATGAACCATGCTCTCATTGTTCTCATAATTTTTAACCATATTCTAATCTTACGATATCCTTCCCTTCTTTGCATAGCCTAAAAATTCTTCTACCACATTACAACATAACCCAAAAACTTAAGGGTTACCAGTGTGACTTTATCAAAGTCATAGTACTAATATTAGTAAAAAATCCTCTCAACCCTATCTTCCCAGTTGATGTACCCATTAGCATCCCTAAGACCATTAAAGATTGGTATTTATAATGTCACATGATCGATAGCTCATAGTGCGTAAGCCTTATTATCTACTTTGTAGTAGTCCTCATCTTCTTCCTCTTCATATCTTCTAAATTTATCCTTCGATAGGTTGCTCCTCGTACTCTTCCATCTCAAACTTGCAAGTTGGGAATGGTCTATGGCCTTGCTAAGCTTCATATGCTGCTTTAACTATAGGAATAGCTTGGGGAGCATTAATAATGACCTCAACAAGTTGGGCATCAGCTAATTAGTGAACTGTATGCATCATCCTAGGAATCATGGTGGTCATCTCATCAAATCTTTCATTAGTACTCTAAGGGGTGGCCAAAATTTGCCTACCACAGTACTAAACACTACTCTCATTATCCCTAGCATTAACCTTTACACTTAGGTCAATCATTTCCCCTATTGGGTTTTTTTTTTTTTTCCAAACTACAATCAATTGAATCCAAACACCCAATAACAACCTAAATAGTCACTATTGTTGCTTAATGCACTCATAGAATCAAACCAAACAAAATGCATCTTGCTATAACTACGTACAAAATTACCCAACTTAGGACCGTACTAACTACAGGTTACTTTGTTTCCAAACTCGAAGAATAGGACAAAACAAAGTATATTGTAATGACTATGAAAGACCCAATAACCTTACATAACAATTCACACAAAGCTACAACAGGACTTAAAGACACAATATATAACTTCACGACTTGTGATGAAACTAAAATAACATAAACTGACAACACCTCCATAGTACTACCACAAATATACACTCAACTATCATAGCTCGGCCTTTGGAACCTTTGCTCTAATACTAGGATGATATGTTACGCCAAGATCTGATAAGGGTGACAATATCAGGGTATGTTCGAACCTATCAAAGGATCAAAATTGTAATGAAAAATGAAGGGTGAAGTAAGCTAACATAAGCCATTCAATAGATACTATGCACCAAAAAACTTGCATAAACTAACTATTTAGCTAATGTTACACACAATTAGCTAGCTAGATTACTTGTTACTAAACCTTGCTCAAAGGTATGGATAGGAGTAGGTTAGTAAGATGAACTTGCAATGAAGAGCAAAAAGAAAATATAAAGAAAAGGAGATATTCGATTGATGATGATTTGATGTTGTGGCTAATAATTATAAGGCTATTTATACCCGGTTATCTAAGGCAGCTGTACAAAATAGGACAATTACATAAATGGGACATTTACCTAAAAGGGAGAAATACAATGAAGAATGGATAAAAAGGGGGTAGATCTTTAATATACAAAAGAATATTCTAGCCTCATTCATATTGGTATAGTTCATTAGAGGACACTTGTCTTCCTTAGATTGCATGTGATTTTATTAGATAAAATAAGTAGAGTAGAGTCTAATTATAGCTAAAGGCGACTTCTAAATAGCTTAGCATTGGAAGTTTGGCTATTGCTTCTTATAGTAGTTGTTTAAGACAGTTGAGTAGTCTAGAATAGATTGATAATAGGGTAAACAGTAAGACTAGCTTAGAACTAAGAAGGCTATACTTTGGATTAGGGTTGCCAAGCTATTTGGGATGTTGCTTAGTTTAGCACTTAGTCAACACTATTTGGCTCCTTAATCTCCATCACAGTGTAATACTTAGAACATTTAAAGAAAAGGGGAAGCTAAAAAATGAACAAGAGGTCGGAATTTTTAGAGGTAAGACGAAGGGTGAGAATCCTTTAAGCCATACTCTCTAGTCCTTTCCCTTAAGCTCAAGTTAAATGTCTAATAGGTCAATTCTTATGAAAGGTTAATGGCCAATAACCTTAGATTTCTATTTGTGCATCATACTGAGAAGGTATTTAGGTAGAGCTTAAGTGGTGCATTACATCCATTAAGTTGTAAGTTTGCCTAAGCTTTCACTAAGCCCTCTTGTATTTTTTGTTGTAGCTAAGTTTAGATGCATCTCCGTTGTTTCCTATGATACTATTTTAGTTTATTCATCTACATAAGCCATATTAAGATCCATAGGCATCTATAGGAGTAGAAGGGATGGATTGATATGGCAAGTAAGAACTTTGTAAATCTTCAAGTATCTCGAATATGGTGTTTAAGAGTCATGGGCTATAAGCATGTTGCCATATTTGTTAAATATGTGTTTCGCTACTCCTTTTAATTAAGTGGATCATGGGCTAAGCTCATCCATGGGAGGCATAAGGTGAAAATGCACTACTAACACTTAACCTTTACTCTCGTTTTTAGTGAGTTAGTAGGGAGAATTGATTCATTGTTGTGCTTCAAGCCATATGAGTGAGGTTCATTGAAGTAATGTAAGCGAAGGTATACTTGGTTAGGATTTTTAAGAGCTAATTGACTTCTAAGCTATTGGAGACTTCTTAAGTCCCTAGCAAGCTACTTTGTGGAATGGGCACCAAAGTAGGTGTTGTTGATGCTCGAAATTGGTATTAGGAAAACTAGGACACTTTACATAGGATTGATCTGTAAAATGGAAAAGAAAATTAGGTAATAAGGGCTATCGGGGCAACCTTAACATAGCCACTCTAATGCCGAAGTTAGATTAAGGGATTTATCACAAGAGAAAGGCTAATAGAGTGCATATAGTGTCTAGAAGAACCTAATGGTAACATTTTGAGCTCTATTTATAGATAAGGGTCTGCTCTTATCTAGTAACCATTGCCTTTAAAATATGCACATGTTGTAAGTTTGAATGTAGGACTACTTCTTGATATTAGGGGACATGGCTAATGTAATGGCTGCTAATGGGTAGTTATTCTTGTAAGAGGCCTAATTGTTCATACTATGTGGCTGAATTTGAATCCTTTAGGGTTGACTAAGTCAAGAACTAAGTTGTAGGCAATTAGCTTAACAAGGCCAATTAGAGCTACTTTAGTTAGGTTGATTTATACTACTCGAAAATATTTAGCTCATCAACTTTCCCGAGCTAGTTGACTCAACAAGAGTAGCTTAAGAGAGGTTGAAAACAGTGCAAAAGGAGGGCAAGAACAAATAGATAGGTTAGTCACCCCTTAATTCAGGTCAGTTATAACTTTTAGGAGAAATTACTATCAACATTTTACCTTCGACTGCTCTTAATGGGTGCATCAAGGGGACTATTGATGTTCCTCTAACTGGGTATTATGGTTTAAGTTCTTCACTATGATAAAGAATTTTAAAAGATGTGTTCGTACTTGAATCCAAGCTTTGAGCACCTTGTTTTGACCTTATCCATAATGGTAATGAAGTATTCTCTAGATACTATTATACCTTTAGCTAAACTTATTAGGGAAGCTTTACACTTATCAACATGACGTTTCATGTCCCATTATCGAGATTCATGTAACCATGTTAGAACCCACACGTACCCCTTAGAAATACAATTTAACAAAGGTCATTAAATTCAAGTCATGCATATACAATCAAACGAACTACATTAATTGCTAACTACAATCTATATGAATCCCAAAAAGCCATAACTCCTTCTATCACTTTTATTCCTTCATTTTCGTACTCCTCCTTTTCTACTTATCCTTCCTTATTACTAACTTCCCCATTCCTTTAATTATTCCTTCTTACAACATTCCCTCTTACTTGTTTTGAATATCACTCATTTTCCATTTACTCTCAGTTCTTATCAATTGCACTATTAAGGTAAACAATGTCAACCATTAAATTTGACCACTAAACATGCATATAGCAATAGAGCCAAGAATTATCCACCATACATTGAGTAAGTGGCTCTACTTCTCACAAAGACCCCCCTAACATAAGATATCCCAATGTTGATGATTGCCCCAAAGACTTGTTCGGCTTAACAGGATTGGTTAGAATTTGTATCCATAAGTCGTGAAGGATTAAGAAGCTTCCTTTTGATGACTATCCATAGGATATTGAGGGTAAGTGTCAAGCTATCCCTTCATACACTAGCATTAAGTATTGAAGCCAAGATTTTTTGGCCCATTTAAAAGCGAGTCAAATGAGCCTAGCCAGTTTAACCGGTGGGCTAAAGTGGGTTAGTTTGGACTAGCCCGTTTAATACATTTATGATTTTGGCCTGTGGGTTAACCTGTTTAACCTACTTTTTAAATAGGTTAGGGACAAGGTTTTTTGGCCCATTTAAAAGTGGGCCAAATGAGTTCGACCCATTTAACCCACGATCCAAAGTAAGTTAGGCCGAGTTGGCCCGTTTAGCCCATTTGCACACCTCTAGCCTTAATGGTATAGCCAATACATTGATTGAGTAAGAGTTTAACGCCTTAAAGGTTAACTTTCATTCTACCCTTCGAGATTATATGATTGAGAGGCCTAAGCTACATAAGTAGATCACTGCACTCGAAGACTAAGAATTCACTCTCTCCAAGAAGTACTTTGAGGTTGGTTTAAGGTTCCCCTTTGCACTTTTCTAGAAATCTTACTTTGCATACTACCACATCTATCTATCCATGCTCACTCAAAACTCTTATAGATTACTAGTGACCTTTGAGTGTATCCATCAAGATTTGAAAGTTAGGGCAATAGTTACTTTATTTTAATACTTCTTTACACTGAAGAGAAAGGATGGCTAGTTTTATGTATGTGCCAGACCTTATAGGATATTCTCAATAGGATTAGAGCCTTCCATTTATGATTAGAAGTGAAAATGGGTGGTGGTTAGGTAGGCTATTAGACTTGATGTCCCCAGTGTCTAGAGCCTACTAATTAGGCAATCTGACATCAAACAACTACTCCCTAATGATAAGAAGGCTCATGACACGATTATGGAAACCTATAACCATAGATGGTTTCTCTAGGATGCGAACACCATAATCTCCAAATACTCATGTAGTGCTTTGATCTTTTATGGAGATGAAGCAAAAGTGGCCAAAGGTGCTAGCACTACTGATGTTAGCGATGTTGAAGGTTCTAATGAAGGTATTATTGTTGACCAAGGTACAAACATTCTATGATCTTACCATCCTAAGAAGGGCTTGTAGGAAGAGGGAACTTTACATCTATTTTGGGAGCTAAGTGGTCTTCTTTGCTTGTGCTCAGTACGATGTTTGTATGTCCTTTTACCTATATTTCAATACTTTTTCGATCTAATTTTTAGACATTTTGCTACAAACATGTCGTTCAGGGACTATAGTTGCATGAACTTGTTTATCAAGTTGAAAGGTAGCAGATAGAAGGGAAAGGAGGATCTTAAGAAGATTTTTTCTAATCAAGTTCCTATAAAACCACCAACCAAGTCACCTATAAGATCTACCATTTCCCAAACCACTAGAGAGACTTGGCAAACAAAATTTTCTATTGAGAGGAAAGTCATTGAGGCTAGCAAGTCAAGGAAGCGATCCAATACCCATTATTGGCCCTCATTGGAGAGGGATCCAAACAAGAGAAAGACCTTTAAGGGTGATAAACTAAAGGGCAGCTTTAAAGATCCAAAAGAGTATAAGAAGGTCCCCTTCAAGATACCAAGTTCCATTATACCCTCTAGAAAAGAGAATATGGAGGTTCTATAGTTCTTCCCTTATTAAATTGTCAATACGACTACCCATGCTAAAAGGAATGGTCTAGTAACTTTGGAGCTAATTAAGGGAACTCGTCTCCTAGAGGATGTTCTTCCTTAACAAACACTGTAAAATTTTGCCAAAATTCTAGATTTGACAGCTTACTTCATTAGCCTGCTTCCAATGGTGAAAATATATGATGTAAGTTTATTCTAATCTTTTATATGTAGCATTAGTGGATTGTTACCTCACTTAGCTTTAATTTTCCAAAACTCTCAATGTTTGATGATGGTTACTGAGGCTCTTAAGGAGGAGACAAAGGCTGTAAGTTCTCTACGCTATTCTTTTATCCCTCTTTCAATTCCCTTGAGCTAACAACTTATTTTTCCTCTAAATTACTAAGGAGGCCATGAAACAAGTTGTTAGTATAGAGGCCGAGAAAAAGAACCTTCAAGAGAAATGGAGTATTGACAAGCCCAAGTTGGAGGAAGAGAAAGAGAAAATGGAAGAGAACTCAAAAATTGGAGGGAAAAGTTAGAGAGAGAGGCCAAGACCGGAGAAAAGAAAGATATAGCTCTAATGGAGAAACAAAAGAAATCGTAAGCTTGTAAAATAGTATATAAAAGTTTGTAATGTTATTAAAAGTTTGCACGTAGATAATTTTACATTCATTTTAACTAACAAAAATATTATAAAATCATAAACTCATAAAATCGTATTTTTGACTCGCGATTTTAATAAACATATTGTCCAGCATCCAAAGAAACATAAAGTGAGGTAGAAATCCTCAAAAGCAAACATAGTGAAGTGGTCGCCCACCTGTGGAGCTCATAAGAAGAGTTAAAGATTAAAATGGCCAACATGGAGAAGGAGCAGGGTTTAACGTACCAAAAGGCCTATGATAAGGCTTATTGTCACATCCTAGCATAGAACATGATGTACCATCATACAGAAATACCTATTTATATTCAACAAAAGTTTTATTTATAACAAAAGAGTACTATGATGGAGTTTAACTTTATACTTATTTATACAAAAGAGTACATTTGTCAAACTTAACCAAACTTAAAACATAGTACTCTTTTTTTTTTATTTCATATGTATAGATCCATCATGGAACTAAATCAAAATATAGCAAGGCTTCTTCAAAAGTAGCTCACTCTGTCCTACATACTCTCTAAAGACTTTTTCCCCAATTGATGTTGATGCCCAATCAACTTTGTTCATAACCTAAGGATACATAAGTATCCCCTCAACACATTGTGAGCTAAGTGAGAGTGGATAAAACAAAGTACTGAACAAGCATAATATACCTTCATAAAGATCAGTATAAAAAGACATTCAATTTCATAACTCAAGTTATTAATACAAATTGTCTATGCAAGAAATTCGTGCCATGTTCGTGTACATGACATGCATTGGTACTAATACCCTATACTTTTCTAATTCCTCATCCAATTAGTTGACATACCTAGACATTTCTAGGAACATAGGGTAACAAGGAGTTGACTAAGAGTAGGATCCCCAACAAAAACCACCCACTATGGTTTGAAAATCCAATACATAATTAGTCTAGCTAAAACTACATATTGTAGCTAGAATAAGTTAAGCAATGCAATTTTATATGCTCAAAACCTAACTTAGCGGTGTTCAAGCTTTTAAAACTTGACCTTATAAGTCCTTATGTATCATACCATGAATGTCATAAATAGTACAATAACCTAGTATAAGGCACAAATCTTAGGTTCCACATCATAAACAATTCGACTATCTCAACTTCAATTTTGTTTCTCAACTTTATAATACTTTCCTTTATATAAGGTTCACTTAGGTGAACTCCCTAAAAGACTATTCAGTTTCTAAGTTTTCCAAATAGAAATACACATTGATAAATTAGTCATACATAAGGAAACATCTCACTCAATCAATACATATTCAACAGAAACATGTGTTCAATCAATCTAGTACATCATTACAATTTATGACAATTGACTCTAAGTTAAGTGGATATAGGTCTACTTGCACAAAAATAAAAGTATCCACTTACCTAGGCTTATTAGTAACATAAAATCCTAAGCTTCACGATGTGGTCCTTCCTTACTTATTACACTTAGGAAAATACACATAGACCCCAAGTTAACTACAGGTCAATACTAAACTCTTATAAGCTTTAACTATCGCACATCCAAACTTATTTCAATTATGTCTTATTCATTTCTTATCCGATTTTAATAAACTTTATATCATCACAATTGTTATTTTGAGTACTATTAAGATATCTTAAGAATCAAGACTAATTAATATTGTGAAAAGTCCACAAATATCCTTTCGTATTACCGATTCAACCATACATTATTGTAACTTCGTAATTAACTCAAATAAACTCAAAATCTAAATTAAAAATCCTAAAATTCCATATTTCCCAATCCCAACAACATCTATTATGTACCCAAAATGTCAATCTTTTACCAATTCAACAAGTATCTCACTAGTACTAATTACTACATCATATATTAGGCTAATACATAGGTTTATACAAGGAAATTACATAATAAATAGCATGCAAGCCTGATTAATTATACGAAAAATACGGTGAACTCACAAAAATATATACTTTAGATATTGACTATCATTTATACTAAACTAGCTTAACGCTTAAATTTCTAAAAATAGCATTTTAGCTCAAAATTAGTAAAAATTAAGCAAATAAGTGAATTTAATCACAAGATAAGAATCAAATGTTCCAAACATCATTATAAACTTATAGAAATCAAAATACATAGGGCCGATACTTTGATTTTATAAAAAACTAATTAATTCAACAAAATAAGAAAATTGCTAGATTTATCCAATATAATGACAATAAATAGTAGACATGATTATTTTAAAAAATTCTTCTTACTACAATTAAATAAATATATTAAGTATATTATGTACAAAATTTCAACTTGAAAGGACATTATTTAATATTTCTAAAATTTAATTTAATGTTCTTTCAAACATAGCATTTTCTTAATGACCCTATATTTTCAATAATTATTTAACTAAAACAAAATCACTACATTAATCTACACATAAAATAACCCTAGAAAATCAAATTTTCATAGTTAAATAAAACATTTTGATATTTTTAAAAAATTTAGAAAGTTTCAACCAGAAAATTAGTTCACCTAAACCGACTGCCTCCAATTACCTAACCTTATCAGAAAAGCTTGTTGCATCACCCTCTATTTAACCCCAAAAGGCCACCACAACAAAACATCAACAACCAATTGAATCGGCTTAGACTAGAACCATGCTCTATTTTTGTTTTGATTTTCTTATTTTTTTCTAGATTTTTCCTATTCAAATTTAGTTCACTAAAAGGTCTAATATTTAATGTTGAGGGTCTATTTATAATTTTGGAGTCGGTTGGCTTGATGAGTCATCACACTACATGTTAATTTTCTAGCTCATGTGTCATTTTTTTAGTTAATTCAAGATGCTAGGTGTCAATTTCTTACATTTTAGTTTTTGACCCATCATTTTAATTAATTCTAGACTGCCACATCATTTGATGACTCATCCATTCATTGTTTATTAATTTTCCATTATTTTATAATAATTTACCTTATTTTTATAATTTATTATTATTATATATATGTATTTAATACACATAATGCATATTCTATGTTAATACATGTATATTGCATATAATTCAACTTCATTTATTATTTTTGAAAGTTAATTAACCTATCTCTAATATCTCGTTATATCTAAAAGTTTAAATTTCGCATTTTCAATAATTATTAGCTTTATTGATAAATTGATGTTTTTATCAAATTAATCCTTTTATATAGTTGATTTAAAGAAATTGACTTTACTAGGATACTCCATCTAACTTTTCTAACCTTACTGTAAAGTTTAAACTAAAATAGATAATATAGCTTAGTACCTTAAATTTAGAAGCTTAGATCCTAGGATTATTGTATGGGCTCGAAACCTCAAGGTATTATACTTATTGGGATATTCAAGAGAGGCAAGAGTATAAAAGCTTGATATCACAATAAACATTCGATGGGAGGTACTTATCCACTGTCCTGACTATGACTTAGGCTATTTGAACTTTGCCTGATAAGGTCGCGAGAAGAAGATACCTACAGATGAAACCAATAGGGATGAAGCTGAGCCAGAAGACTAGCCAACTGAAGGTGTTGATACTCCTACAACTAACCATGCTGACATACAAAAGGCATGTAATACTCTTAAAGTCCATGAGATTATTGCTCTTAATCCCTTTATTGATGCTCAACCCATCTTTGCTCAAGCCTCTAAAGACCATACCCTTTTTACTGATCAAACTTAGGAAAACCAATTAATTTTTTTTTAATTGTTATCTATAACTTGTTTCTAGGTCAATATGCTAACCTTCAATCTTTGTAAAGAACTCTTTGTTTGACTCTTACTCTAGACTTGTGAAAGACCTTTTATGTTTCTTTACTTTAAACTTTTAAATAGTTCCCCTGTTGTTGAACGTGTGTATATCTACTCATTAAATTAAATAGTATTCATAAGTTTTCAATTTACTTACCAAATGATCCGAACCATTACCTAACTCATCGCCCTTATTTGTTATAGGGCTTAAAGTACTATGACTGCATTTTAGTTGTTTAGGAGCCTTCTAAAAACTACCTATGCAATTGATTCAGAACACTTAAGATGATAATAGCTCATTTGTCCATTAGTTAGACATAAGAGACATGCTTGCACTTTAAGGCCTTTAAGTAGCTCATCATCTACTTAGAAGATTTAGAGTTTTACATCCGTTACCAGTAGGTAGCTTAAGGCCTCTAAAGGCTCATTGTCTATTTGTTAGACTTAAAGTGATTAAGTTTGTAACAGCTTATTGTCTATTCATTAGACTTAAAGCATAATGCCCATCACCAGTTGAAGACTTAGGGACTCACAAATAGCTCATCATCCTTTAAGAGGATTGATAGCTACTAGGCTTGTCCCTCTTAAAAGAGTTAAAGGCTTTTACATCTCATCATCCTTTTCTAGGACTTAGAGATCTTAAGATATCTTTTTCCCATCGTTCGTCAAAAATAGGACTTAAGGATTTAAGGCTTTATAACTTGCTCTTCACCCTTTGATAGGGCTTAGAGATTTTTTGAGTTCCCTCTTATTAGAGAGGTTGGTAAAGATCATATCATCACTTTTCATTATGTTTGCACTTTTACAAAAGTACTATATTAAAAAAAAAAGTAAAGCATAAACTTGAATGATGGAGAATAAACAAAAACTTCATTACATGAAACATTGAAAAGGAACTAGGTTAGTCCATTGGCTCCAACCTCATATGGCATAATTTCATTATATAGGACATTAAAAAGGAATAAGGTCAAATTATCAGTCCTGACCTCACGTAATACATTAATAGAAACAAATAAACATCTAATAAGTTAGTAGAACAAGTCTACTTACAAACATGCCAATAACCTAACAAACAATAATAACAACAAAACACATAAATAAACATATCTTTGCTAAACAAACAAACATATCTTCTTCCAAGTGTTTATCATTCAAAGTGTGGTTTGAGGCTATCAACATTTCATGCCCTAAGAATTAGCTATCCATCGAGCCTTTCCATCTTGTAGGCATGTCTATTACCTATCACCTCCTTTCTTTGATAGGATCTTCCCAAGCAAGGTTTAACTTCCCCTGGCATTCTCTTATACCCAATGCCTTAAGTTTCCTACAAAACAAATCACTAGGTTGGAAGCATTTATATCTAATCCCCTAGCATTCTCTTATACCCAATGCCTCAAGTTTCCTACAAAACAAATCACTAGGTTGGAAGCATTTATATCTAACTTATTTGTCTTTTTACCTAGCTGTACGTTGCTAATAAGTAGTAAGTTGAGCTTTGGTCAATGCTCACATTTCATGGGTGGTATCTAAATTAGCTTGGAGGCCTATGTCATTATATTCAAGGTTGTAAGCTTAGACTCTTACACTTTCTACTTGGAGCTCAATTAGCAATATAACTTACAACCCAAAAGCCATTTGATACAAAGTATGACTAATTGAGGTCCTTTGTGTAGTTTCTATATCCCCACAAAACATTAGGCAGCTCATCTATCCATTTACTTCCAGCTCGGTTCACACTTTTTTTCAAACTTTATAAGATAACCTTGTTTACTATCTTTACTTGACCATTGCTTTGCAACTGTGCAACAAATGTGTAGCATAACCTAATTTTTCGAGCTTCATAAAACTCTCTAAACTTTTCATTATCAAATTGTAGCCCATTATCTATTATTATGGCATAAGGTATCCCAAACCTGCTTTTGATATTGCTAACCATGAAAGCCTTTATACTTCGCTTAGTTATGCTTGCTATAGCTTTGGCTTCTACCCATTTCATGAAGTAATCTATCACAAAGATAATGTACTATCTTGGGTTGGTTGTCTTTAAGAATGAACCAAGTATATCTAATCCCCTCTAGGCAAAAGCCTAAGGACTAGTGAGGGGAATCAAATATGAGCTTGAGGCTCTCTCTATTCGGGCATTGCTTTGACACTGATCATAAGTCTAAGCTAGGCAAAGTGCATCTTTTTTCATTGTAGGCCACCAGTAGCCTAGACACAATGCCCTTACATATAAAGATGCATCCCTAATATGATTACTACACAATCCAAAATGCAAGTTGTTGAGGACTTGCTCAACTTCTAATGATCGCAAACACCTTAAGTAGGGTATGCTCAAACCCCTCTTATACAGATTTTCATTGATGATGGTAAAATTTGCTACCTTATATACGAGCCTTCAAGCCTTCTTAGTATCTTAAGGCAAAATTCCATCCTTCAAATAGTCCAAGATAGGATCCATCCAAAAATACTCCAAAATTTTTCTATTGAACTTCTAAACACACCACTGATGGTCTTTTCGTACTTTTCTCCAACAAATATTCAATGAAAATTCTCTCCTCCTAATTCGATAAGCCCATAAAGTCTAACTTAGATAAGTTATCTACTACATAGTTCTCCTTCCTTAGAATCTTCATTAATTGCTAAGCCTCAAAGTCTAACTCATATCCTTTACCAACTGTAAATACTTTATCATATTTTCATCCTTAGCCATACTACTTCCCATAACTTGACTAACCACAACATGGGAATTAAAGAATACATCCAAACACTTTGGTTTAGCCTCTTTGGCAGGCTTCATTCCTGCTAATAACGCCTCACATTCCAACTCATTGTTCCTGGTAAAAAATCCAAACTTCAAAGCATAGGAAATCTAGGCTCCCATTTGACCTTTCAAGATTAAATCTACTCTACTTCCTTTAAAGGTAGATGAACCATCAACGTATAGCTTCTAAGTCGGCTAGTCACTCTTTATAACATATCTCTCAGTCCCAGTAAACTCACCTATGAAGTCTATAAGGATCTAAGCCTTGCATACCTCTTTAAGTCAATATTGAATCCCAAGAGCACTGAGTTCTAAGGCATACTTTACCATCTACCCTAAGGTATTAGGCTTGTGTAGAGCTTGCTTCACTTTAGTAGTTGATCAATTAGGACCACAAGGTGGTGAGCTTTGAAATAAGGTTAGAGTTTCTCAATGGCTACAATAATAGCTAAGACAAACTTTTCCAAATTAATGTATCGCAACTCTGGACCTTATAAAACATAGCTCACATAATATACCGACCCATGTACTGGTCCTTCTGCTCGTACTAGTACGGAGGAAAGAGCTCGATCACTCACAAATAGGTATAAAGAGCCCCTCCTTCAATTAGCTTTGACAAGATCGGTGGTTTTGTTAAAAATTCCTTTAAGGCCTTAAAGGCTTACTCATATTCCTTAGTCCACCGAAATTCAAAAGGCTTCATTAAAACTTAAAAGAATTCCACTCACTTTTTAATACTTTTAGAAATGAACCAATCAATGCTACCACATAACCGATTAACCTCTAGAACTCTTTATGGACTTTGGTGACACCATATCAAGCATGGCCTAAATCTTCTCAAGATTGGCTTCAATTCCTTGACATATCAGCATAAAGCTTAAGAATTTCCCTGAAGATGCACGGAATGCACATTTCTATTGATTTAATTTCATAGTATGTTTCCTTAATGTATTAAAGGTCCCTTAGAGGTTAACCAAGTGGTCCACATTACTCTTGATTTTAACTATGATATCACTCACATAAATCTCAATATTCTTGAATATTTAAGGTTTAAACATCTTTGTAAGCAATCTTTGAAATGTGGTACCTTCATCAATCAAACCAGACAACATGACTTTGTAGCAATAAGTCCCAAAATTTATAATGAAAGAAGCATGTAGCTAGTTGAAGGGATACATTTAATCTGATTGTACTCAAAATAAGAATCCATGAAGCTTAACAAGACATGTCCCGAGGTCAAATCGACCATCTAGTTTAATCAAGGTAAGGGGAAACAATCCTTTAGACATGCCTTATTTAGGTTGGTGAAATCAATGCACATCTTCCATTTTCCATTCACTTTCTTAATGAAGACACAATTGGCAAGACAAGTGGGATAAGTCTCTTCCTTGATGCAACCTACCTTCAATAATTTTTGAACTTCCTCCTCAATGGTTGCTTGCCTCTTTGGGACAAAATGCCTCTTCTTTTATTGGGAAACCTTTATCGTCGGATTTATATTTAGCTTATGGGTAATAACTTCCTTGGGGATTCTAAACATATCGAAGGGAGGCCAGGAAAAAATATCTCTATTAAATCAAAGAAAATGTACCACACATTCCCAAAGGTTGGTTGGCATATTAGCTCTAACCTTCATAACATGCTTGGGATTATCACTCAACCATATTGTCAATGTTTCCTCTATAAGTGCCCCTCTCACTTACAAGAGATTGCTCATGCCTTACTCAATATTGTAGACCTAGTCTCTCTTCAAAGCTTTTAAGTACAAAGTTTGGCCAATTGCTAATCTCGATAACATATCCCCATTCCTGTAGGAGTTGGAAACTTTTCCTTCCGTTGGGTTGTCAAGACTACCATCTTAAAAGCATTATTGAAAGGTTGGCCCATTATGACATTGTAAGGTGAAGGATAATCTACTATGACGAAGTCTATCTCTTTCTTTATCACATTCTCATCATCTCCAATCTATAAGTTTAGGGTAACTACTCCTTATACTTTCACTGGTTGATTATTGAACCTATATGGATTGCACTTGTACGATTGAATTATGAAATTTTGAAGCTTAAGTCAACTTTGATCAAATGCATGCTTGAAAATAATGTCTGCTAAGCTCCTTGTATCAACCATCACTTTCCTAACTTCGAACTCTGCTACCCTAGTCATAATGACCAATGCATCATCATGAGGGAATTGAACTCCTTGTATATCCTTCTATAAAAAAAAATCATGTCATCAACTCTATGTCTCTTCCCTCTCAAGTTCATTAAATGGTCTCCCTGTACATAAGTCGAACTTGTCATAGATAAAGTATGCCTTCCTATTGATCTACTGAAAATCACATTAATAACACCTCTAAGAGCTTGGTTTTATCCCCTTCATTATCCTAAACAACTAGATCTCGATTGTTAGATTTGGCATTAACATTTCAAGGTTTCTATTGAATCTTCCTTCTTTGAGTAGGTCACTTAATTCGCTCCTCTTTGTTCGCTAGGAACTTCCTTAAATAACCCCTCTCAACAGCATCCTCAAGTGCATTTTTCAAATGTATGCACTCATTTGTGTTATGACCTCGATCTCCATGGAAGTTAGTATTTATTAGAGTTCTTTCTCATGGGATTATTCTTCATCTCTTCTAGCCAAGCTAGAAAGTCCTAATTATATACCTTTATGAAGATATTCGACATAGGTCGATTAAAGGGGTATCTGCTTAACAAAGGTCATAATTGGCCTTTTCTAATCTCCTAGAAGTTGACTAAACTTGTTGTGGATGTCGAACTTCTTTGCAAGCTAATCTTTCATGAACCCCTTCTCCTTTTCCAACTTGCTCTCAAACTTATCTTAAGCTCTCTCCTAGCTTGTATTTGATCCTCTTCATATATAAATTTCTCTGACCTACTGGTAAAGTCATCTAAGGAGGTCGGTGGATGCTTGGTGAGAGACTTGAAGAAGTCTAAATCCTCTTAACTCCTCTATAGATATCATGAAGCACCATTCTCTTAGCACAATTGGTGATTTTAATCATCAACTGGTTAAACTTGTAAACATAGTTTCTAATTGTTTCCCTAAGTTTCTACCTTATTAAGGTTAGAAGTGAAGAGTCTTTGGTAAGGGGCATATTGGCTAAGAAATATTAGCAAAGTTCATTAACCAATTGGTTAAAGGAAGAGATAAAGGCCACCTTTAACAAATTAAACCAATTGCTAGCAAACTTCCTTAAAGTATAAAGGAAAACCTTACGAGAAATTGCATCGAACAAGCCATAAAGTCCTTTCAACATCTAAAATGTGTTCAGATGATCATTTGAATCCTTTTTTCCATTATATGTGTCAAACTAAGATAGTTAGACACTCAATGGAAGGACCTTGTCTATAGTAATTCGAATGAAAGGGCTCGAATTTTTGCCATTTTGTGTTAGTTTCTTTTTTAGAAGCCCATTCTATCACTAATCTTTTAATGTACTCCTCTAACTCCTGCAGACTCATGTCCGCTACCATTCTAAGTGGCAAATGAGCAATTAAGTGCCCAATTCTCCATTTTATAGAGGTTTGCGCATGTGGTGTAGTCTGGGCATGGAGCAAAGTCAGTTGATAGTTTTGTGTCTACTGTGGATTAGTTTCATCCATATAGGAGCCTTACCTCAAAGTTGCCATATTGCTTCTTCTTGTACAGGTAGGTTAGTCTCTTATGTAACCTATTGTAGGGAAGGAGTAAAAGAAGAAGCAGTATCCCTTTCGGTAGGCTAATTTTGACCTTTGGGAGAAATTACTACCAACAAGCGCATTTGTTCTCATGCATTAAGGAAGCATCAATCTTAGTATGGGGTCTAGTCAACGACTTGAGCTAGAGGTGCTAATCTATTATGAGCATACTCGAGCAATAGTTGAGCTGAGTTGTCTTTGCAGCAAGAGTGATGCTTTTGAGAGGAGGGTTTTCATCAAGAAATTAGGCTAGCTTGTAAGGACCTTGCTTTGCCCCTAATTTCATTGTAAGAGTGAGAAACCATGTTGACCACATTTTATGCAACAGTTGCATTCCTATTGCCTGTAGTTGTCTCTCAAATTTTGATTGTCTGGCTTACAAAATGAGGCATGATTTCATTTTGTTTTGCATATGTTAGTGCACACATTAACCATTGAGGACACACGTCACTTGGTGATTAAGAGCATCCGTATATATGCAGTCATAACAACATAGTGGTAGCATACATGATATTGTTTGTTGGTATTCTATTATGGAGATGTATATGGTTACATAGGTAATGCCATGTCATGCATTCGGTAATATTACAAATTGCACCTTTTCACATATTTTGCCTTTTTGAGGTTTTCTTCCTCTATAAAAGGAGCACCTTCTTATGGTATTTCTTTATTTTATTCATCTTCACTCTTGTTCTATATGGCTTTCTTTTAGTGAAATTTTTTTCAATTTACCTTTAACATTCTCAATTCCTTTTCTTTGTATCTAACTGGGTATGTGAATGTTGTTTTCTTCATTCTTTCACTTTGATCCTAGAGATCCTCGAGGTCTTACTATATGTGGTTGTATAATAATGTATAGGATAGTGTTGTTCACAAAGGGGAAGCAGCATTGAGGATGGTACTTAGGGCCTACAACATGTTGTTGAATGTAACCATGAAGTTAATAAGTACCCTTGAGAATGAAGCTAAGTTGATAGAATGCCCAAGAGAGTGGGCTTAAGCCAACAAAACATAGAGCCCTTTGAAGGTTGATGGATGAGTAGGAAGAGTTAACTTAAGTATTTATATGAGTACTTAAGTAGGCCTACTTAATCCAAACCTTAGTAGTTGTCAATCTTGAAAGCATTTGGTAACAATCCAGTGCTTTTAGATGTAGCTAGGTTGGATGTATGTCCTACATCTTAATGTTATGTAGTGGAGGACCCACAACAAGAGAGATAAAGAACATAACTCTTAAGGGCTTGAAGACCTACGATTTGAATTTTATCACAATTAGCTACCAATGTTGAAGTATACAGATTTACGTTTGTTTTTATAGAGATGGCTCCAAAGATGATGAATGCAAAGGAATTTCATAAGGGCTTATGATTAGAAGAAGTGATAATGGGTGTTCTTAAGGCATGACATCTATGAGTCTTCACACTGGTTTAAGAGAGGCAGGTAGTCAAGTTACTTAGGAGAGAGTGACAATAATGTTTCCTTCTATAATGGTTTAAGGATGAAAGAGATTCCTAGAGTCTAAGGATGCAAGAGCCATGATGTGCTAAAGCTAACTCTACTTTTTATAACAAAAGTGTATTTTTACTAGCAACTACACTTGGTGACATATGTAGTAATAAAACTAGTGAGAACCAGGTCAAATCCATAGGGAATTATGACTAACTGTTATTAGTATTAGTCCAGTATAATCCTAAGTAGATAAAAACAAATATTTATGAAATAATTAAATTCTAAAAAATAATTAAGCAAGGAAACTTAATTAATTAAGATAGTCAACATCTCAAAGGATTCGATTACGACTAGATAATTAGAATACAAGTTAATGATAAAATAGAGTCTTTAATAGATATAGTCTTAAGTCAATTAAGCTTTAGGGTGGAATCCCTTCTCACGATGTCTAGTTCGAGCAAGAATTAAATGAACAAAATGGATCTAAGTCCAGATGTTACAAAATCTCTCTATAGAGTATTCACACATATATGACTAATTCTATGTAAGAAAAAATAGGGTAGTTCCTTTTTTCGCAATTGTAATTACCTATTTTAATGAATTTTCTTCTTGTAAGTAAATGCTCTTTACCCAAGTAAGCTTACAAAGTTCTTCATAATTAAGATTAACCAAATTATCCTTTCTATTGCCATACAAGAAATAAATTAAATTAAACCTCTCTAATTCCTAAACCTAAATTAAATTAAAGAACATATCACTATGTCTTCATTAATCTAAATTATCTAGTTTATAATGCATAATTAGAAAAGATTTTGCAACTCAATCTAATTTAACACATATTTCAATAGAATCAAAATACATGTTATCAAGATTATAGAATTAAAAACTTGAAATAAAAAACACAATTCATTAACCAATAATCCAACTATACAATAAACAATATCAATTAAGCATACCAAAAATAATAGGTACACAATATCTAAATCAAGAATATGTAGAAGGGAATGAATGCAACCTTTGAAAGAGTTCCAAACCCTAACTCATGATTAAATATTTCTCTTGTCACTTCTAATGTTGAATTTAAAGATAAAGTAAAAGTACTCTAAAACATGTTGTTAAGTCCTAATTGAATGAAAGATAACGTCTATTCTATTCTTCTAGTTTCTACTTCTTGTCTATTCTATCACAAGGCTTACTATTTATATTACAAGGAGTCTCCAATAGAAGTGGGCTTGTAAGATACATGTAACCTTCTTGAATATTTGGAATTCTCACATGGATACATGGTTTGGATTAAAATATACACTGTTTGGACATTGAAATATACATGACTTGGAAATAGAATGAACACAACTTGTACAATTCCTTCTTTAGCAAATACTTGGCATGTATATTTCCTTTTTGTCACAATATATGACATGTAAGATTAGGAATTGTAAATATACAACATATACTTGGTAGAATAGGACCATGGAGCTCTCATGTACACTTTCCATCCTTAGAATCTTGTGTGCTTTTCTTCAACACGTATATAATTTCCAACTTCACTCATTTTTCCTATCAACAATATAAAAATATACACATTAATGTATTGAAATGCTAAAATAAAATGTTAACAAATAAAGTACCAATTTAAACTAAAAAGTCTATAAAAACGTTATAAAATCTACATATATAATAGGTATAATTAAGCTCTATTAGGCTAACAAAGTGGCTTGGCTTAAAGATACNGGGCGTGGGGTAGAGGGGAGGGGAGAGTGGGGGGTAGGTGCGTAAGGGTAAGAGATGGGGGTTAGGACCTAAAGGCAATTGATCAGAGGATCCAAATGCTATTTGCTAACTTAGAGAATGCCCCATAAGAGAAGGAGTAGGCATTGAAGAAAGCTTCTATGGCAAGGACTAAGGACACTAATATCCAAATCAAGCTGCATAT
Organism: Lumnitzera littorea; assembly: GCA_024138015.1. NCBI lineage: Eukaryota > Viridiplantae > Streptophyta > Magnoliopsida > Myrtales > Combretaceae > Lumnitzera > Lumnitzera littorea. Next base: position 66,038,581 of record JAMXBB010000012.1, on the reverse strand, counting down.
TTTAAAGCTTACTATGGACAAAATGCTAGATGAGGAGACAACCTTCAAAGCTTACATTCACAAGTTAGAGGAGCAGATCAAGTCATAGGTGTAGCAAATGATGGAGGTAGAGAAAGAGATTAGTTTTAGAGGAATAATGGAGTAGTGTTGAGTTCAATGAGCTTCGAGTTAAGATAGATGAAGAGCAAGAGTCTTTGACATTACGATCACTTTTCCATAATGTTATACACAATATGGAAATTTTCCCCTCTTAAAACTAATGGAGACAATATGCTATGAATCAAACATACTTACAAGATTAACAAAAAAAAAATTATAGAATTTAGGAACTATCATACCAATTAATTTATAGTATATGGTAAGCACCAAGGTTGTGTTATTTTCATAGGGAGGAAAAGAAATGAGATCCATAGCAAAACTAAGAACTAGAATATAATAATCATACTCTAAGCTAGGTGTATCGAAATGAAGATTTTGAGTGCAAACATGCAAATAAACTAATCGAAGATTAACACAATGAAAATAACGTAAACCTTAATGACTCCTTCAGTAATAGGGTTAAATACTTTTAAGGTGTTCTAAGAAAATGATGAGTGTAAAATTACACTCATCCGTCATGCTATTTTCCTATATATTTTGAGCTATTTTAATATAATTTAATTAAATTTTCTATTTGTTTGAGTTATTTTTATTTTAGGACTCAATTGAAGCAATGTGAAGAAAAGCTTAGAATTCAGATGATTTTTTAGAAGAATTTCATCTATTTTAAAGAATAATCTGAAGATAGCAAGGATTGAAGAGAATTTGTTTAGGAAATAAGCAAGGAAGATGACCATGATTGCACTTCATGGTCATGCTCCTTGGCCATAAAGCCTACGTCTTTAGTTTCAATAATGAAATTCGAAGATTTTCTTATGAGAACATGACTACAGTCACCTACCATGATCGTGTTCCTTAGTCGTAATCCTCTCATAATTAATTTCAAGAAAATTCTTACGAGAATTATTGCAAGGTATTGATCATGCCTAGCTACCATGTCTATGTTCACAATGGGGAATAGAATACTTTTAAGGGTTTATTTTTATTTTTCATCATGCAAATTGTTATCTTTATTATGATTATTGCTTAGAACTATCAATATCTAAATCTATGAACCATTAAGGTAATGATATAGTATATAATAATTGCTTTTTTTGAATGCAATTCTCTTATTCTTATTAATTTAGTTGTAGCAAATAAACAAATAGATCTACCATAATTGAGGGGATTTGCTATGAGCTTAGAGATAAGTTATAGATTTCTTTCAAAATTAATTATTTCTTGTTTGTGTACAGAATTCCTAATTCTACAATTCTACACACAAACAAGGAGTCCTATCCTAGAAGTAATTCAGGTATAATGTAATTAAGATTAGAAATTAATAGAGCAATGAATCCTATTAGATTGGCACTTAAATTCCTCCAGTTAATAAGAATAAGAAATTTATTAAAAAGCATACAATTCTACATGTTACACTCATGGTGATTAGAATATAGATATCCCAATTTATGTTTATTTAGTTTTATTTTATTATTGCATTATTAGTTGATCTTTTGTTAGTTTTTATTTCCTTCAATTCATTATCAATATTTCAATCTAAAATAAGTTAGAGTAATTAGAACAGGCAAGTAAGTGTTTAGTCCTTGTGAAATCAACAACTCAAGACTCTTGTAATTCCCTGTACTTTTACTTAATAGGTAGACTTGCCTAATAGCACAGTATACACCCCATCAAGTTTTTGGAATCATTACCTAGAATTGTTGATTAAGAAAGCTCATTCCTTTATTACTCTACTATTTTACTTTTTCTTTTATTTCTCTATTTCTTTCTATTAAGTAGACCAAAATCTAACTAGAACTTTCTTATTTTGTGTTAAGGAAATTTGGAGTGATGGCTAATAACAATGAAGTACATAAAACCATGTTTGACTATATTAAATCGTGAATGAGTGGAGCCAACTCTAGTATTGTTAGATTAGCTATCATTGAAAATGAATTTATGATCTCACAAATTATTATCCAGTTGGTTCAACAACAATTGCGATTTGAAGGCTATCTAGATGAGGATCTACATGCACATCTCGTGAATTTCTTGGAGATATGCGCAACTTTTAAAATCAAAGGAGCAACAAATGATGTAGTAAGATTGAGATTGTTTCCATTTTCTTTGTAGGGAAAAGCAAGGCAATGGTTAGACTTGTTGCAAAAAGATTCTATTACTTCTTGAGATTTACTAACGGAAATTTTTTTAAAAAAATATTTTCCTCCAGCTAGGACAGTTAAGCTTGGGAGCAATATCTCATCATTCACTTAATTTAATAAGGAAAAAATTTATGATGCTTGGGAGCATTTTAAGGAGTTGCTTAAAAAGTGTCCTAATCACACTCTACGACTTTGGATGCAGGTAAAAACATTTTATCATTGATTGAATTTCAGTACTAAGAAATTTGTTGATACATCTATAGGTGGTACATGTAAGCCCCACAATCAAGTGTTTAGGATTTGATTCGTAAAGTTTTAGGTAATTGAGCAAATTATTCAATTCAGCCTAAATTGTATGATGAAGTTAAAAATATTAATAAAAGTGATCTTATGAGTCTTGATTTAGGAAAATAAATAAAAAATAGTTAATTATTATAATATTGAAATATATGTAAATTACTCGTTATTTTTCAGAAACACATAAAATAAGTTTCTATAATTAACGAATCGATGAAGATAAATTATGTTAACAATATAAATCATAATATAACTTAAATAATATTTAGGAGTATTTATTTATACCATATATATATTTATGTGTAGGTAAAAATACATAAAATTATTTTAAATACTCAAAATATGTTAAAATAACACTAAATAATTGAAGAAAATTCATAAATAATTAAGGAAATATCAAGAAAAATAAAAAAAAAAGTGTAGAAATGTCTAGAATAGGGGCATGGCATGTTAGGAATTAAAGATAAAATAACAACCAATAAAATTGAGCCAAATGAAAAGTGAAAAAGATAAGGGATAAAGACACTTGTTCATACTAAATTGTAAGAAAAACCTTAAACCTCTTCTATAAATACCAAACCTTTTCCGAAAATTCATTTTAGTTAGTTTAGAGTCCAAAAAAAAAAAAAAAAAATTAAGGAGAGATGAGAAGTGGAGAGAAAACAATTTTATTAAAAATTAACAAATTATAGTGTAATTAGGACTTATAAAGAGAACATATACCCGATGACCACCTGGAAACAAATGGCCACCACCACCTGATAGCAAATTGATAGCTTGGTGGTGTCGACAATGGTAGAGCCACTACTAATGGCTAGAGGCTCATCAATAGATTAGTTCCAATTCCTCTTTTGAATTTGTTTCTAAAAAAATCAAATATGCATAGAAAATTATGAAATTTCGTTTCCTTAAGTATTTTGGCATGTGAAATTAGCATAGCAAACCAGTTCTTTTTTAAATTAGAAGTGCTTATATAGGCTCCTTAAGAATAGATCTAACTCCAACGAATTTTATATAAATTTTCAAAAATAGTAAATAATTTTATTTTAAGCTGCCATGTTCCTTATATGATATATTTAATTTATATAAAATTATTTTTTATAAACTATACATTTAGTATTTATTAAAATTATTTTGTTGAATCTACCATGTTTTTTATATAAAAGAAATAGTAGGTTTTTAATTAAATTCCTTAATAAGTCTAATTTGTAATGACTTCTAAAGCTTAGTTATGATTTTAGGAATATTCAGTTTGAATCTTATAATTTTATTTGGTCATTTACTTAATTTAAGCTAATTTTTAGCAAAATTAGACCTAAAATCGATATACCAAAAAATAATATATATTAAACTATCTTAATGCTTGTCATGATTATAATATAACAACCATAATTTACTAAGTATAATATATTTTCTGTAGCTTTAGTGGACTTTGAGTTATTAGTTGTATATATTATGCATAATATATACTAAATATGTAGGTAAATGGTATATTTTATGTTAATTTTATGATTAGTTTGGTTTATATTCTAATTTAGGATGAATTTAGATGTCTTGGAATATTAGTTGATAATGAGAGATGTAAATTATGGTATTGGATAGGTTAGATGTATGCTTCGTGTGTAGATTAAGTAATAATAAGTAATATGTAAAATAGGAAGATTAAATAAGTGAAGAATATTAAGTTAAATTGATAATATTATAATAATAAGAGAATATTATAAATCTAGTTTCAAAGATAAATTTGAGAAATTATGCGAAAATGTAGGTTATCTTTATATCGGGAGTTGATTTAGTAGTTAAATTAGGAACGTAAAGTATTGTACTAATCGAAAAATTGATTATGAGCTAAAACATATATTTATGATACCTTAGCATAGTTAGATGAATCTCACATTTTAGTCTAGGAAGAACTCCTAGTGTTCATAAATAAAAACAATAATTAGAAGCTAAAACAAAATTGAATTCAGATACTGATTTAGAAATTGAATCAGAAATTAATTTGGTTAAAGGAGATATATAATTTAAATAAATAAGTAAAATTATAATCCCAAACTAAAAACTAATGATTTAAAGCTTATATATATATATATATATACATATGTATAAGCAATCGTGTTAAATGTAGATTATTCTTAGATCAGAATCTAATTTAGAAGCATAATTCAAACTAGGATTAATATAAGTATATTAGATAATAAGTCAAAAACCTAAACCAAAGGCTATGCTCATTAAATAAACCATAAGAAAAAGGTAAACTAAAACCTAATTCTGAAGCCAAAATCGTAATTAAAATAAGAAACAAATTCGAAACTTGGTTGAACAAGAGAAATAATTCTAAGAGACTTATACCTAAATCACTAAATATAAGAAGATCATAAACCAAAGATAATCATAATCTAAATTACATAACCAAAACATATCCATGGTAGTTATGTGGAAACTAAAATAACATTTGTATTATAGGGATTATCAGTAATGGCCTATGCGAGTCGCACCTTAAGTGAGTAAGCGGAAAGTCTAAGTAAGTTGGGATTAATACGTTATTGTATTACGGAGTACTAATTTGTAGAACTCGGAGGCTTGAGATTATATTTGGTTGTGATTGTTAGATAATTGACTGTGCACATGCTTGTATGTGCTTGTTTCTGAGTTTGATAATATGATTCTAATTTACTACTATAGCTTGTATTTATGCAATTTGTGTGAAATAATTGAATACCTTAAACTAGATCTAATTAAATATATGACTTGTAAGTCTATATTGGACCTACATAGCAACCCATTAAGGGAAACATTAGGGTTCTCTAGCCAAATACCGACCCCTTAGAAAGGGATAGCGCTGGATAACATAATGGATGCCTTCTTCATCCTTAGTTGAACTAAGTAACAGGTGAAGAGGTTATGGTAAAAGTGAAGTCAATAGTTTGAAGATAGTCGTGAGAAGAATGCTATCTCCATTATATAAGCCTAAGTTTAGTCATGAGTCATTGCATTATATAGAAACTCCTCAACTCAGATTAAAGCAAGTGTAATTTCTCTAATCTTACAATGAATTGGACAACGTCGTACAATGGCAATTACTTATATATACATTGCATCTAACTAGTTTGGTTGATTAACCTGTTTGTATTTAATGTATAGTTTTAAGTTTTTACCTCAACTTACTGAGCGATTGGTTGCTCACATCCTTATAGATATTGTTGCAGGTGCTAGCTAAGAAGTGGCCATATAACTACCCTAAAGCTAATAACTACTAGATCTAAGGGAGTAAGGATATGAAACTGAGGATCAAATACACTCTCAAGTTTGGATTTTATCTTTAAAGCTTTTAGTATTAATTTATGTATTACTCAAATAGATTATGATTAAGTTACTAAATCTTGTAAACATACTCAAATTATTTAGTGTAAATATGTATTTTTCATAATTACATAGTTAAATAACATGCTTAATTTATGAACTATTTATTTCAAAGCGAATTAGTTGTAAATGCCTTGTGTAAATCAGGTTTAAAATAGCGATTGAAGTATCAACTTTTATCCTAGAATGGTTTGCACAGTAAAACTGTTATGACTCTGTCAATTTAGGGTATGACAGTACATTAAACTCAAAGATGCCTAATGAAGCTTACACATTGCTTGAAAGCCTAGTTATGAACAGCTACCATTAAGAAGGTGATAAACTTAATAGGATGAAACTAGCAGTAAAGGATGCAGAGTCTATTGTAACCTTAGCGGCAATGGTGGATGCACTAAATAAAAGGTTGGACTTCTATCCCATATTAACACAGTATTCGATGATGCCTATTGTAGATAATCCAAGAGGATATATGCCACCTTATTATCAAAGGCTACCTTATTAGGGAATGAATCAATTGAGTTTTTAATATTTACCTTATAATGACCATAAAAAACCAAGTAGGGAGTGCTTTTCTTATGCAAGTTATTATTTTTATGCAAATCAACCAAGGAATGTTAATCTTCCTTATGGGTTTTAAATTCACCTTCCGAAAGAGGAGAATTTGAAACTAGAAGAGATGTTGACTAGGTATATGCAAAATGGCGATGTTAGGCTATTAAGCATCAAAAAGCGCATAGAAAATAGCAATGTTAGGATACTAAGCATCGAACAGTGCATGGAAAAAATTGCTAAGATTTTAGTTGAAAAGCAACCAAAGCCTTCACCACAAGCTTAAGTTGAACCTATGAACTTAAGAAGTGGAAAGGAGTTGTAAGTCACTAAGTAGCCTGAAAAGATACCAGTCAACCCTGAACCAATGATGGAGGAGGAAAAGGACAAAATTACAAAAACTTCTAAACCACCTAAATAAGAGCCAAATCCCAAGGGTTAAGAAATATAAACCACCCATTCCATATCCTCAGAGGTTAAGGAAGGAATACTCAAATGAGAAATGTGGTAAGTTTCTAAACTTATTTAAATAATTCCATGTTAAACTACCTTTTGTGGAAGCTTTGTTGCAAATGCCCAAATGTTCAAAGTTTTTGAAGGAGCTACTCTCTAACAAGAAAAAGCTAAAGGAGTTATCCACAATGATGCTTAGTGAGAAGTGTTTAGCCATCCTACAAAACAAGCTTCCTATAAAGCTAAAGGATCCAAGGAGTTTTACTATCCCTTGTTTTATTGGAAATTTTTCTATTAATAAGCATTAGTTGATTTAGATGCCAACATAAATTTAATGCTTTATAAATTATTTAAGCAGCTAGGCCTAGCGAATCTAAACCAATTAGGATGAGTTTTCAAGTGGTTGATAGATCAGTGACATATCTTAGGGGTATTATTGATCATATGCTTGTTAAAATAGATAAATTTATATTAAAGTACCACTCATTCTAGGTAGGCCCTCTTTAGCTACTACTAGAGCTATCATAGATATTAGCGACAATAAGCTCACATTAAGGGTAAGAAAACAAGAGATGGTAATTAAAATTAATGAAGCAATGAGAAAATTTGCTAAATAGGATGATACATGTTTCGATCTTGATTACACTGATTATATTGTATCTAATACTTTGTAGGAATTATTATCCAAAGACCCTTTGGAATCATGTTTGAGATAGGGAATTCTCGATGAAGAATTGGTGATCTAAATGTAATTGAATCAAAAGCTTAGCTAGAAATTAATCCTCTAATTTAGGAGCATAGGATTGAAAGATTTGAGCATGTGAAGGAAGAGAAACTAAAGCCTTCCATTGAAAAACTGCCAGATTTAGATCTGAAGCAACTACCAAATTATCTAGAATATTCATTCCTTAATGAAAACTTAAAGTTATCAGTAATAGTTTCACTAGGATTAACTACCCAATAGAAGAATAAGCTCCTCAATGTGCTATAGAACTACAAGTTAGCAATTGCATCAAAGATTTTTTACATCAAGGGAATTAGTCTTTCGTTCTTTACACATAAGATCTTACTTGAAGAAGGTTACAAGCATATAATATAATCGCAAAGACATCTGAACCCGAATATGAAGGAAGTAATCAAGATAGAAGTAATCAAGCTTATGGATGCAGGTATGATTTATCTTATTTTTGACAATTCTTAGGTTAGTCCTATGTAGGTTATGATAGGGATCACGAATAGATCACCTGCTCCATAGCTCAAAGACTCACCCATATGGTTCATAGAGCTATCTAAGGAGAGTTGAATTTTGAGGAATAATGTATTTTCCATCGTGATTTGTTAAGGGTCTCTATTCTGACCTTTCTTTATCTCATTGAGAAGACTCTTGAGATGACTAACCCATCACTAAGCCTACCATTTATTGCTACATTAAAGCCAAGCATTGAATTCGTATATTGCCAAGTTAATGCGCATCTGAAGCTGAGTTGCCCCATTTTTAAGCTAACCAGCTAATGCTAATTAAAAGAGTGGCCACCTACTAGACCAACTCTTCCTAAGCCCCGAATGGGAGAGTTGCTAAGCTATTAAGCAACCAACTTGACCTACTTCACTTAGAATCATCCTTACTCAACAAGTAATATCATCAAGAACACAAATTGGACAGTTAACATGCGTCCCTTTTTCTAACATCTATACTATCCTATTTGTACTCAAATATTTTTTGTTGTTTATTTGCAACTTTACCCTTATAATTTATTCCTTTTCCATTTTCTAGTAGGAATCTTTTTTGTAATTTATATTAACCTAAGACTAAACTTAATTGGGATAGATAAATACTTGTAATATGTAATAGCTGTAATAGTTGGTGACATTGAATTTCAAACATACATTTCTTCATGAGCTAAGTATCCTTTGCTTACTTTAGTTAACTCTTAACTAGTCCATTGTGAGAGTAGATTAGTGGCGAGTGCTCTCCGACTACACTTGTGCATAATATCAAGTGCAACCTGAGCTCATATGAGGCATTGGTGTGTCATATCTACCTTCGATGCAAGAAGACCCTTACTTCACCTTTAAATTCCATTTAGCTTTTGGACTATCTTAAGGGTCAAACCCACCCCTAGTTCGTAGGATATTGATAGTCATGTGTCACTCTTTTCTTAGTAATTCGTGTCATCTTAGTATTAGAGCTTAGTTATGTTCGAGTAAGTTTTTTGTTACTTAGTGCTCTGAGTGACTTATTACTACTATAAGTGTGTTTTGGAAATTGTCTATCATTATCGTAAGAGTCTGAGATGTGTTTGGTGTCAAAGAAATTCAGTGCTCAATTTTCCCCTATTTCTTATTTACAAAACATAGTGTAAGTGTTCAATTGGTTTATTGTATGTTGATTGTATAGTTATTGGTGTGTTAAGTGTTGTTTTGTCATTATTTTTTATGGAAAGAATCTTAACTTGTGTTTTAGCTGTTAATTTATTATAATAGACCATGATGTCTAACTCTAGTATCCAAGGAACCCTAATAACTAAGAAAGTAAGGTTCATAATGGCCAAGGTCATCAAGGAAGTTTTACGCCCCAATCTGCAAATGAACGATTGGATAGACTTACTGATCTGGTGACTGTTATAAATGAAGATAGGCAACAAGCTCGAAATGAACCCTACAAAAGCCAAGTTAATGAGCTACTCAAGAGAGGCAATGGCTAATACGGTTGAGCTAATGCCTTAGTTCAACTACCCTAACCTAGAGGAGTGGATAGAGTTATTCGATGTAGACTAGTGTTAGATAACATTAAAGAAGAAGATGAAGAAGTAGGTGATGAGGTAGAAGAGTATTATGACCTCGAGGACAGCAATGTCTAAGCTCCTAGAGTGAAAGCATTGAGGATGCATATACCTAGTTTTTTTAAGAGTAGTGACACTAAGGACTACCTGGACTAGGTAGATAAGATTGAGAAGCAATTTGAGTGTCATGAAGTGCTTGATAATGTTAAGTTCAAATAAGCTATGTTGGAGTTTATTGGCTATGCTGCCTTATGGTGGAAGAATCTGGAAGCTACTTAAAGAAGAGAAGGAGAACATGAAGTTACAAATTAGGATGAAATGAAATGACTCATGAGAAATAGATTTGTCTCAAACTATTACTTATAAGACATGTTTAAAAGGTTATAGGAGTTGAGATAAGGAGGATCAAGTGTTGATGCGTATCTAAAGGAATTTTAATTATTAATTATCTATTACAAAGTTGTTAAGCCTGGAGACCAGACTATATCATGATTCATTAGTGGGTTGAAGTATGAGATTGGAGATGTTCTAGAGACCATGGACATCGATACACTTGATGAAGCTATTCGAGTTGCCTAAAGGATTGAAAGGCGCCAGGCTAGAAGGTTCCAAGTTCCTATCAGTTGGCTTAGCCTTAGCCAACCTGTTCTGAGCGAACTTATGCAATCGAAACCAGGTAAAGATACTGAGGTTCGACCTACTCAAACTACCCATGTAACGTCCCAAAACTCAGGATATTAAAACCCATCATATGTCCCTAGTATCTAATGACATGTCAAGCATAAATTAACAACTAAAATCTCCAAATATCCTTATATAAACCTCCAATAACCAATATATATATATATATATATTATTTTGCAAGCCTAATTAACATCAAATTATGAATAATTAATTCTTAAATAATAAACATTAACCATAAGAAATAATAGTCTAGCTATCCTAACTCTTATGTCGTATGTAATCATCACTCTTCCCTTCCTAAAGATAGTATAATAAGAGTCTCTAAGATCATTATAATCTATTTGCTAATCTAAGTTTCCTATATCTAAAAAAAAAAAAAAAAAAAAAGGATGAGTTGAAGCTTAGTACATAACACCATAAGCACATGCGCATGCCACTCGAGCCCCAACAACTCATGAGTCCCTAAATCTACTCATTTCATGCTAATAGGCAACTCCATTGTGGACAATGTCACGTATCAATCAATGGGGTAACCCCTAAGGATCTATTACTTCAAGCCTCTAGGCCAAGCTAAGCACAAACAGTAAACATTTTCATAGTCAGATATTTTATTAGTTCATTTTAACTTTCTAGCCTAATAAGCATAACCAATGAACATGTATTACATACCTTGCTCCTAAGCAATCATATCCTATGATTCATAACTGACATTAAAACTTGATAAATTCATATACAAAACTCATTACATATCTATACTTAATTAGAAACTAATGTTAAAACCTATAAATATGGTTTCAATTTGAGTTGCTCATACTTTATACTGGAGATAAACCATCCAAAAAACTATATTAATAACTTTATAGATCAAAACCTATGGTTAAAGTTTAACTTTTCCATTCACACGAGTTTAAAACTTAAGAACTATATATTTATTTATTTGTTATTTATTGATATATACTACTTATATATTTTCACATTAGTTCATTTGTTATTATGACCAACATAGTTATTTTATTATTCTTTTATTATGAAATTATTCTTTAACTTATTGCTATTTATTATATATAAGCCAATCAATTTTATTTGATTCTAGATCTCTAAAAGTATAATCTAGATGTTCTCTCTCCATATTATTTATAGTTAATAGGATTCGAAAAAAAAATATATGTGATATCTTCTACATCTATATCTTCTATCAATTTATATATCTATCTTCTATATAAACATATCTTTTTTTTTATTTATCTATATCTATATTTCTATTCGTATCTATCTATCTATATTATTTTTTGTAAAGTTTAAACCAATATTTCCTATTCATCTCCTCAGCTTAAACGATGTATTAAAGTATATTTTATGAGCTTAAATAACACATGTTTATTAAGATATGCTTTATTTTATTATTTTAATATATGTATATGTTTATATTATTTTCGATAAAGTTACATAATTGATACTAATTATAAAAATAAATTGACATATAAAACACTTAAGAAAACTTCAATTCTTTGTTCATAATTCACAACTAAACGACTCTTAGATATGTCTTTCCAACCCTGACATGAATCAGTGATTAAATTGCATACAATCCAAAAAATTACATACCTTGTTCTAATTCAGGAATTACAACACTTCACACTAATGTTTTTTTCACAAACCTATAATAACCATTGAAGGGTTTCCCAAAACTCTGTTAACATCATATGATTAGATAAATTCCCTAATCAGAAAAATTCTACAATTTTTCTAAATTGAGAAACTCTTTTGTGCATTTTGCCCTAACATGATCTACTAAAGAGGAGTCTATTTGGTAAAGAGAGAATTATGAGAGATCAGGGTATTAGGTTAATGAGGAGAAGATGAAACTCTATGGGAAGAGAATGAGAAGGTTATGAAAGGAGGATAGAAAAGATTTATATATATATATATATATATATACATATATACATATATTTAAGGTTTTATGATATTTGGGTATAGAGATATATTTTCTTTTGAAAAATTGTTATTATCCTTACTTATATTATTATTATCATTTTTTTTTTAGGTTTTTACAACCCGAGAAGAGGAGAAGAGATCTCGAAGAAGTTTGAGAAAGGCCAAAGCTCGGGAAGAAAGATAAGTGAGATCAAATGCTTCAAGTGTCAGGGGTTTGAATATATGGTAGTGAAATGTTCAAATAGATGAGTGATGTTAATCAAGGGAGAGATGTTGAACATTGAGATCGGTGATATTGATGAGGAGATTAAGGAGCTTAAAGGATCCAAACACCTAGAACAGTCTAAGGAAGAGGAGATCATTCATAGTAAAGAGGGTAGTTTTATAGCTGTAACCATGGTGTTAAGGAGAGTAATGACTATGAATCTTGTGCTAGAGGATGAGTAGGGAGAAAATTTGTTCCACATTAGCTATAAGGTGAATGGGTCATTATGTGCATTAATTGTTGACAATGGTAGCTAAACTAATGTAACACTTGCATTCATGGTCTAACAATTAAAGTTACTGACTAAGCTCAACCTCAAGCCTTGTAAATTGCACTAGCTCAGTGATAAGGAAGCCCTACAATTGAATAAGCAAGTGGCTATGCTAATTAGTATTGGAAACTATCAAGACGAAGTGCTTTGTGACGTGTTACCCATGAGTGCGTTTCATATTCTTCTTGGATGACCATAGATGTTTGATTGAAATATGATATACGATGGAAGGCAGAACACATGTTCCTTAGAATACAAAGGGAGAAAGGTAAAGCTAAGCCATATGATTGCTCAACAAGTTAAAAACATGCAGACTCAATTGAGTCGAGTTTTGAGGAAAGAGGCTTTGGTGATGACTCAACAAGTTAAAAACATGCAAACTCAATAGTAGGAATCTTTTTGTAATTTAAGTAAACCTAAGACTAACCCTAATTAGGACATATAAATACATATAATATGCAATAGCCACAACAATTGGTGACATTAAATTTCAAACATACTTTCCTTTGTGAGGTAAGTATCCTTTGCTTAATCTCATTTACTCTTATATAGTCCATTATGAGCATAAATTAGTAGTAAGTGCCCTCCAGCCACACTTGTACATAATATTAAGTGTGACATGAGCTCATATGAGGCAATGGTGTATCATATCCACTGTTGATGCACGAGGACCCCTGCTTAACCTTCAACTTCCATTTAACTTTCGGATCGTCTTGAGATTCGAACCTACCCTTGATTCGAATGATATCAATGGCCGTATCACTCCTTTCTTGTCGATCCATATAAAGTTATACCTAAAAGGGAAGGTATGAAAATAGTACCCAACGAGTGGAATGAGTTGATTCCCATGAGAGCGGTTACAAGTTGTTGAGTTTATATCGACTTTAGGAAGCTTAATGATGTTATGAGGAAGGATCATTTTCTCTTGCTCTTTGTAGACCGGATGCTAGAGAATTTATCGAGTCATATGTTTTATTACTCTTTAGATGGTTTGTCTAATTATTTTCAAATTCCTATTACCCTAGAAGGCCGATAGAAAACTACCTTTACATGTCCTTAAGGTATGTTTGCATATAAGAGAATGTCATCTGGCCTTTATAATGCACCAACGACTTTTTAGCAGTGCATGATGGCAATGTTTAATGAATTCATAGAGGATATAATGGAAGTTTTTATGGGTAATTTCTTGATTTTAAAGAATTCATTTGAAAATTTCCTTAGGAATCTTGAAAAAGTATTGTCTAGATGTGAAGAGACTAATTAATTTTTTATGGAAATAGTTCCATTTTATGGTATAAGAAGGGATAATGTTAAGAAATATAGTATCTTGGAAAGGCATAGAAGTCTTTAATGCTAAAATTGACACTATTGCTACATTACCCCCTCCTACATCTGTTAGAGCCATATGCAGTTTCCTACAATACGCTAGGTTTTACAAAAGGTTCATTAAAAATTTTTCAAAAATAACAAGACCTTTAACAAAGTTATTAGAAAAAGGTACTCCATTTATATTTTCTCAACATTGCTTATTTGCATTTAATATTTTAAAAGTTAAATTGACTAACACCCCATTTATGGTAGCCCCAGGTTAGAGTTTACTATTTAAGCTTATGTGTAATGCTAAGGACTATGTTATAGGGGTAGTATTAGATCAAAGAAGGGAAAAGCATGTCTAACTAATCTTATGCAAGCAAGAATCTTATTAAGACTCAGGAAAATTACACTACCATGGAAAAGTAACTCCTAGTAACAGTCTTTACCCTCGATAAATTTAGGTCATATCTTATCTTGTATAAAGTTATTGTTTACATTGACTACTATGCTTTGTGATATTTGTTGAATAGGACAAATGCCAAGATGAGATTGATTAGGTGGATTCTTTTACTCCAAGAGTTTGACCTAAAAATTAGAGACAAAAAGTGAGTAGAGAATTTGGCAGTTGACCATTTGTCATGCCTAAAAAACCCTTCATTGGAAAAGCTTAATGAATAGGAGATCAATGATAAGTTCCTAAACAAGAGGTTGTACCAAGAAAGTCATTAGGAAACTCCTTGGTTTGCTAAAAGTAGCTAACTATCAAGCAACTAGGATTATTCCTTCAAGACTAGATTTTAGATAGAAGAAGTTTTTCCATGACATTAAAAGTCACTTTTAAGAGGACACATACTTGTTTAAGAGATGATAGGGATCAAGGACCGATTACACACTTCCAAGCTCAAAGGCTCTCTTAGGTAGTCCATCGAGCTATATGAGGTGAGTTAAGCACCAAGGAGCAGTGCTTGCCCTAACCCAATTTGTCGAGCTACTTCGCTCTCCATGTTATCTAAGGCGTTGCCAAGGTGACCAATCGACATGCTAAACTAAACCGTCCACTATGCACTAGTCTAAGTGCTAAATCTAAATACAACAATCTCCACAATACTGAGGCTGAGCTAATAACTGTCAATAGTCGACCATTTGAAGCTGACCTGACTATGAATTGTCCTTGAACTAACCTTAGTCCAGCCCCACCAGTTAGGGTGCTAAACTTCCGATGCCACACAAACTTGAATAAAGGCTTACCCCCATTCAGCTTATAATGTTGTCAGAATCGTAAATTAAAAATGCCCGCACAATGTCCTTTTTTATAATTGTACTATCCTTTCTAATAGAAGATGTTTGCTACGTACGATTTCATGCTTTCCTTGTAAATTATTCTCCTTCTATTTAGCAAATAGGGATTCATTTTTATAATTATCTGTAACATAGAACTTGCCTTAATAGGATACTATAAATAATCACATAATGTAACAACTGCAGGAGGAACATACAAAAGAATACATCGAACTTTTCTTTTACCCTCTCTTGAGCTAAGTATCCCCTTACTTACTCTTGAGCTACTCTTATTTAGCCCATTTGAGTGTAGACTAGTGGCAAGTGACTTCCGACCATTCTTATGCGTCATATCAAGTGTGACTTAAGCTCATGTGAGGCATTGGTGCATCATATCTATCATCGGTACACGAGAACCCCTACTCACCCTCAATTATCATATACTTTTCAAGCCATCTTATGGCTTAGACCCACCATTTTGGTTATGCATGATATTGGGATCGTGTGTTCATCCACAAGTCTGTATCATCTTGATATCAGAGCTTGGTTACGTTTGAAGCTAGGTCTTACTACTGTGTTCTTTTAATAGTTTGTCATTGCTCTCATGTGATAATGGTTCTATTGTTAGCTTTGAGGTTTAGTAGTTGAGAAGTGTTCTATACTCTGTTTCCCCCTAGTTTTGATATGCCAAAACAGAGTATGGTTGATTGTATGTATGTTATGAAGTTGTCATTGTGAAGTAACCATCAATGTTAGATTATAATATTCAAGGAACTTTGGGAAACCAAGAAAGTGACATATTATATGGCCAAGGATAGGAAGGAAACTTCACACCTCAATCAATGGATGACCGCTTAGACATGCTTACCAACTTAGTAGCTAGTTTCTTAACTGTTGTCTTAGAAGATAAGCAGCGAGCTAGAAATACCCCCACTAGGGAACGCAAATAACAAGGACGTAGCAATGGTTAGTTTGGCTGAGTTAATGCCCTAGTTCGACCAACCTGAGCTGAAGGAGTTAGTAGGGATGCTAGATGAAGGTTAGCACTTGAGGAGATTAAGGAGGAACCAAAAGGAGATGATGAGGTAAAGGAGTACTAAGAGCCTAAGAAAAGAAATGCACGAGCCCCTAAAGTTGAGGGATTGAGGATGCGTATTTCGAGTTTCTCTAAACGTGGCAATGTTAAGACTACTTAGATTAGGTAGATCAGATTGAAAGTAGTTTGAATGCCACAAAGTGCCCGATAATGCATGGGTTAGACTTGTAGTGTTGGAGTTCACTAGTTATGCCGCCTTGTGGTGGAAGAACTTACAAGCTACTAGAAGAAGGGAAGGAGAATGAGAAACAAGGAGTTAGGATGAAATGAAGAGAGTTATGAGGTGAAGGTTTGTACCGATATATTATCTACAGGATGCCTTTAAAAGATTGCAAGAACTAAGACAAGGAGGATCAAGTGTGGACACTTATGTTAAGGAATTCCAAATGTTAATGATCCGATGTGAAGTCATAGAGCCAAAGGACTAAACTGTATCTCGATTCATTGGTGGATTGAAGTATGAGATTAGGGATGTCTTGGAAACCCTAGATGTTGAAATGCTTAATGATGCAATCTAAGCTACCTAGAGGATAGAAAGGCACTGAACAGGAAGATTCCGACCACCAGTCAACCGTCCTAACAATAGCCAACCTATTCTGAGCAGACTAATGTGAACGAAACCAAGCTAGGCCATTGAGACCCGACCTGGTCAGACTACCCAAGTAGAGAAGAAGGAACCACTAAGGAAGTTTGAGAAAGGCTAATGTTCAGGGAGGAAGATGAGTGAAATCAAGTGTTTCAAATGCTAAGGCTTTAGATACAGGGCCACTCAGTGTCTGAATAGGTGAACGATGGTGATCTAAGGTAAGGCACTGATTACTAAGGTTGACCATACAAATGAGGAAATAGAGTAGTTAAAGGAGGATGGACAAGTCGAACTATTCGAGGAAGAAGTTATCTATAGAGAGGAAGGTAACTTTATTCCAACTATTCTAGTGTTGGGAAGGACAATGAGTACCAGTCCTGTACCTAAAGACAAATAGAGAGAAAATCTCTTCCATATTGGATGCAAGGTGAATGACTCACTGTACAAGCTAATCGTTGATAATGGGAGCTACACTAATGTAGCCTCTATATTTATGGTCCAATAGCTAAAATTGCCAACCAAGTGCCACTCGAAACCGTACAAGCTTCGTTAGCTTAGTGATAAGGGAACCCTATAAGTGAACAAATAGGTGTCTATGCCAATTTGCATTAGCAAGTATCAAGATGAAGTGCTCTATGATGTGCTACCCATGAGTGTGTCCTACATTTTACTTGGACGACCATGGATGTTTAATTGAGTAGTTATGTATGATGGAAGGAGGAACACATGCTTTGTAAAGCATGAAGGAAGAAGGATGAAATTAAGTCCTATGACCACCAAACAGGTTAAGGTCATGTAGTCCTAATTGAGTCGAGCCTTGAAGAAGGAGGCTTTAGTATTGACTCGAGTTAAATTGAAGAGAAAGATAGAGCTCGAAAAGGTTGATCTATCTGTTGGTTTGAAGAATTCCATAATTGAGATTCGAGGAGGAGTTACCTATCGAAGTAAAAACCCTACTAGAGGAATTTGCTAACCTATTTTTGGATGAGCTATCGAAGAGCTTACCCCCAATCCGAAGCGTCAAGCATGCAATTGACCTACTGCCAAGAGTCGCATTGCCGAACCAACCTACTTATAGGCTGAACCATGAATAGGCTGCCGAGTTGTAGAGGTAAGTAGATGACCATATGAAGAAAGGGTATGTACATGAGTCCTTTAGCCCCTGCATTTTTCCAGCCTTTTTAGTGCCAAAGAAGGATGGTTCTTAGAGAATGTATGTGGATAGTTGAGCAATCAATCAAATCATCATCAAGTATAGGTATCCGATACCTAGGCTTGATGACATGCTAGATGAATTGAGCGAAGCAAGAGTATTCTCCAGGATCGACCTTAAAGTTAGGTACCATCATATTCGAATGTGTAAAGGGGATGAGTGGAAGACCACATTCAAGATACGACATGGTTTATATGAATGGCTTGTAATACCATTTGGAATGTCTAATGTGCCAAGCACATTCATGCAACTTATGAATGATGTGCTTTGAGAATTACTAGGAAGGTTTGTTGTAGTTTATTTTAATGACATTCTAGTGTACAGTCTTGACTTAGAGATTCATCGAGAGCATCTCTGACAAGTGCTTGCAAAACTCTGACCCAAACAACTCTACGCCAATCTGAAGTAATGTGACTTTTGCCATTTCGAGGTGATCTTCTTAGGTTGATGAAGAGAAGATAAGAGTGATCATAGAATGGCCCAAGCTGACTTGTTCTACTAATATGAGAAGTTTCCACAACCTGGCATCATTTTATCACCGATTCATAAAGAATTTTAGTACAATTATGGCCTTACTCACCAAACTCTCAAAGAAGAATGTTGGATTTAGATGGGGTGAGAAAGAGAGGAAAAGTTTTGAGGATGTGAAGGAGAAGCTAACTACAACCCTCATTAGCTCTATCGAGCTTCGATAAGGTATTTGAAGTAAAGTATAGGTACTGTGTTGATGCAAGAAGGCAAACCTATTGCTTACTTCAATAAGAAACTTTAAGGAGCTACACTCAACTATTCCGTCTATGAAAAGGAGGTATACTCCTTAATTTGAGCCTTAATGATATGGCAACACTATCTGTTACCTAAAGAATTTGTGATCTACATCAATCATGAATCCTTAAGATATCTAAAGAGCCAACTAAAGTTGTCCTAGAGACAAGCCAAGTGGGTTAAGTTCATGGAGGTTTTTCTAAGGTCATAAAATAGAAGAACAGAAAGAATAATGTAGTGGCCAATGCCCTGTCGAGACGACATACCCTCTTGATCGAACTGCAAACAAAGCTACTTAGTTTTTCAACCATCAAGAATTTATATGTTGAGGACCTACACTTTGGTCCTATCTACACCCGTTATGAGGAAAGACAAATACTAAATGACTATCACAGGGAGGACAGATACTTATTTAAGAAGAGAAGACTATGTATCTTAACCTATTCCATGTGAAAACTGCTAGTGCACGAGGCACATGGAGGGGGATTAACAGGACACTTTAGCCAGTGCCGAACTTATGAGCTACTATCCTCCAAATTCTTTTGCCCAAGTATGAAGAGAGATGTCCAATCCATGCTAGAAAGGTATGTAACTTACCAAAAAGTGGAGAGCCAAGCCAAGCAAGGACACTACCAACCCTTACCAATCCTGACCAAACCATGGTTCAACCTAAGTATGGACTCCATGTCAGGATTGCCAAGGACGTTCTGAGGGAATGACTCCATCATGGTGGTTGTGTATCGATTTAGCAAGATGGCACATTTTGTGCCCTATTCCAAAACTAATGACGCTTCGACTATCTCTTTTCTTTTCTTGTAGGAAGTAATCAAGTTGTATAGAATTCCCAAGACCATTGTTTCAGACCAAGACCTTAAGTTTATGAGCCACATTTGGAGGATGCTGTAAGGGAAAATGGGAACCAAGCTACCGTACAGCACACCATGCCACCCACAAACCGATGGATAAACCGAATGTGTCAATAGAACTGTATGAACTTTGCTACGGGTTATTATTAGATGAAACACAGCCAATTGGGATCTGTACCTACCAATCATTGAGTTCACTTATAGCAGGACCTCCGATAGTATAACAAGCATGTCTCCTTTTAAGGTCGCCTATGTGTTTAACCCTGAACTACCACTAGACCAAGCGCCCCAACCGATGCCTGATGTTGTTCGGCCAACTGTCGAAAGAGTTGAAGCCATTAAAGCCATGCACTAAAAGGTTGTAAAGTAATTGGGTCAAGCTAATATTAAGCTTAACAAGCGAAGCCAAAGATGGAGGAAGAGAGAATTTCAACCAAGCGATTTGGTCTGGATACACCTCAATAAGGAATGATTCTTAAACTTAAGGAAGAGTAAGTTATCTCCCGACGGACCTTTCAAAGTCCTTGAAAAGATTAACCTTAATGCTTATAGGATTGAATTGCCTAAAGCATATGGGGTCTCAAACTCTTTCAACATTACTAACCTCCAACCTCATACTCTTGAAGATAAGCAACCTAGACTTAAACCAAATTTGATCTCAAATCTCAAACAACCGGAAGGGGATAATAGGGATCGAGGACTAATTACACTCTCCCAAGCCCAAAGGCTCTCTTAAGTAGTCTGCCGAGCTGTTTGAGGTGAATTAAGTGTCAAGGACCAATGCTTGCCCCAACTTGATTTGCCAAGCTACTTCACTCTCCATGCTATCCAAGGTGTTGCTGAGGTGACCAGCTGAGGTGCTGAACAGAACCCTCCACTATGTACTAATCTAAGTGCTAAATCTAAATATAACAATCTCCACAACGCTAAGGCCGAGTTGATAACTATCATGAGCTGACCATCTAGGGCCAACCTAATTGTGAACCATCCTTAAGCCAACCCCAATCTAGCTTTGGTAATCAAGATGCTGAACTTCTTACATTATATAGACCTAAATAGAAGCCCACCCCTACTCGACTCACAATATTATCAGAATTGCAAATTAAAAATGCATACGCAATGTTGTTTCTAACAACTGTACTTTCCTTTCTAATAGAGGATATTCGCTGCGCATGATTTCATGATTTCCCTGTAAATTATTCTCCTTTTATTTAGTAAATAAGGATTCATTTTTGTAATTATCTATAACGTAGAACTTACCTTAATAGGGAACTATAAATAGTCAAGCGTAGACTAGCGTAGACTAGTGGCAAGTGACCTTTGGCCATACTTGTGCATTATATCAAGTGTGACTTAAGCTCATGTGAGGCATTGGTGTGTCATATCCATCATTGGTGCACAAGAACCCCTACTCACCCTTGACTATCATTTACTTTTCGAGTCATCTTGTGGCTTGGACCTACCCTTTTGGTTATGCGTGATATTGGGATCATCTGTACATCCACAAGTTCATATCAAAAGAGGTGCAAATCAAATAGTTTGTAGATATGTGTCTCATTTAGACGGATGGAAAATTTTAAAACATAGTCATTCAAGACCAACAAAAAGACACTTGAGTGCAAATAAAATGGCTCACAATGTCCTCAAATGTGGTTTTTATTGTCCAACATTATTTAGAGATGCCTAGAAATTTGTTAGACTTTGTGATAGATGTTAAAGGACAGGAAATATATCTAAAAGAGACAAAAAGAAACAAAACCCAATTTTGATCTGCAAATTTTTTTATATTTGGGTATTCAAGTGGAATATATCTTAGTGGCCATAAATTGTATCTAAATAGGTAAAAGCATAAGCTCTACCAATTAATAACTCTAGGGTAGTAAAACAATTCCTAAAATGTTTGCCTTTTAGATTCAGTGCTCCTAGAGTATTCATAAGTGATAGGGGAACCCATTTTTGTAACATCTAAGTAGAAAATGTATTGAAGGGATATGGAGTAAAGCATTGACTTGTGACTCCCTACCAAACTCAAACTAGTAGACAAGTTAAAGTAGTAAATTGGGATCTTAAACAAATCTTAGAAAAGACCATCAAGCATAAGCGTAAAGATTGGTTTGAAAAGCTTAACAATGCTCTTTAGGCTTATAAAACCACATACAAGAAATCAATTGGAATAACCCTATATCAACTTATCTATGGTAAAGCATGTCATTTACCTATAGAAATAGAACATAAGGCCTACTGGGCCATAAAGGGTACTAACCTTGATCTAGAGTGTATAAATGGATAAAGAAAACTTCAACTAAATGAGTTTGAAGAATGGCAAGATATAGCATACAAGAACTTAAGAATATTCAAGGATAAAGCTAAGCGATTTTATGACAACTAGATTAGGCAAGGAAAGCAATCCCGAATTGGAGACAAAGTTTTACTATATCAATCTCAATTAAAGCTTTTCCTAGGTAAGCTTAAATCTAGATGGTCAAGACCTTACACTGTGACGTAGGTATTCCCATATGGAGCGATAGAGATTTTGAGTCCCTAAAAGGGAACTTTCAAGGTAAATGGACAACGACTCAAATTGTACTTAAGAGGAGAGTTTGAAAGAGAGAATAATCTTAGCTAAAACCTCCATCCAATCAAAGAAAATGGGTAAATTTTTTCTTAACTCGTCAAGTAAATAATGTTAAGCAAAGCGTTTCTTAGGAGGTAACCCAAGAAAATTTTATTTCTTATTTATTAGATTTCCAATATTATGTCTTTGATTTAGGTTTGGTTTTGTATTAAGTCAACATAAATGGTCTCTAGATTTTTGTCAAGTGTTTCAGGGATAATCACAAAAGATAAGGAGTTATGGTGATTAAGGAAGAGAAGGAAAAGAATCATGATCATGAATCGGAGCATGAAGCTTAAGGAAGAGAGGTAAGTCTAAGTCCAATAAGAACCATAGCCCAAGATGCCCATGATCTTAACCATGATCCTTTCACCACAAATGACACTTAAAATTGAAATTTGAAGCTTTTAGATCAGGAGGAGACCATGACCTAAGACTACGCCCATAGTCTCACTCATGTTCCTCTCTTCATAATTGAAATCAAAATCAAAATTCAAATTTCAAATTCTAATAACGACTACTACCTAAGACTACGCCTATGCTCCTGGCCGTATACTTTTAGGATGTAAAAATATGAAGTTGCACTCAAAATTTAGTATGAGAGAAATATAGCCAGTGACCATGCCCGTAGTCACACCCGTGTTCCCTTAGCCAAGAAATTATACTTTGAAAAATTTTTAAGGATTCAACTCCAGTGGTGACTATGACCACTAATCACAATTGTGGTCATGCCCGCTTATTCCAATTGCCAAGAAAATAAGATGCACTCAAATCTTACTTCTAAGAAAGCAAAGTGCACATTCCTAATTTGAGCTCCTGTTACCTAAAGTCTACTTTCCTCTTCCTAAATCACTTTCCTATTACTAAGGTGTAATGAATATTTAAGGATATCTATTTATATGTTGATTTCCTAAATTAAGATATTATTGTAACTTTCCTTAAAATTTAGTTGCTTAATTGAAACTGTTCTAATAATCTAGGAAACTAGTATTTAAAATTAACTTTCATCTTTGATTAACCATATTGCAATTCCAAAATTCCTAAACACTAGTCCATCAACTAAGTATGGGGAAAGAGAAAACAACCATCACCACCAATGGCACCAAGACCTACTCACTACACAATTCGTAGGAACTCTTCCAATCTAATTGGAAGAGGATCCTCTAACCATACTTCCACCTCACCTAAAACACATGTTGTAATTTCATAATCCTAATCATCAAACCTATTATGAAGCCCTTCTTAAAAAGATGTTTTCACAATCAAGCTTCATCTATTGGAAAGTGTTAAAACTTGCAAACATGGAACTAGAAATTCATGCCATAGTTAAGAGAGGGGGTTAGGATAGGTTGTTTAACATCTAAGAACCTATTTACAAAGAATTGACCCTTGAATTCCTCACTAGCTTGTTGCTAGAACATTACTAAGTCCCTTATGAATCCCAAAACACAATTTCATTTCAACTTCAAAACACCAAATTTAACCTTTCCATAGTTGAGTTTAAGGTTTTGATGGGGATTTATGATAAGGAATTTATTCATTCACTAGAATTCTACACACTTTCATGTTAACTACCCTATGGTGCTATCCCAACAAACTATTGGTTTAAACTAAATGGTGAGAAGATGTACAATACTAAATTCATAAGAGGATACCACTCAAAAAATCCTACACATAGAATCCCCCATTGGCTTCTCATATACACAATTAGTAGGAGAGGGAAGAGTACCAAAGCGGTAGCTATGCATGAGGTCTTATACCACTATAGCCTTATAAAAGGATGCCCCATCAACCTAACGGTGGCTCTCACATTCTACATCTTGGGTGAACCAATTAGGTTGTAGACCTTATGTTACTTGTAGACACTCGATTTTTGCCCCTAATAGTTATAGTTATAGTTTTTTTTTTTTTTCAAATAAGGTCCTAACTCAAAAATAAGAAAAACATAAACAATAAAAATAATAAAAATTGAAAAATGATGAAAATACAAAAAACAATGAGAAAAGAAAAATTATAAATATTTTTAGAAAATTAATTATTTTAGGGTCAATTCATTTAGTTTTTGTCTTGTTCAAATAGTTTTAGAGAGTCATTTGGCTTAAGTACAATTTAATTGTAATAAAAATCAAGGCACAGGCCAACGACCTAATGAATAAGCATTAGAGTATTGCTATAGAGTTAGCTTGAAGTCATAGGTTTGAATCTCGTTAGGTACTTATGTGTCTTTTATTTTTATCTTTTTATTTTTTACAAAAAGCAAGTTGAGCGCATGAGATTTATATCTAATCAAATTTTTTTAATCTAATTCGATTAGATTTGAATCATTATAAAAGATTTGAATCTAGTTTGATTTTTATTAAATTAGATTTGAATTAATATAAATGATTCGGATCTAATTTAATTTATATCAAATCAAATAAGAGATTTGATTCGATATAACTTGTTCTGGTGCTTATAAATACGGATTGTGCAAGATAAAGCAAGGACAATTTTTACACACACGCACATTTGAAAAGAACAAAAACACTGTAGTCCACTTTCACCTAAAACACCACTGCCTACACAGTCTAATCCCATTCACATCACTCCATTGCCCAACCCTTATCCTACACCAAACAACAAGAATCACTCATAATTTGATACCCGTACACTGAAGCATGGCCACCGCAACACAACAAACACCAACTCCATGTACACTACTCTAGCGTATCCCCTAACCATCTATAAGTACATCGTGATAGCAAGATAGCAACAATCCCCGACCACATGCCCTAACATCGCCCCACCCTACTACTATAGCTCACGTCTACTATAACAACACAAACCAGTTCTACCCAAACACACTTCTTAAACCGTAACTTAGACCTCCCTCGTTCATCCCTTAATCCTTAACCACACGCACCAATACATCTCCATTGCTGGAGCTAACCAGGCTTGATCTTCGATACATATACACATATAACATCCAATAGACCTAACCATGCATGAGTATCCCCCTTCGCAATCCACAACATGGCCGCTACAACAACTGCACACGCAAATCCAAGCTCTAAGCACATCACTATCTACACTCTAGACCATAGTTAACACTTAATTCACTACACTCCAACACATGCTGACCAGCACTTCACAGCCACATCTACATATCACATTGCCTACGTCGCTACACAGCACATACACTTACTACACTTGTATGCCAACTCCATCGACCACCTAACGAACCTAGACGTGCATGCGCCATCCTGTAATAACTCCAACAATCCTCTCTTGCCATCAAACCCATCAATTACCAACACGTAGCCCCAATGCTATCTCTCACCCATCTACTCACGATTAAGAATCCCATATAGCACAACAACCACGAAAGCATGCTCCACCTCGCTACAATAACTAAGCACAAGCTCTCAGTCAGTGCACTACCATTGATCATGAGAGATCACACACGTCTTATACTGTCGACTGCCATTCTAACACCGCACGCAGTTATGTTCTAGTTGTAGTACATCTTCACTGCCGATCGCCAACAAACTCTATAGTTCACCAAACAGCACTGCAACAAACAACAACTATGGTTTGGTTGCTAGATTTTAATTTATATATAATAGTTTAAGATACTTCTTTAGCATTAATTTTAATATGGATTACGTATATTATATTGGTTTAAGTGAAGGTTTATTTAAATAGTAGGGATATAGATGTGAAGATATAAAGATATTAGATAAGGGATTGTTAAGTTTAGTTTTATGTTATTTATTAATATACATAATATATAATATATGAATATGTTAGTATAGGGGTTTTAGTATTAGTTCTTATATAAGTATATTATATGGAATTATTTTATTTTAGTAGATAGTTATATATATTAGTTTAAGGGTTGTTAGAATTAGTTATTTTTTTAGGATTTGGTCTTATTTAAGGATTTATTAGATATAAAGTCATTTTTTTAAATAAAAATTAATAAAAAATCCTTTTAAAAAAATATAATTTTTAAAGAGTTTATTTATAAAATAAAAACACTCAAGAGATGGGACCCCTTTAGATTCTTTTGAATAAGTTGATTAAATTAAAAGGTAAACTCGATCAATTTTCAAAATTAAAATCATTCAATACACTAAAGTTTTCGAAAAGAACTATAGTCGTTTGATCCCAACTAGTGAGTACNTTTCTTTGGGATGTTGCAATTCCCATTTAATAAGAAAATAGTGGTTGTATTGAACTTTTCCTAAGTCACTATTGCACATGAAACACGTTATTAGAATTGGATAGTGGAATTCCTATGAAGCGAGAGTTACATGTTATTTAACCTAAGATTCTAAGATGTTAAATAATTAATCATTAAAGTTGAGCTTTAGTCATGTGTTTTTTCTTAAGTTTACTTAGATGTATGTTTATCCTCTTTTTTTTTTTAGAGTTATATAATCCTAAGTAAATAAGTAAATGGAACTTATCTCTTATAATTTCCCCTTAAAAATCCAATTTGCTAAGGGCATAATTAAGATTAAATTGATAAATAAATTATTGGTAAGGATAGGTCCTGGTTTCATAAAAGAGCAAGATTCTTTCTTACTACTAATCTACTTTAAAAAATATTGATAAGAATCAACCTTAGTCCCTCCTAAGAGCAAGGTACTTTCTTACTGTCAATGTTAATAATAAAAATAGCTGAATAAGGATCAGCTTGATCCCTCAAAAAAGCAAGATACTTTTTTGCTACTAATGAAGCTTTGGTAAATAAGTAAATTAAAGAACCCGTCAATAGAACCTTGTGTTAGAGGAATGAGCAGGGAGTGAGTAGATAGAACATGTCTTTATTCTTGATTATGGTGTTCGATAGAGTTAGGAGAGATTTGTATATATCTTAGCTAAATGGAAAGGAGTCGTATATGGTTTTTGTCCGACTAAATAAAAATTGGACTAATTAAGGAAGAGAATCATTAGTTAAATGGCATGATTAAACATCAGTTTACAAGAAATAATTGTTGAATTCTAGTATCTATATCTAGGATGCATTGAAAAATTGAACAAGGAGAAGAGTATACAAGCGACTAGAAAATTTTAAGGGATGCAAAGGTTATTGGTGAGGTAAATTCAATTGTTTTTCTATGGTTCATGAATAATAATAGCTCCTCTTGAAATTCTTGTCTTGATTTTCTTTTTCTCAATTCTTAAGGATTGATTAATTTGCTTCAAGATGAGAAAATGTTTAAGAAAAACTTTGCTAATACTCTTCTTTTGTTTTTCATATTTATGCATACCATTTTTCCATGCATGTTTTATTGCTTGAGTATGTTTCTACTACACATTTAGTAAGTTGGCTTTAGAGTGACTTTGTCTAAAGAGACTAAGTTTTAGCATTTGTTTTCCTTATTAAAGGTTAGGATGTAGCATTTGCCCATTAACTCCTTGAGGTATAAGCTTAGTAATTTATTCGTTAACTATAATAAGTCGAAACAATTAAGTCACTAGATTTGTTGATCTAAGCATGTTCATTAACCATCGAAGGTCAAAACTATTAAATCAATTCATTCATTGATCTAGCTTAAACCTTTTTAAATTTGTCAATCCATTAACCATAATTAGTTCAACACATAATAGAGTAGCACACAAATATTTGGTAAAACAACATATCATTCCAACGCAAGTTAAGCTAACAACACTTTAGTTCATTATAATATAAACTTGCTACATAAGGCGTTACAGACAACATTAATTAACAATTGATCATCACAGGAGACAATCTTCAACAACAACAAAACTAACAAGTAAATTCTATCAACTTATCTTTAAAAAGATCATTCAAAGTATAGCTTCAAATTCTCAGCATTCCATGCTCTACGTATAACTTGCCCACCTAAACTTTCCCAGCTATAGGCACCATTCACTATGACCTCTCAGATCTAAACTAGATCCTCCTAATTAGCTATAAGCTTCCCTTGGCTATCACGAACTCCTATTGCCTCCATCTTATGGCATACCAAATCTCCCAATTGAAAAACTTTATGCTTCACTTTTTGGTTATAATACTGTATCGCTCTATGTTGGTGCACCATAATTTTGGCTCTTACCATATCCCTTATTTCTTCTATTTTCTAAAATAGCCATCAGGCCAACCTAATTAGCAATCACATCAAAATTTTGTGTATGTATACTTGTAAGTTCAAGTTCTATAGGAAGGATGGCCTTCGATCCAAATTCCAATCAAAAGGGGGTTTCACATCCTATAAGTAATCCTATAGCCCCATAAAATGTTTGGCAACTTGTCATCCCACTTCTCCTTTGCTTAGTCCACTCTTTGTTTTAGACTATATAATATGATCTAGTTTACTGCTTCCTCTTGCTCATTAGTTTAAGGATATGCAATTAAAGTGCAATTCAATATAATGCCATGTTTGTTGCAAAAAGCTTAGAACTTGTCATTATTGAATTGTAGACCATTGTCTATAATGATCATGTAGGGAACCCTAAATCTTGATAAAATAAAATTAAAGACAAAGGTAACTACCATCAACTCTATGATCTTTGCCACTACCTTAACTTCTACCTCCTTCATGAAATAATCAACTACTCCAATATAAGTTAATATTGTCTTGTAGCCTTGGGAAGGGTCTTAAGGTATCCTAACCCAATTGAGTAGAAGGCTAAGGACTAGTCAACTACTATAATTCATTTAAAGGAGTACAACCTATTATATCATGTTTTTTATACTACAAGCAATATTGCACAAAGTCCTATGTGTCCTCTTTTATGGTTAGGCAATAATAGCTAAGCCTTAACGTACAAAGCTTGGGACTTCACATGATTATTGCAAACCTCAATGTAAAACTCCAAAAGAACTTGTCTCACTTATTTAAGTGTAAGGCAAGGGAGATAAGGTTGGTTGAAGTCACACTTATATAATTGGTCATCAATCATTGGGTAGTTGGTGGCTTAATACATGAACCCTCGAACTTCTTTCTTATCAGTAAGCAATGCTCCATCCTTAAAATAATCAATTATGAGATTCCTCTAAGACTTTTCCTTTGGTGTTGGTTGATCTTTTAAGCATTATTCAAATGTTTCTAAGCTCTTACTCAGCAAATACCCAATGAAGAGCTGATCATTCAAATCCAAAAGTAAGGTAGATGTACCCTTGATACCTTAATAATTGTAAAAGAGGAGAACTCATCGGTGAGCATTTGTACTATGATTAAGTATTTGCTCATTGTTCCATCTTTTGTTACATAATCTTATTTCACTTATCGAACTATTAGTTAAGGATACCTCTTTCATTACCAACTGGACCAATTTTGGTTCTAACTAACTCAAACCATCTTAGATGATTCACTAAATTAAGAAAATGAATTAATTTGATAGAAATAGGATTGAACCTCTATGATTGAACCAAATCTAAATTATCACTAAGTTAAGTTGATCATTCCTTTCATGATTCATCAAACCATGAACTAGTTCAATTAATGAAGCTAAGACGGTTAAATAATTAAGGATAAGAAGGTTTAATAAAACTATAAGAGACTATATAAATAATTGGATAAAACAACTTAGCTAATTAAGTGGGTCAGTTTAACAAAAGCTAAATAGGCCTACTAGCTTTAAGGAGCATACTTAATAATTAAACTAAGTATAAGCTCATTGGGCCTAAGTGAACAACTCACTTAATAACCTATAGATAATAAAAACTTTTAATTTTCTAGTTCTATAGTAACACTTATCTTTTCTTAGCATATGTTTTAACTTGTGTTTCAATGTTTTGCTCTCGATCTAGATCACTATGCTTCAATTGTAGGTATGAAGTGACTTTGTGTGCTACATGTTATAGATAAGATAAAACAGACTAATACATAAAATTGGCTTAAACAATAATTATATGTTGCTTATGCATGGTCATGCAATCCAAAGGGTGATAATAGGATCATCAAATGGTATCATTTCATTGATGGAGTGAATAAAGTTAAATGGCCTAGGAAGTAAAGCAAAGCCATAACAAGAGTAGTATAAAGGTATGGGACTCGACAAGCTATATAATACTAATAGACCATTACCTTAGTGGCTTGATGAAGCATTGGGAAACTCCATTAACATATGAGTTGTTTTGTATCATTTCGTATTGGACATAATAGTTAGATATGCTCGTCAATCCCTAACAAACTACTACGGTAGCGTCAAACCCCTACCCTTCCCAAAGTGTCTTGAAGCATGAGTGCTTCCATACTAATTGTGATTACTTTAATAAAAATGAATAATCTATTGGTTGATGCATTAGAGTAAGCCTACATAACATGCAAAAATGTGTTTGTGGTTGTTCTGTGTTGAATCCTTTTGCTCATTCCCCTTATCTATTCTTTTTTTTTTTCCTTTTAAGGTGATGATTTGATTATTGTTATAATGCTATGGATTTGGTGATGATTTTGAGTTTTAGAAGTTTAAGAGTGATAATTAGACTTACAAAGCAATTACAAACATTTTGTAACTAACTTAGTTTCATAAATCTAATCTACATTTTGAGATAGTTTATAGTTGCTGGGCTTTAACCTATTTTTGGGAGTTTCAAGCTTATTGATATTGCTTTCTATCAGGCTTATGTAGCCCTAGTGATGGGAATCAAGCACCTAGACCCTTAACCCAAGCTAGGGTAAAGGGCTTAGCTAGCTTAACCACCCAAATACTCAACTGTCGTACTAGTCCTAACTACTCTAACCTATAAGATAATGCCCCTCTATGTGACCTTCTAAACTGTTGACTTGTTTAATGTACAACCTTGATCAATTCTAATCTATTTAGGTTGTCTATGACACTTGACCTACTCTTCCCAACTTACCTTGAAGAAGTTGAGTTGATAGGAAGCTCCTTGAATGTTAGCCTAATCATTACCTATCAAAAACCATTAGTAGTAGGTACACCAACCACGCTAACAGCAATACGTGTCCCTACACATCCATGTGCAACACCTAACAAATGGAATCTTCTTTTCTAGAAGGATTACGAGAATGTCCTTCTACCTTTACACTAACATTTACATGTATTTCTTAACCTTTTTAGTAAATTAAACTAGTAATGTAACCTTAATGCAATCAAGTATAAATACCCTATTATGTCATTTGTTGTATTTAGACTTATAATCATTAACGACATATCTTCTCTAAGTTTTCTTTACTTTCTCACATTGAGATTTATCAAACCCCAGCTCATAGCAACCCTTGAGTAAGGTTGTGCTGATGAGCAACTCATTATCTTAGATCGATAAGTCACATCCAATAATATAAGGATTGCATAATCAGTGAGTTACATCCGTAAGTAGCTTACGAGGCTTAACCCTTTCCCTTTGGTATTTGTTTCACATTCAAAACCCTACTGAACCTTTCTCTAGTAGTTGTTCTCTAGATGACCCATGCACACCACAATAAGCCCTCCTTTAAGGCACATCATCTTAGTATCAAAGCTTCAGATTCTTAGTAGGGTATAAGCGTAAGCAACATAGAAGTAAGTTTTAGCACTATTAAGGTGTTCATGTTTGTTGTCAACATAGTAAACAATTATGTTGGGTTATTTTAATTATTGTGGGTTTGTTGAAGGTGAAGTAATCTTTGTTTAACGTTGGTTATTGCTCTAAAGTATTCAGTAATCATAGATTGAGTGTATGTGATTATGCTTTGTTATACTTTATTTCAAACTTATGTGATAGGGTAATAGAAAATGTGTACTAATTCATGTTAAATGTTTATGGGTGAGGAGATTGAATATTGAGTCGTAGCGAAGTTGTGGTTTTTGAGGATAGAAAATGACTGACTCAAGTCTTAATGCGGTGGTAGGAGACAATAATAGTGATGTTTTGGGACATGGACGCCATGTGGAGTAGACCACCAATGAATAGTTGGATCATGTAGCTATAATGATGGAGAACATGATGTTGATGCAAGAGTAGACAAAGCTCGTAAGGTCAAAGGTCATGCTAAGTTAAACACCCCTACTGAGAATCAAGCTGACCAAGGTATTTATTGAGCTTATAATACTCCTCACAGGGGAATAGATGACCCAGCTCATATGTACAAGTTAGAGGAGTTAAACGATGAGTTCACAAAAGGTTAGAGCTAATTAAAGAGGATAAGAGTGACATGGAAGAGTTCTCCGAGGTTGAAGAAATAATTGCCCGAGCTCTTAGAGTTGATTAACATGAAAACCAATCTAATCAGGCACCTCATCATGCTTGGCACATCCCAATATGAGTTAATCAACCAATTCGACTGAAGATGAACTATGGAGAATTTGAAATGGGTGAAGGAGAGATTGAAGAGGAATATGATGAAGAGGAACAAGTTATCCAACCTCCCAAAGTTATAGAGAATGTAAGAAATCAAATTCCAAGCTTTTCAAAGAGAGGAAATGCTGATGACTACTTAGATTGAGAAGAGCGAGTCAAGAAGCTGTTTGAGTGTTATTGGTACACTGAAGGTGATAAGATTAGACTTGCTGCTCTTGAGTTCACTAGTTATGCCCACATGTGGTAGAAAAAGCCACAGACAACAAGAGAAAGAGAAGGACAGGGAGGAATAAGGTCGTAGGAAGAAATGAAGAGGGTTATGCATGGTAGGTTCATTCTTAAATCATATTATAAAGATACTTTTGCAAAGTTACAGGAGCTCAAACAAGGAAGCCGAAGTGTTAACGAGTATGTACAAAAGTTCCAAATGTTGATGATTAGGTATAAAGTAGAGGTGCTAGAGGCCTAAACTATCTGTAGGTTTGTTATGGGGATTGAGACTCAAGCTTAGGGAAATCACCAAAGTACTATATGTCTACACCTTTGAGGAAGCTATCAAGTTCACCCAGCGAGTAGAGAGGTAAAGGAGATATTGATCTTATTAAGCTTTTAATCCTCGACTTGTTCAAACTAGCTGACTTGTCCAAAGAAATAATAAGAGAACTGTTGGCTCATTGCCGAGCGCTAAAGAAGGACAAACATCTTGTAGAGAAGGATTGAGGTTAGAACAAAGAGGGAAAGAGAAGGAATTTGAAAAGGAGCAGACCTCTAAATGGAAGACAAGCAAGATAAAGTGCTTTTAATATAAGTGTTTTATACACATAGCGTCCCAATATCCAAACCAACGAACTATGGTCATTAGAGGAGACATTTTGAATGTTGAAGTAGATAGTAGGATGAAGATGTTAGTGAAACTACCAAAGAAAGAGGTGATGGAGTAAAGGTAGAAGTTACAAATGAAGAGATCTATCATAAGGAAGGAGATATACTTACATTGGTTATACACTGAGCTCTTAGCATGGAACATGATCGATAAGAGAAGCAGCGAGAGAATCTATTTCATACTACTTACAAGGTAAACCATCAACTATGTGCTTTAATTGTTGAAAGTGGTAGTTACATGCATGTTACGTCAACTAAGATGGTAGAATAGTTAAAATTACTAACCATTATGCATCCTAAGCCATAAAAATTACATCAGTTAAATAAGAAGAGATCACTGCACATTACTTAGCAAGTGATTTTACCAATCACAATTGGGAGTTATAAGGATGAAATTATGTGTGATGTGTTGCCTATGTACACGTCTCATATTCTATTTGGCCGACCTTAGTTGTTTGATTGGAGAGTCATACACGATGGGCATCAAAACACTTATCGTTTTGAGAAAGTTAGCTGACCTATTACATTATATCCAACGACACCAAGCTAAGTTAGCAACATGAAGTCTAAACTTGTCCAAAAGACTAAGACCTTGGCAATGAGTAAATCTAAGTTGAGAAGAACTATGAAAGAAAATGAACTGACCTTTTCATTGGTATAAAGATTATTGGAGATACGGAAACAAAGTGATCTACCTAAGGAAATTGAGAGTTTGCTGAAAGAGTCTGCCAATCTATTTCCTGATGAGTTACCAAGAGGACAACCTCCAAAATGAGGAATTGAGCATGGCATTAAGTTACAGCTAAGAGCCGCATTACCCAATCAACTATCTGAGTTGCAACGACAGGTGAACAAGCTTATTGAAAGAGTATATGTTTGAGAAATTATAAGTCCATATACTATACTCGTACTACTAGTCCCTAAGAAGGATAAGATTTGGAGGATGAGTCTTAATAGCTGAGCTATTAATAGGATTATCATTAACTATCGATATCCCGTTCCTAGATTGGATGATATGTTAGATGAGCTACATGGAGCATGTGTATACTCCAAGATTGATCTAAAGTCAAGATATCATCAGATCTAGATGCATGAAGGCGATGAGTGGAAGACTGCTTTAAGATGAGACATGGATTATATGTATGGCTTGTCATGCCACTTGGATTATCTAATGCCCCAAGTGCTTTTATAAAGTTAACAAACCATGTGTTAAGAAATCATATTAGAAAGTTTATTGTGGTATATTTTGATGAAATTCTTATGTATAGCCTCAATGCATCTAACTACATAAATCATCCTTGAACTGTTTTTGAGGTGCTTCAAGCTAAATAGTTTTATAGCAATTTGAAGAAACGTTCTTTCTGCTAAGAAGAAGTTGTGTTCCTTAGGTACATCATGAGTAAAAGAGGAGTTAAAGTGGATGAGGAGAAAGTACGAGCTATTATAGAATGGCCTACGCTAACCTCCTATGCTAATGTTAGACTTTTCCATTATCTAGCTTCTTTCTATATAAGATTTATTCAAAACTTTATTTCTATTGTTACACCACTTACTGAGCTCACCAAGAAGAATATTGAATTTCAATGGGGAGATGAAGAGGAGAAGAGCTTTGCCAAGCTAAAGAAGTGGTTGACTACAATGCACGTATCGTCACTACTAGATTTTCAGCAAGGTCTTTAAGCAAGAGTGTGGCACTTCCAGCATAGGAATTAAAGAAGTACTCTAGAAAAAAGTTGACCTATTGCCTATTTTAGTGAGAAACTGAAAGGACCTATATTAAACAATTCTATGTATGACAAGGAATTGTATGCCATAATCCAAGCTATCCAATCTTAGCAACATTACTTGTTGCTGAATGAGCTCGTAGTGTACTTTGATCACCAAACCTTAAAATACTTAAGGAGCTAACCAAAGCATTTAAAACAAAAAATTAAAAGGGTTGAGTTCCTAGAAGGATTCTTGTTTGTGATCAAGTAAAAGTAGAGAAAATAGAATGTGCTCGTAAACACCTTATCTAAATGACATGTTATAAACCCCGTAAATTTTCAATCTAAACCTTAAAATTAGATCTAAGTGCCCCAAATAACTTTATGAGACAATGAGACCAAACAAGTTAAAAAACTAACTAAATTATAAATTTGAATTTACTACAAATAAGAAAAACCCTAATATATTGATAAAAGCCCTAATCGCGTACAAAAAACCTTAAACCCTATGTAGGCGACACTACCAAACTAAAACTCTAAGCTTATAAAATACACAAATTTACCCTAATGATGATAAAGCTATAATTGGGTACAATTATTGATAGATACCTGTAATTACGTAAAGTCACTACCAAACGAATAGAGATAATTCCTAAATACTAATAAACATAAAGAATAACAAATTAAAAAACTAAATTAACAATACACAAATATTATTGTATGATTATTTGTGACTTCACATATATGTATATATGTGTGTCTTAGATGCATCTTGATTTCATTATCCTGGTTTAATTTTACTACATATTCTATGTTTATGTATTATATAGCTTACATTAATGATGTATCCTATATTTTCTCTTATAATCACATTACATTTTATCCTAAATGTTATCTAAAAATAAGGAAAAGTCAAAAGTAAATTGATAATTTCTTTTCTTTTTCCTTTCCTTCTTTCTTCTTTTTCTTCCTCCACATTCAGCTTCCATGTATCTATAGAATTATCACCTTTGAGAAATTTTGAAACAAAGTCAACTTAGCTCATTTTCACATTATCTTTTTATCTTTTCCCTTTTTCTTTTTTTTTTTCTCTCACCACCAGCCATGTGTACCCCTTTTGAACTCCCCTCAACTTTCTTTTTCTCTTCCAAATTTAACACAAACATTTAGTCTTCAACCCCTCCTCTTAGACCAACATCATTCTCTCTCTCTTTCCAATTTCTATCCTTCCACCATTACAAGATCTCAAACCCTACAAATCATTTCACTTCTACTATCATTTTGCTAACAACATAAAAAGGAGGACATTTTACCAACAATTTTTAGGACAAAGGAGTAATTAAACTAATACTTTATGTTGTATATGATTTCTCCTTTTAATATAAGTTTAGATGTATTATTTAGTTTGCATATGTATTTTGTAATAACTTATGTATGAGAAATACGTAGTAGGAGATTATGTGTATTTTTAACATCTTTTGTAATAGAAATTACATGTAATTGTATTTGATTATATGTGTAATTCTTATTCTTTATATTCATGTATTTACAAATGTATATACTTAAATATATGCAACCATATGTATCTATCTATATATATATATATATGTTATAAATACTTAGTTATGTATATATATATATATATATGGTTCTTATATATATATATATATGGTTCTTATATATATATATATATATATATATATATATATATAGTACATGTAAAGTTTGTGATATTAAGTTTATGTATATATTGAAAGATATATATATATATATGTATAATAATACTTTAATTCTATAAAATAAGTTAATGAGTAAATATATGTATACACCTATACGTATATGTACTACTTTATTTTTCTAAGATTTAAATAAGTATACATATAGTATATTATACGTATTTACATATGTATATATACCTAAAACTACATGAATATGTATATTAGTACCTAATTTTCTCAATAATAGATTAAGAAAGTATAAATATATAAATATATGTACATATGTGGGGCATAACCTCCAAATGAGAAATAGGAGTTATTTCCAATATTTAATAATTTATAGTACTATATATATGTATATATTACTATTTCAAATTGGAAAAAAATGCAAAAATTGGAAGAATTAAGAAAATTGCAACATAGACCATTAGGAAGCTACTACGTCAGCTTCTACAATATTTTTTTCTAATTAAAATTGTAATTTAAAATAATAATAAGATATTAATAATAATAAATTAATGAAATTACAATTATAACAAAAAGTAATATAATTAATAATTTAGGCTTAAATTGGTGAAATGAAGAAATTATTATAAAATGGAACCAAAAATAAAAATATTTTAAAAATGTAAAATTTGGAAATTAATTAAGTCATAAAATCAATAAAGAAGAGCTTAAAATGATAAATAAAAAAATTTTGAGCCAAAATAAATAAATTAGTAACATTCTTGGCCCATAATAGAAAATGTGAGTTCTAACATTCAAAACGGACCTCACTACATAGAAGTACTTTAAAAAACAATAAAAATTGACTATATGTTCATAAAAAATCAGATTTAAAATAAAAAAGTTACACGTGATTGAAGAAAAAGCTTAAATTAGAAAATTTTGCGAGATAAATAGAAAACTTAGATAGATTTTTAGATAAATACTTACATAGAATAATTATTTTACTTAGATGCTTACTATTTTTCAAATCCTTTAATTATCAAGTGATCTCGACGATGATACCAATCTCTCCATCGGTTACTACAATCCCTATACTTTACTATGGCTGAATGAGTACTCTTGGTAATTCTATACTTGTTTGTACTTATAGATAGTGATATTTAAATATTTATGATAAATTGATTGATGTATGTAGGGTTCGAGATCTATATATGATTGATATTGATTGGTTGCCATGTGAAAATACTTTAAATTTTTATAACGAATTGTTTGTTACATTTTAGATAACTATAAGGAATTTAGTTGTCTATGATATTTGTTAGTCACCTAATAACCGAACATAAGTATATTCGACTTTATTAAACTAAACTAGATCATGCATAAACATGTATTACATTATAATGATTCCGATCATCACATCACACGAAGGTAGTGAGAGGCTATGCAGGGGTTGATATCTATATATAAAAAATTAAAGTGTTTTAGTATAATGCATACGTACAATATAACCTTATCTTAGCCCACGGGATTATTAGGTATTAGAGGCACCAACCACCTAGCTAATGGTCGAGTCTAGAGGCCTCTATTTAGGAGTTAGTGTGAATTATAGGGGCTCATTCACAATTGTTCATAAAACTTGGTTTTTTAAACTGAAATTAGAAGAGCTAAAATTAAACAAACTATTTTTTCTTGAATATGAAATGAGGAGTTTCATAGTAATGTGAGTTTAGGTATAGTACCCGGATCTAACTAATGCTGTGTATTCTCCAACCTTAACTTTGAAAGGTGTTAAACCTAAGTTACATACAGTACCTAGTCAACTGTTTATATTTGTGTGATATTCTACTTGATCATGCATTCATATGTTTGTAATTAATTATTGAATAACTTATTTGTCTATATAGTTAAGAGATAACCCACTAAGATTTATAGCTTACACCCTTATAGGCTTTAGATGTAGGATGATTTGTTTACTACTCCTGGCCGAAGCATGCTTAAGATCAATTTGCAATATTTTAGGAAATGTGTATGCAAAATAAGATAACTGGGTGAAAATATATATATATGTATATATATATATATATATATATATTGTGGAACTTTTAGTTATAACTTTTATGATATTTTGTAATATGATATTTAGTAGCCATGTAGAATAACTTACTTTATTACTATAGCTTTATTACTAGTATTTTGAGACTTAGGGTCCTATATTAGTTACATAGTGATGTTACTGTGTGGAATCTTGTATTATTATATATGGTATGATATTATCTTTACCTATATAACTCATGCATAATTGGTTGTATAGTAGTCTTATATGTCATATAAAAGGTCGTCAATTGGAAGGAAAACCAATCTATAGTTTTTTGTATGCTACACGGTGACCTACCATAGCTAAACCACACCTCGAGTCATGACACATGTATTGCTTTCTGAGCTCCATACGAGGTTATTGGGATTTGTGAAGCTAAAGTAACAGTACTCTCAAGACCTCCACTTTGGACCTATCTTTGCCTAGTATAAGGAAGGTAGAACACTATATGACTATTTTGTAGAAGAAGGTTACCTCTCCTAAGTTGGAAGATTATGTGTACCAACCTATTTGGTACGAGACCTACTTATTAGAGAAGTTGACAATAGAGGATTATGTAGTCATTTTGAAGAAAAGAGGACGTAGAGTTATTGAAATCAAGGTTTCACTAGCCAAGAATGTTGAAGGATGTGCATCAAGTTGTTGAGAGGTATACAACTTACAAAGATGTCATGAACCGAGCTAAACAAGGGCAAGCCATACCCCTACCCATACCTACTAGCCCTTAGGCCGATGTGAGTGTAGCCTTTATACTTGGCCTGTCAAGGACAATAAGAGGAAAGGATTCAATTATGGTCATGGTTGATAAGTTCAGTAAGATGGCATACTTTATACCCTACAATAAGACTAATAATGCTTCTAGTATTTCTTTTCTATTTTTGTAGGAGATCATGAGATTGTATAGAGTTCTAAGGAGTGTCATGTTTGATCAGTTTCCTAAGTTTTTAAGTCAATTTTGGAAGACCTTATGGCATCGACTAAGGACAAAGCTATTATTTAGCACATCTTTCCATCCCTAAAGTGATGGACAAATAGAGGTCATCAATTAAACTCTAGGATCTCTTCTTCAAGCTACAATTAGATGAAACTAAGCTAACCGGGATTCCTCCCTACCAATAGTGAAGTTCTCCTACAATCATTCTTTCTATGACAAAACAAAGAAGACTCCATTAGAAGTAGTGTATGATTTCAATCCTAAGCTACCACTTAATTAGATACCGGCATTGAAGACCAATAAAGATGATCTAGGAGTCCTAGACTAAGTTAAGACCCTTCAACAAATCTACCAATAGGTAACTGAGCAATTAAACCGAACTACTAAAAGATTATTACATAAAAGCCAATGAAGAAGAGGACAACCACACTTCTAATTAGGAGGGCTTATGTAGCTACATCATAGTAATGAAAGGTTCCTGACCAAGAGGAAGAACGAGCTCTCAACTCAAGATGAAAGACCCCTCTAAGTACTCTAGAGGATAAACAATGACACCTACAAACTTAAACATCTGGATGGGTAAAGAGTCTCTGATATCTTCAACATTGCCAATTTCAGCCCATACATTCTTGACGAAGATGTTCTAGTAGAGCATTCCGAGGATTTGATCCCAAATTCTAAACAACCCAAAAGGGATGATGGGATCAAGCACTTAGACCCTTAACTCAAGCTAAGGCAAAGGACATAGCTAATTTAACCCCAAATACTCAACTATTGAGCTAGTCCCAACCACTCTAACCTACAAGATAATGCCATTTTGTGTGACCTTCCAAACTACTGACTTGTTTAGTGTATACCCTTGATCAATTCTAATCTGTTTGAGGTGTATGTGATGTCCGACTTAGTCTACCTAACTTTCCCTGAAGAAGTTGTGTTAATAGGAAGCTCCTCAAATGTCTACCTAATCATTACCCATCAAAAACCATTGGTAGTAGGTGTGCCAACCACTCTAGTAAGAACATGTGCCCTTGCATCCATATGCAAAACCAAACCCATGGAATCTTCTCTTTCTAGAAGGATTACGAGAATGTCCTTCTACCTTTGCACTAACATTTATATGTTTTTCTTGCCCTTTTTAGTAAATTCAGTTGGTAATGTAACCTTAGTGCAATCAAGTTTAAATACGCTATTATGTCTTGTATTCAGACTTGTTATCATTAATGAAATATTTTCCTATGTTTTCTTTCCTTTCTTGCATTGAGAGTTATCAAACCCTAGCTCATAGCAACCCTTGAGCTAGGTTGTATTGGTGAACAGCCCATCATCTTAGACTAGTGAGTCACATTCAACGACATGGTAGTCTATAAGTGCTTGAGCAATGAGTCACATTGGTGAGTATCTTACGAGGCTTAACCCTTTCCCTTTTGTGTTTGTTTCTTATTTGAAGCCTTACCTAACATTTCTCTAGTAGCTATTCTCTAGAGGTCCCATCTATGCTACAATAAGCTTTTTTCTAAGGTGCATCACCTAATATGACTATGATGATTATGAGTATTCTTTATT
Organism: Lumnitzera littorea; assembly: GCA_024138015.1. Taxonomy (NCBI): domain Eukaryota; kingdom Viridiplantae; phylum Streptophyta; class Magnoliopsida; order Myrtales; family Combretaceae; genus Lumnitzera; species Lumnitzera littorea. The sequence continues at coordinate 65,996,901 of JAMXBB010000012.1, read as the reverse complement.
TATGGTTTTCATTTTACAAAGCATTTGCAAAGTAATCATTTCCTAAGGTATTCTTCCAAAATTAATTAACAATTTCATAAAATAAAATCGATTAGAAACTCACTCAAATATCGTAAGTCTTAGCATGTAGACTTTAAGATTACACATGGCAATCTATCATGTTATTGGAGATTTTGGGGCATGACTCATAACTCAATAAAAATGTCAAAATTGACCTATTCTTTACTTAGATTTTCCAAAGGTTTTTCATTTTTTACTTGGCCTTATTAGACACATGCATCCCAAACTCATGTTCAATTGAGCTTTTGATTCCTCACCTTTTTTACGGTATTGACAATCAAGGCTCATTAACCCATTAAAAAAATTTTTATTCAAGAAGATACACCTTTCACTTAATGGGTGCCTCAGATGTCCACCTATAGTCTCTTTTTTGCTCTTCTTTACTTTTCTTCTTTTTTCTTTCTTTCTTTTCTTCTTTGTTGGTGGGTTAACCCCCAATTTCTTTTTTTTTTTTTTTGGCCATCCTTCATTCTCTTTTTTCTTAAGAAAACATTTTCAAAACCAAATTGATTTTAGCATCTTTACAGAACCTATAATGAACCACTTGAGAACTCCATAAGCACGATATATGGAAGTCAACTTTTGATGTACTTTCAAGGTCTAGTATATAATATTAGGACTAGGCAAAAAAACCACGAACCGTGGATCAAACTGTAAACTGAACCAAATCGAATCGAAAAATCAATTTTTTTTGCGAATTGTTTAGTTTACGATTTAGTTTAGTAGTATATAAATGGTTCACGATTCAATTCAGGGAAGCGGATTGAACCTTACCATTTTGAATTGGATCGAACCATTTAGTTAAATAAAAAAAAATTTATGTAATTATTTTTTACTTTTTTATATTTTTTTCCATCAGTCTTCATAAATTTCATCAAAATTTTTATATCTTATCATTTTTTATCATAATTTTGTATCAATTATTAAAATTAAGTTAAGTAAATTTCATGTTTATAGGAGATAAAAATGTTTAGTGAAAATTTGACAAAAATGATTTGAATCGTGAACAAAACTAAACCAAACTGATTTTAATTAGGTTCGAAAAATTTATGAACTGAATCGTATAATTAGGTTCAACTTCTAAAAAAACCGAATCTTTATATTAGGTTTAGTTTGGTAAGGGGGATGAATTGAACTGATCGGAATCGCGCCGACCCCTATGTAATATCTCATAATTTTGACCTATTAGTTTTTGAGTAGTTCATATCATTTATAAAAAAATATATACTTATAAGTTAAGTCAATAGGTATAAAACGGTCTATAGTAATGTTACTAGTGACCTCGAGAATATGGATCTTGGCAATAGAATAATAGGTATAATAATATCATTAGTGAGATAAGATAATATGTAAAAGTAATTGAATTAGTATAAACTTAGTTGGTCAGATATCTCCCCCTCATTAGATCGATTGAAAGCATTCATAGGTGTGAGAATATTTGAATTACACCTAAACTTAAATATAAAATTATATAAATGAATAAGAAATTAATTGAAAAAATTAGCATTTGAGACACACTCTAAGAATTATGATTTATAATAATGTTTTTGGAATTAAGTTAAACCCTCATAACTAGGTAATAAAAATTAAAAGAAGTAAATGTGTAGCTTTAATATTTCATATTAAGCTCATTTATATGCAATTTTCTTAAAAGTATTAAGTTTGTTGAGTCTAATCATTATAGTGTATTTCAAAATTTTAGATATAGTTTATGATATAACATTCAAGATTAACTATGTAATCTTAATAATTAATATTAATGAGTAAAATTATATATAAGATGTATATAAATAAGTCCTAAATAATTAATGGAACCTATATATATATATATATATATATATATCATGTATTAAAGAAAAGTGTATTTAGGCCTTATATTGGAATGTAAAACCAGTGAAAAATTGGTTCCAAATAAGAGTAAATGATAATATGATACCTCCAAAAGTTATAAAAAATAGTCTTATAAAGTCAAATTTTAAAAATAAGTTGAAATACAACCAATATAGATTATAACGTAAAGTTTATCATGTTAAATTTTAATTAGTTTAACAATAAAAATTTTAGATTAGGTGTATAATATCATGTTCTGTTATTTTTGAAATACATTATGAAACTTTAAAAATAATAAATCATGATAAAATTTCATTTAAAATATCACATAAAAATTGAACTAACAAAATATATTAATACATATCACCACCTTAATCAAGCAATGAACCTTCCTATATATAAAGGCTTTTAAAGCCATAAGGGAGGGGGAGGATCAATCAAAGACAAGAGAGAAAAGATGAGAAAGAGATTTCAAGAGAAAGAAAAGTGAAGAAGAGAGAGAGAGAGAAGGTAAAGAGAAAGGACCAGAAATAAGAAAGAAAAAAAAAAGAAGAAGAAAAAAAATAAATAATAAGAAAAATGGAAAATTTAGAAAAGTACAAAAAAATAGAAAATGTAGAAAAAAAAAAGAAAAATTACAAAATAGTGAAAAAGGGTAGATTTTTTAAGTAAAATAGACTTTTTAGATAAATAAATTATTTTTAGGAAAATAATATTTAGAGTTATAAATAATTTAATTAAGTAGCACTTTATTTTATAGTTTTTTTTAGGTTGTTTTATAGATTAAGTATTATTTAGTTACAAGATAAAACAAGGCACAAGATAAACAACAGATACATGGTGTCTTTTTCTTTTTTCTTTTTTTTTTTTACAAAAGCACTTGCCATGTGTCGACATGCCACTAGGCTACGTGTTTGACGTATGGCACTACTTGATTTGTGACATCGAGCAACATCTTTAACATGTATTGTACCACATATTCTAACATGTAGCATAATGACAAATTGCATTCTACCACATGTCTCGTCAAAACACGTAGCACGACACCATACATGAACATCTTTCTCCTCCTTTCTTTCCCTTTCCTAGATTTTCCTTTTCTTTCTCGCGTGAAGTCAACATAGGGTGCTCACTTCGTGGTCAGTTTTCATCAATCTTTCTGTGTAATATTTCATCAATTTAATGGTGAAATCATGTAGATCGCTTAAGGTGCTTCGAATTTAGGCCAAAAACTCATCTAAATACAGTCATTTGTAAGGTCAAATTGAGCTTAGAAAATTGAGGAAAGTCACAAAACATGATTTTAGCACTTGATGAAATTCTTCGAATCTAAGTAAACTGTGTAAAAATCGAAGCTTCCAGAATGTATTTTAAGTAAGAATGAAACTCCATTAACACATTTTGACTAATTTGTTGAACAAAATCAAATCAAATTTAATGATTTCAAATTAAAACCCATTCATTTGATCTTTTTCAAATTTAATTCGATTTTGTACTTTCCATGCTTAAGTGAGCTTGGATTAATATAAAATGATGTCTAGGGAGGCCATTGAGCCTATAGGAAACAATTGAGACACTCTATGCAAACTCAATTTAAAGCTTTCTCTCCCTACACACGAAACCACGACCCATCATTCTCTCTCTCTCTCTCTCTATAATTCTTCTTGATTCGAGCATTCTCAATCAAAAACATCCATAAAAGAAGCTTACCTAGTTTGAGAGCTCTTTAACTCTACCTTCGTTGCTCCTCGCCGTGACCCTTAAGCCATTCCACACAACAACCACCATGAAAACCCAACCCAACTGCACCTTCACCATTTCAAAGCACCACATTGTGTGGTTTCTGGTTCAAATTGACACTAATACGAACCTCCCTACATCCATAAACCTAAACCACCACCATCTACTTACCCTTAGATACCACCGCAAGTAGCAACCCATACCACTACCACCACTAACTTTGCCAATGTCATGCAAACGGCCACTAAACGTAGTAGCACTTATCCCACACCCACCAAGCCTAATAGAACATACATGAAAACTACCTTCCTGGCTTAATTCACCGCTTCAAATTGTCTGAGGCGAGCCACACCACTACTGTTCCTCTTCTTCCTTACGTACCTACGTATAGGTCACATGTGACTTGACCTACGTACAAATCAACTCAACTTTGCTCCATTTGACTCGTGTTTCAACCCAAACTCCTTAACCTACATATTTCTCTGGTTAAGCTATCATTGAGTAATTTTTATTTATTTATTTATTTATTTGTTTTACTTATTTATTTATGTACTTGTTTGTATGATTTATAATTACAAAGAAAAAAAAAGAATGAACAAGATGGATTAATTTAGTTTTTTATTTTTATTATTTCCCAATTAAACAAAGATAAAATAGAGTGAAATAAAAATAAAAACAAAAAAAAAAATCATTTTGTAACTTAGAAAATTTTATTTTTCAAATAAATAATATAAATTAACCTCTTTAAAAATGATAAATCAAGTCTAGGCTTTTTTAGAAAGTTTCCTCAAATAAATACAAATCTAGTTAAAAACCTAAATCCAATCTTTTTTCATAAATTAAAATCAATCTACCCACCTAAAGTTTTTGCTAACAAAGTATGGAAGTCTGATCCCGAATAGTAGATATGTAAGCATTTGTAGTAATTATGGGGCACCTTAAAATATGGAAAAAATATATAATTTTCCACCTTTTGTAAATAATTAGTTCTTTTAGCCTTTTCATAAATAGACATGATTTATTGTTTTTGTAAAATAGAAATTGTAATTTCAAATTATAAGAATGTATTGAAAATTAAATCTAATTTTGGAAAGTTAGCAATGGTAGCCATAAGGGTCTAAAATGACTAGTCTTCAAATCCAAAATCTTCGATTTTTTCAAAACCTTTCTTAAAATTAGTTTTTATGTAGATTAGTAGCTAAGTTAAAACGATCCACCCAATCAGTTTAACCTAACCCTTTTTTTTCCCCAACTCTAGTTAGGTAACGACACCAAAACATTTTTCAAAATATAAACTAAGTTTTTCTTAACTCTTAGTCGAGGGTTATACTAAACGAGTTAGGGTTTAGTGCTTAGTACTAATCAAGTAAAGGAAAATATTATAAAAAACCGAGAAATAATCAAGCTAGACATCCGATATTTGATATTTCCTAGTAGTATTATTTCTATAATTATATGTTGTCTTTTAATTGATATTTAATTGTTGTAGAAAAGACATATTCATAATCTCATTATTTTCCCTAATAGAGTATTTTATCCATACAATTTTATAAATTTCTTCTTTTTTGAATTTTAAAATTAGAATATCAATAGCCGTAAGACTTGTATATTATTAGCATCAATTGTCAAAATGAGTAGATCTCTAGCAATAATCTTTTGCCAAAACTATCAAAAATTGAACTTTTTATTTTTACAAATCTAACAACATTACTTTAGTAAAAAAGCAAAATTGAGTATATATAATTTTTAGTAAATAGTACATATTTCTAAAGTAATAATTCTTTGAAAAGGTAGAAACTTCTCAAAATAGTACTAGAAACCAATGTTATATAAATTTTAAATATAAAGTTAAATTACAATGATGTTATATCATAAGTACATGATGTTAAATCAAAAGGGATAAGTCTAATATACTAGGTTAGTTTCATCTAAATACGATATTTTAATTTCTACTATATTTTGTTTCAAATAGGTCAGATCTATAACCCTATTGAACACTTTTAGGAAACAATTAGTGAGGAAGCTAAGTAAGCAACATCGATGTCTCATAACATTTTGGGTATTATTTTAGAATATCTAAAGACATTAGTATGTATTTGCTTGGGCTTATAGATAGCTCTTTATGCATATGCAACGCTTATGTTTTAGATTTGATCTGCTATGATGAAAGCTAAGCTCCATGTTATGGTTATTCTACAAACATTATCATGCTTAAATTGCTTGAACATGGTTGATCACCTAAAAAATGAACTAAGTCAAACATGACTTAACATCCAACCTAACATACATCACAATCTACTATGAGTAATGGCTAGAATTCTCAAGCCAAACACGAACTCTCTTCAATGAAGATAGCTAAAAATGTCTTTTCCCCATCCTTAGTCAAACTAAGTGACAAGTGAGGAGGTCACAGCAAGTTTAGGGGCCATGGTTTAAAGGTGGTCATGGGAGGAAGGTGTTCTCCATTACACAAGCCCCGATTTGGTTTTGATTCGCGAGTACATGACGTTAAACTCCTCAATCTGGATTAGAGCGAGCACAATTTCTCTAATCTCATGACGAACTAGATAAGGTTATATGATGACATATGCTTATACATGCACTACATCTAACTAACTTAGTTGAAAACCTTACTTATGATATGTTGAATACACACTTCTATCTCTACACCACTTACTGAGTAAGTTATCGCTCATTCCCTTATGGTTTGTTTTACAGGTTCTAAATGGATTATAAGTACCTACCCAAAACCAAAGCACTAGCAAACTAAGATGAGGAGTAAGGCGTGATAAGAAATAGCTAGTTATTATTCATATATTAAATTTCTTAATTTTTAAGGAAAACTACACGGGACACTTAAGGGGCCTAGTATATTTCAATATTCTAGTCTATATATGAAATAATAGGTACCTGTAGGATTTACTATTACTCTTTTGTAAAGTCAAATTACAAGTTTATTTTTAATAGATTATTTTGAAAAATATTCTATAAGTTTATAACAAACAAGTGCCTAATTGGATGCTTCAAAGTGGTAAAGTTGAGTACACCTAATGTGAACAAGGTCTAAGATAGCAACTGTAAAGTCAGTTTCCATCTTACAATAACTCATACGGTAAGATTGTTATAACTCCACCTTTTCAGGGCATGATAGTTCTAATTATATAATAACCCCTTATATGCTAGGAGAAGGAACATTAATTATCGAGGTGCCTTTTGATATAACAGCTCGGAGTACATCAAAACTCCAAAGTTAAGTATACTCAGCCTATAGCAATCCTCGAATGGATGACCTCTTGGGAAACTACTGCATCAGGAACAAAACCATATGCCATTCCATGCCAAAGTAGACAATATCTTAGTGGAAGGAGTTCTAGCTAGGTCGTTACAAGTGACATTAGAGTAATCCACCAACTGAATGGGCAAAAATCTTACCTGGTAGTAATCTTGAACCTATGTAACGAAACTAACAAAGACATCGGTTTTATAAAGGAAGTGGATTGTAATACCCCTTATATGATAGGAGAAGGAACTCTAATCATATAAGCACCTTTTGGTATATTGGTTCTGAGTACATCGAAACTCCAAAGTTACTGCACCAAGGGACAAAACCATATGGCATTATACACCAAAGCAAATAATACATTGATAGGAGGAGTTTCGGCTGACTCGTTCCACAATAAATGAAGGGCGTACCATAACTAATCTAACAAAATAATTTAATTAAGATATTCAACATCTCTAAAGACTCAATTTCAAACAGATAATGAGAAAATCGGTTAATGTTAACTAAGATGTCTTTAATAGGTCTAGTTTAAATCGATTAAATGTTAGGAATTTCTTCTCGCAAAGTGAATACCCAAGATTAACCAATTTATCCGTAATATTGCTAAACAAGAGATAAGCTAAATGAATCATTTCTAGTTCCTAAACCTTAATAAAATTAAAGAGCATATCATTACTTCTTCTTTAATCCAAATTATTTAGCTTAAGTAAACAATTAGAAATGCTCTCATAACTTAATCTTAACTAACACATATTCCAACAAAGTTAAGATACATGTGGTCATGATTAGGGAACTAAAGACTTTAAATTATATGTATGATTCATTAGTTGATAATCTCAATCATCTAATAAACAATATTAAGTCAAGCAAATAGGAAATAATAGGTATTAAATATCCAATTCAAGAGTATGAAGAAGGGAATGAATACAACATTTAGAGGAGTTTGAAACCTTAATTCAAAATCAAATATTGCTCATATCACTTTTGATGTTGAATTCCAATAAGAAAGTAAAAGTACTCTAAAAGATGTTCTTAAAACCTATTTCTAGTTGAATGAAAGGAATAAGAATGAGTTACAATCTACTCTATATTCTATTCTATATTGTGTTTACAAGGCTTTTTATTAAAGTACAAGTGTAAGATAACTTTTGGACTTCAAATCTTTCCAAAAACAAGAAGATTAGCAAGGAATAGCATGTTTACGCCCATAGACCATGACCATGATCCTACCTGTAGTGTTTCTATGCTTCAAAAATCATAAAATAATGAAATAGGAGAACTGCACCCAAGACTATGGTCATGATCCTCTCTAGACACCAGTTTTTCCTTCTTTTCTCACTCCTTTGCTCGCGATTTCAATTAACAATCATTATTCATGGGTATGATCCTTTCCAAAGCTTTAAAACCCATCCAAATCATTTCCAAATATTCCAAAACTTTGTTCAAAATCATTAATGTTTTCTAATTAATCAAATGAAGCTTGAAATCAAAATATAAACTAACTAAGCCTTGAATTCAATACAAACACTTAGAAAATCTTATAAAAGCATTGTAAAATTAATTATAAAATATGTAGATTTAAAAACTCATCAAATCTCTCCACACTTGAACATTTGCTTATTGTCTAGCAAAATAAATGAAACAATGAAAACTTCTAAGGACAAAAATTCATTGAACACTTAATCTATAGAATAAAAAATAAATACCACACATAATCTATGTAGGGATAAGAGCTCATACTCTCCCACTAAAATTCATCCTTATAAACATCAAGATTCAAGGCTCCAGCATATTTAAAACACAATTACACAATATATGTGTCATATCCTAGCATAGCATAGGATGCACTATCATACAGGAATAGTTGTTGAAAACTTAACTAAACCTGCTCATTCATCAAAAGACAACATTGTTTACATGATAAAGGAGGCTACTGCATCAGAGTTCAGCTAGATATTTTGTTACAACTTATGTGTACAACATAATATTTACATCAAAATATGAACCAACTTTTAGCTTTCCCATATCATCTTCACAATAATAGGACTCTTGACTTAATACAAGTTCTATACAACAGTCGCTAACTCCGACTCACGCTCTCAATATACATATCCCCCCTAAGTGTTGGGCCTTTCACGATGTAGTTAACTTGAGGATAAAACATTTTATCCCCTCAGCTATTGAAGCTAAGTAAGAGTGGATAATAAACAACATAATATAGACAATATGATAGAAAATACTGCATATCACAACTGAAACATTTTAATCATAACTCGCAAGTTCAACTTCACATATGCATTCACCCAACTGAGCACTTATTGCCAACAATGCAGCATGCTATGCTTATGTACGTAGCATGCATCGGTACTGATATCCTATGCCCTCCAAACTTCTTTTGATTAGTCGACGTAGTCGAGCATCTGAATACAACGTCCAGGAACCTAGGGCAACAAGAAGCTACTTAGGAGTAGGACCCCCACTAAATTAGATTACACACTGTAGTTTACCATTTTCAAAAAGGATAATAAGGAGCTGCCTGAAAGTAGGACCCCCAACTTTACAAAATTAGATTACATACTATAGTTCACCAAATCAAGATGGCAACACTACCAAATTAGACCATGCACTGTAGTCTACCAAATCAAAGTGGCAACATTTCCAAATTAGACCACACATTATAGTCTACTAAATTTAACTATCAAAATAGTCACAATATTCAGGCAATGGAATCTATATGCTTCTAAAAACTAAGTTTATAAAGCCATGTTTTTTCCATGATCATTTAGAAGCCTTATTCTTAGAGTTATGACCTGTAGTTCCCTTTTTATGCCATGCCATGCCATGAAATAACAACTCAAGAATATCAATCAGCACAATCATTCTTCAAGTTTTATTCAACCCAGTGATCTAATTCTAGTTTTCAAACTCTCCCTAACGAAATTCTAGTATCTTACTTAAGGTTTACTTAGGTGAACACTTAGAAAATTAAGTTAGCAATCACTTAACTTCCCCAGTTAGCACAATCATCCATAAGCACAAGTCATTGCTCAACATAGCAACATAACAGTTTAACCAGAAATAGCATATCAATTTACCCAAGATATACCCATATTCAATCAATACAACATCAAATAGCACACAATGTTATGAGTAGCAATATACCCACTCAAAGCATGGGTTAAATCTACTTACCTGGTCTTAGTAATAATGTAAAATCTTAAACTTCATGACATGGTCCTTCCTTACATCTTACACCTATGAAAATATAGCAGTCTTCAAATCAAGTATGGATCGAACCCAAGCTATTATAAGCTTTCAATTTCGCATTTTTAAACTTCATTTGACCATATTTTACTCATTTATTATCTAGTTTCAGTAAACTTTATATTGTCATGATTGTTATTTCAAGTACTATTAATATATCTTAAGAATCAAAACTAATCAATATTTTCAAAAACCTAAAAATACCTTTTCATTACCAACTCGACCGTACGTTATTATTACTTTGTAATTAACTCAAACAAATTCTAAATCTAAGTTAAAAGTCATGAAATTCCTCATTCCCCGAGATGTTCAGCATTTATTATGTACTCAAAAATACAAATCTTTTACAAGTTTAATGAGTATCACATTAGTACTAATTAGTATATCATATATTAGATTAATATATAGGTTTATATTAAAGAAATACATAATAAATAGTATACGAACCCGATTAATTCCACAAAAAACCCTATAGACTCACAAAAATATGTATTTTAATTAATGACCATGAATTATACTAAACTAGCTATTATATATTTTTATGAAAATAGCGATTTTAACTCAAAATTAGTAAAAATTAAGCGAACAAGTGAATTTAATCACAAGATAAAATTCAAATGTCCTAAACATGATTATGAACTTCTAGGAATCATAATATATGGGGCTCATTCTTTGATTTTGTTAAAAACCAATTAATTCCGTAAAACAGCAAAATTGCCAATTTTATCCAAAATAATTACAATAAATAGTAAACATGATTATTTTCAAAAATTATTGCTACTACAATTAAATACATATATTAAGTGTATCACATACAAATTTTCAAGTTGAAAAAACATTATTTACTATTTCTAAAATTTAATTCAATTTTCGTCCAAACAAAGGCATTTCTTAAGGACCTTATATTTCCAATAATTATTTCACTAAAATAAAATTACTACATTAATCTACACATAAAATAATTCTAGAAAACCAAGTTTCATAATTATATAGCATCATTTGATATTTTTAGAAAAATTATAAAGTTTCAACCGGAAATTTGGTTCACCTAAACCGACCGTCTCCGGCCACCCAACCTTGTTGGAACACCCCCTCTAGTGATGCTTTCCTTGACTACAAAAGGCCATCACAACTAGATACCAATAGCCTATTGAATTGGCCTAATCAGATTCCATACCCTATTTTTTATCTAATTTTCTGATTTTTTTCTAATTTGTTTCGAAATTTTTTTAAGTGATTTTCTATTTTTTTAGACTTCCAAAATGTTGTTTTTGAAGTGTACAAGGCCTATTAATATTTTCTAATTGGATAAGAATTTGTAAAAATTTGACATGTGGCTTACATATGTTATTTTCTTATTTTTTCAAAGCATAAGATATCGTTTTCTTATTATTTTTCTTTTGACTCATCAATCCATTTTAATGCTTGGCTACCACATCATGGGATGACTTATCCTTGCACTTTTTTATTAATTTTCCAATTTTTAATATTAATTCTACCTTATTTTAATAATAATTTCTTATTATATATGCATATTTAATACAAATAATGCATATTCTATGTTAATATATGTACATTACATATAATTCAACTTCATTTATTATTTTTGTAATTTTTGTAAGTTAATTAACTTATCTTTAATATCTCGCTATATCTAAAATCTTGAATTTCTCGTTTTCGATAATTATCGGCTTTTATTGATAAATTAACGTTTTTCTCAAATTAATATTTTTATATAACTTATTTTGAGAAATTAACTTTACTTAAATTACTTCATCTAACTTTTTTAACTTTACTGTGAAGTTTAAAATAAAACAGATATTATAGCCCAATGCCCTAAATTTAGGGAATTAGATCCTAGAGTTATTGAATTAGCTCGAAATACTGGAGTATTACATTATATACTAGTTATAGAAAGCATACTAAAATATAACAATTAATTCATGTAAAATTAGATTTAAATTGTATCATTTAAATAAAGATTAAACTGGAAATTAGAATAAACATAACCCAAATTAAGAAAAAGTTATCCATATTTTAAAACTAAAGGGTATGCACTTCCCCTTTTTCACCTCTCTAAGTACAATAATTAAAAACAAATACATGTTATATCAATCAGTCCCCTAATTGTCTCTTTAATTATTTCAATTTTTCTTTGGAGGGTTTTTAATTCAATTCCTTTATTTAAGCATAAATATTTTGGCATCGGTAAAAATGTTGCTCCTTTGATGGATTAGGGTCCATCCATACCATTTTGGTCTTCATATTGTTTAGGGGAAAGTACTTTACTTTTCTAAGGGACCAAGGTCGATCCTTACCCTTTTTTTAGCCAATTTCCTTAAGTTGGCAATAGAAAAAAACCTTAATCTTCTCAATCTTTACCAACTTATATTCTTATTATTATTTCTACTTTTTTCTTTCCGATCGCCTCCATTATTTTGACTTTTCAAGAAACTTTCAAGAGATAAGCATCATTTATTAATTTGTTAGAAATTAGAGGGCTTTTAAAGCTTCTAAGGAGTGAATATATACTAAAGTAAAATATAGATAAGTAACTACTAATCAATAATGTTCAGCAAAATTCTAAGTCTAAATCTAAGCTTAAATAATAGGAAACTTTACATTTCACATAGAATTCATTATTCAATTCTGGCATTGTGTAAAAAAGTCATAATGATCAAGCAAAATTCCATATTGAAATGGAAAAAAATTATCTCAAAAAGTTGCTTCTTTATTTAGATGAAAAATAATGGTCAATAAATGTGCAGCACAAAAAAATAAAAAAAAAAAACTAATTCTATTGATAGCCAATTTTCGTCCACTCGACTTAATAAGCGTTGATAATTAAAGCTTTACTCATTCGTCCATTCGTCTACCAACAAGACGAGTAATCGACCTTCTCAATGATATGCTAAGTACCACAGATCCATCCCTGGTTTGAATTCAAATTTATGGCACAAGCAATTATCATAAGCACAATTATATTACATAACTGCCTGCTTTCCCTATATTTCAAGAAATGTGTCTAATAAAAAAGTTTTACGTATCTCGGTAGTTACCACGATAACTATGAGTTTAAACACAACATTTACCTATAAATAAGGGAAGGAAACACTGTAAGAGACATATGATAATTCTTGACCACTCACTTTACTTTCCTTCTTCCTACTTACTGACTTAGGTATCGAAGTGGCCACACTGGACTATCCTCAGTACTAAGTAACTTTTTTTTCTTTGTAAGACATTCCTTGTCGCGACCCGAGGGGGCTAGTCGTGGCAGTCGCCGTATACCATACAAAGGATTATAAATTGAGTTCCCTTACAATCGACGACACTTTTATACAATACACAAGGCTACAACTACTACTAACTACCAAGACTGCGCAAGCTTAAACAATATCATTTCATGACAAATAATAATATCGTAAAACATAACACATAATTTATGTGTATAAAAGTTTACAGATATAGGGTTTAAAACATGTCTAAAGTCAGGCTAATATAAAAATTACATATTCAAATCTACATTTAATCAAAAGTACTCTTTGTCCTCAAATAGCTCCCAAATTGACCCTATAGAGAAAGCTAACCTCGGGCATACGACGGCCTGACTCTACGAATAAGTCGGCCTGCAAGAGAAGTCTACGAGGGTATAAGCTTACTAGTTTAATGAGATATTTTTCCTCAACCATACAGCAATCAAGTTATACTATAGTTAAGTTCAACCAAATGAATGCATGAACAAGCAGTATGCCAAACAAATACATGCAGGTGACCAGGTACTACATGTAACTCAGATTTAACGCCCTCCGAAGTCAGGGTTGGAGATTCTTCGATACAGTCAGATCCGGGTATCATATTAGAACCTTTTTTCATAACGAAACTTTGCGTTTCGTATTTAAAATGTAATGGTACATTCATTATCAGCTTTATTAAAACGAGTTCTACATATGATTGTGAGTAGGTTCATGCAGCCCTCACTCACCCCTAAACGAAGGCCTCTGCACTCGACCTATAGCTAGGCGGTTGGCGCCTCCAACGCTTAGTCATTCCACGGGCAAGGGTAAAGTCATATCACACGTGTGCACCGTAAGAAATCAATAACAATCCATAATCAACCCAAGTATGGCCTCTCGTTACCTTCGTGTAATGTGACTGCCCGAAATTAGTTATGCAGTGCATAATTTATGAATGATCCAAGTTAACTTTTCTAGTCGAATAAAAGTTAAGTCATATTTGATCAGTGATCATTCCAAGTCACAAACAATAAATCTATTGAATCTACTACGCAACAAACATTATATTATTGAAATTTAAAGTAGATTCATCATCAACAACAATTATCATGCACAAGCATAACCCAACCCCATACACATTCATTTATAATTCATAATTTATGTTCACTAACTACAAGCACAAACAAGTATGGAATCGTAAGGAAAAACTCACTCGGTCATGACTAGCTCAAGGATCGTAATAGTCGGTGGGTAACTCAGGGTCGATATCGAAATCACTTGAGAATAAGGAAAATTTGTAAGATAAGGAATTTAAAACTAACTAGTGTTATAATGTATAAGGTTTATTTTACTTAGTTACGTGAAATTATCGATTTGAGCTTTTTATCGAATCGCGTGTAAATTTTTCGTTTTAGCTTGGATCGTTATGAACTTATAGTCCATTTTGATCGTTTTCGAGCGTATTTTCTCGTAATGAGGTCCGTTTTGGACGTTGTGGCTTGTAACTTAAATTGTGATACAAAAATATCACAAAAATTATTATTTAAATTTAAAAATTATAAAATATTGATTTTTGCTTTTTCATAACATATTTATAATTTAATAATTATTTAAATCATATGTTTGTTATTTTTATTATTTTGGGTAT
>JAMXBB010000012.1:65896378-65981616 GCA_024138015.1 Lumnitzera littorea | reverse complement strand
TATATATATATATATACTTATATAGTATTTATCATTTATCATAAAATATATAGTATTTATCATAGAATATGTATACTAGATATTACATACATAATATGCCGTATACTATTATATATATATATATATATATATTTTCATATATCTTATATACATACTTATAAAAATACCCCACTATATACTATACAACTACACACATATATATATATAATCATATATGTATACCCATATATATATATAAAGTTACGGTACATACATATATATGTATATTATAGTTATGTATTAAAAAAAAAAACCAAATACATAATACATACTATATACTTATGTACATATGTGTATACATAACCTAATCTTATATTTACACATATAATTAAATTTAGGTATTCATATACATAGACATATACTATTAGTATTATATGTAAAAATACCATAAAATACTATACAAATACTATATTTCTACATGTATATACTATAATATACATCTATACTTTCTAAAATAAATCACTTACCTTGTAGTTTTTATTTTTGTTTCTTCTTTTCCTTCTTCTTTTTCTTCCTTCCTTCTCTCTTTTCTTTCTTTCTTTCTTTTTCCTCACGGTTTTATTTGCTGAATGTTTCCAGAATGTTGTTTTCTTTTCTTTTTATTTCACTTGTTTATTAGCTTAGATTTTATGCCAAATCTTAGATAATTATTGCAATAGTTTTGTTTGATTAAGTATCCAACACCTAGCAATATAATCCATCATGTGGGCTGCTTCTTTTGGCTTTCATTTTATTGATTTTGCTTTTGCTACGCAAGAGAAGAAATTGAAATGGGAAAGGGAAGAAGGAAAATGAGATAAATTGGAAATAGAAGAGAAGGAAAATGAAAATTATTAACAAATATATGTAATTTATTAGTTTTCAAAATTTTGTGAAATTTTATCAATTTAACTGATACCCATTACAATTATAATTTTTACAAGTTATTGTGGTAATTTCATTACAATTTCGTACAAATAGGTGATTTAGTCGAAAATTACATTCGACTATAACTTTATCACTATTGTGTAATATTTAACTATTTTATAGGTTAATATTTATGATTTTAGGGTTTCAAGCAATTTTGGGTTCAATTTCGATTAATGATGCATAAACTAGTTTTAGGGTTTTAGTAAACGATTTAGGGTTTCGTTAAATTCCTAAGGTTTTGTTATTGGTGTTATATTTGATTTATTAAACTTCATATTCTTTTATTATTATTAGCCTTATCGACTTATTGTACAGTTTAGAACACTCAGACTTGAGCTAGGGTTCAACTACTGTTTTTCCTAGGGTTTACATTCTTAATCACCAAAATCTACTAACAACATTTAGCACCCATTATAGGTCTTGAACGCACGACCACATGGTTAAAAGCCATATGCCCTACCAACTGAACATACCCACATGGCTAAAACTCGATTGACCAAAAGTGTAGGTGTTAGTACTTCCTCCTTATACCTTGATGGGGGGGGAGAGGAATAGGCATACTAACAAGCAATGTCTTGTTAGGCTTAAGCAACTTTGCCTCGACTTCGCTAAAGAAAACCAAGAAATAAACAAAAAACATGAAGAGACCCTTAATCTCCTTAACAATGCTTACTTAAATCAAAACAAAGAGCATGGCGATCATGATGTTGAGAACAGCAATGACTCAATTTATTTACTTGGGATGCTAAAAAAGCAAGTTGAGGTTGGGATAGGACCTTTAACTCCTGCATACACAAAAATTGACAAAGGCAAGCAATCGCAACATGTACACTATACTAGACCTTCGCATGTCAACACTCTTGCTATAACGTACAAGTATTTCCAAATTAAAAAGAACCCCTTCACTCTAGAGGTTTTGGAGGAGGTGATACCACGGCATGTCAATTTGCCACAGTTTGAAACATATGATGGGACAAAAGATCCTAAAGATCATTTGGAGTATTACCACACATTGGCTAAGTTGCACAGTTTTAGTGATGTAATGGCCTATCAAGCCTTCCCCTCAACTTTGAGGAATATGACTAATATGTGGTTCAAACACTTGAAACCAAACACCATTTCTTGTTTTGATGAACTAGCATAAGTGTTTCCTCAACACTTCCTTATTAGTAAGCTTCCTGTTAAGGATTCCTCAATCCTTAACACAATCAAACAAAGGTCAGATGAGTCAATTAGAGACTATTTGGCTAGGTTTCTGGCTGAGATAGTTTAAATCTCAAAATTAAATATGAGTATAGCCTTCAATACAATAATCAATGGAGTCAAGCCCTATGGAGACTTTTTCACGTCTCTCGTAAAGAATAAGCTAAGAACTTTCATCGAGTTCAAGGCTAAGGCCACCTCATACATTCATTAAGAGAATAACATAAAAGCCCAATGAGAAGCTGATCAAAATAGAGGAGATAGGAAAAATGATAGGAAGAGAAGTGCAAAGGATAGACTCAGCACAAATGATGATCAAAGTTTGAATGTAGAGAGAAAGATATCAAGTATTCCGACATATTCATCCCACATGCCCATTAATCGTCAAATTTTGGACATATTGATGGAGGTACGTGGGCAAAGAGGCATTTTACAGTAACCGGAAAGAACAAGAGGAAATTCCTTAAGGAGAAATTCTAATTCAACATAGATGAGTGCATCCAACTCAAGAATGTGATTGAAGATGCGATCCAATATAGGTATTTGCAAAAGTTCTTAGTGCATGATGCCAAGAATATCAAGAGACCATCTTAAGGGAGATGTAAGGAATAAGAGAATGACACTCGGCCAACTATTGCCGGGAGAGATGCAAGGGATACAAATTCTAGTAGAGCACCTAACAGTGTGATTAACACTATTATTAGTGGACCCACTATAGGCTAGTCAAGCTCTTTAGGCCTGACTAACACAAAAAATTATGTTTACAACATCCAAGGGAAGAAGGTCAAGATTTACAACATAATCTCTTCCATAGAGGAAGATTTTGAAGGCATCCAAAGGCTGCATGATAATGCACTTGTTATCAATGCAAGAGTCACCAACTTCGAGGGATAAAAAATTCTTGTTGACACAAGAAGTTTGGTAGATATCACTTTTCAGCATGCTTTCAACCATATGTGACTTAAGATTAAAGCATTGTTAAGATCTTATAAGGATGATCTGTATACCTTCAACAATCAACCTATCTAAGAAGCTGGAGTAATTTTTTTGCCAGCACAGATTAGTGATGACGAGCATGTTGTAGAGGATAAAAGTGAACTTCCTCATCATCAAATGTTGGTCCCTATCCAACATGATCATGAGATAGTCGTATCAGCATCTATTCGACATTGTCCCTCTAATTGCACATCCTAAAACCAAGTTCCCTACTCCTACAGGAGTAAGAGTGTGCAAAAGGGATCAGCAACTAACAAGGTCCTTATACATGAAGGTCTTAAGATGAGAAGAAGTATTTTAAGAGAAACTTATCTAGAAGGCAAGTCAGTTGACATAGAAAATGCCGAAAGTGATACCGAGGAAATTTCTTTAGGAGATGACCTTGGGAAAACAACGAAGATAGGGAAACCCTTGTCGGTAGATATTCAGCAAAGCTTGATCAACTTCTTGCAAGTCAACGTTGATGTTTTTGGATGGCCCCCTTGGGACATGTCAGGTATCCCGAGAGAAGTCATGGTACATAAGCTCCAGATTGATCTAAGTGTAAAGGTGATCCAACAAAAGAAAAGGAATTTCACACTAAAGAGACAAGTAGCAATAGGAGAAGAAGTCTAGAAGCTATTGAAGGTAGGATTTATTCGAGAAAAACCTTATTCGACTTGGCTAGCCAATTGTATGCTAGTCAAGAAGTCTAACGATAAGTAACGAATGTGCATACACTTTACGGATCTCAACAAGGCTTATCCTAATGATTGTTTCCCATTATCGAAAATTGATCAGATGGTAGATTCAACTGCTAAATACGCATTACTTTCTTTTATGGATGCTTTCTTTAGTTACAATCAAATCAAGATGGATAAGGAGGATGAAGTCTATACGTCATTTGTTACTAATTTTAGAACATACTATTACATAGTGATGCCCTTTGGGCTGAAAAAAAAAAAAAAAAACAACGGTGCAACCTACTAAAGACTTGTCACAAAGATGTTCAAACCCCAAATCCATACAAATGTTGAAGTATATGTCAATAACACGATTGTGAAGAGCATGAAGGAGGATCGACATCTTGCCCATCTTAAGGAGACATTTGCCACTTTAAGGAGATATAACATGAAGCTTAACCTATAGAAGTGTGTCTTTGGCACAACTTCAAGAATGTTCTTAGGATACATGGTCACTCAGCATGGCATTGAAGCTAACCTGAGAAAGATTGAGGCAATAATAAACATGAAATCCCCTAGTACGGTAAAAGAAGTATAGGAACTTATTGAGCGAATAGCCACCCTTAATTAGTTTGTGTCGAGAAGTGTAAGTAGTGTGCAAAATTCTTTAAAATCTTAAAGAATCCAAAAGAATTCAGAATGTTCAATAAGTACGAAAGAGCTTTCAATAATCCCAAAGAATTCCTTACGTCATCACCATTACTCTTAACACCCATCTCTGGAGAGAATCCATATTTGTACTTATTGGTCAACCACTGAGCTTTTCCTTCTATAATGGTCTGAATTGATGGCAAAAAGCATCGACTCGTTTATTACATGAGTCATGCCTTACAAGGGCCAAAGCATCAATACATGAAAATCGAGAAATTTGTTTTAGTAGTAGTTCTCTTGGTAAGGAAGATGAAGTCATATTTTGAAGCTTACTAGATCATAGTGCTCACAGATTAACCATTACGGTAGGCATTACAGTAACCAAACTCCCCTAAGAGGATGATAAAGTTTGCCTTAGAGTTGAGTGCTTATGGTATACAATATAAACCCAAAATGACACTAAAAGCTCAGGTGTTAGTAGATTTTGTGGTCGAGTTCACTAGTGAGGAAGATAGTCTAGAGGTCGCCAAGAAACTCATATGGTACCTTTATGTGGATGGCTCTTCCACGAGAGAAGGAAATGGTGTAGAACTTGTTCTCTAAGGTCCCCATAACGTCAAAGTTAATTATGCTTTAAAATTCAAATTCTTGGCCAACAATAACCAAGCAGAGTATGAAGCTTTTATTGCTAAACTAAAACTAGCAAAAGAGATTAGTGCTGAGAAACTCAAAGTGTTCTTTGATTCACAACTGGTAGTGAATTAGGTTACGGGCAGTTATGTGGTAAGGAAAGAAGAAATGAGCAAGTACCTACTGATGATATGAATACTCGCAAAAGAATTTCAATCTTTTTCAATCCACAAGATTTCGAAAAGTAAGAATATTGCTACCAATAAATTATCAAAATTGGCTAGTATGGCATTCTCCAACTTGAGTGACAAACTTTTTGTCGAATTTATTTTATAGAAAAGTTTATCTACTCTTTTGTAGAGCTGTGAATTGGCTTCTTACTCGAAAGAAGAATCTTGGATAGATCCTATTATAGATTATTTGAAAAACAATACTCTCCCTGATGACAATAAAGGAGCATGAAGATAGGTTTACTAAGCTATAAATTACACGATGATTAACGGTCAGCTATACAAACATGGCATATCACAACCTTATCTTCAATGCCTTCCTTCGATAGATTCTTAGAGGGTATTGCTTAAGCTACATGATAGTATATGCAATAACCACGTGAAAGCAAAGACATTGTATATCTGACCACTATGACTTAACTATTATTGGCTAACAAAGAGAGAAGACACAAAGGAAGCTATTCGATACTATCCACAATGTCTTAAGCATAAGGCACCTAGTCATGCACCTGTAATTGAACTATGCAGCCTATCCAATCCTTGGCCTTTTACCTAGTAGGAGTTAGATATTCTCGAACCCTTCTTGAAATCTATTGCCCAACGACAATTTGTCATTGTTGCTATGGATTACTTTACTAAATGAGTAAAAGCCGAGATAGTGGCAAGAATCACTAAGCAAAAAGTGGAAGTGTTTGTATTCAATTCCATAATATCAAGATTTTGAGTTCCTTACATGATAATCACGGATAATGGCCCGTAGTTTAGCAACAACAAGTTCCGAGCATTTAGCGAATAGTATGGCATTCATCTAAATTGTATGTCTATAGCATACCCTAAAACGAATGGACAAGTTAAAGCCATAAACAAGATCATCTTGCACGGCCTAAAGAGGAAAGTAGATCAAGTTAAAGGAAAATGGGCTAATGAACTGCCAAATGTCTTACGGAGGTATAGAACCACCCATAGAACTACGACAAGGGAGACTCCCTTCAAGTTAGCATACGGCACGGAGGTAGTTTCCCCAATTTAGTTGGATTTGCCTAATCTGTGAGTATAGAACTTTGATGTGATGGTTAATCAAGTTGGATTAACAGCAAATTTGGACACCATTAATGAAATTAGAGATATTGCAAGGAGATGGGTTGCAGCATACCAACATAGAGCAACTAAGCATTATAGTAAAAAAGTAAAGCACAAGGTTTTTCAACTTAAAGATTTGGTTTGCCAAAAGATGGAAGCAATTGGTGTATGAGACAGTAAAGGAAAGCTTAGTGCAAATCAGGAAGATCCTGTTAGGATCCAAGAAGTCTTTGGCGAGGAGGCCCACCGATTAAAAAGGTTGGATAGATCAATCATCCCGTGAGCATGCAATGTCGAGAATTTGAAACTCTATTTCAATTGATGGCTTGGACAATGTTCATCTCCATTTGTAAGGCAACAACCTACTTGCTTGTAAGATGACAGCCTATTTGGTAATGAGAATTATATTTGAAGTTAGATTTTATTTTCTTAATCTATTCATGACTAATGAGTTAATAAGTTCAAACCACATAGTAAATGAACTGACATAAGCTCTAGCCTATCGCATTTAACAAACTTTAATTAATCCTATAACTAAGTAAAATGGCTAGTCCACGTCTCAAATGACTAACAACTAATGTCTATAAAAGATGCAAGAAATGTATGTGAAATAAAACATGCCAAGAAGGATGTCAATAGAGTCAGTGGTTGCAATAAGAAAATGGATACTTCTTTCTATTAAGGTTAAAGATTTTATCCTATCTCTCAAGGCCGAGTTGTTACGCAAGACAGTATAGCTCCAACACGAGATGAAGTACTTAGCAACCTTTATGTTAGGGATGAAATTGGCACTGTTGATGCCGAGAGCTTTATTGCACATTGCTTCCTTTGTCCTATCGTCCAATTCTTTGGATCTTTTAGTAGGTGGCTGGTTAGCGAGTTCCTTTCTCAACCTCTAATTAGCACTCGGTGCTACCTTCACCATCATTGATGATCTTTCATAGGCAATGGTAGCTTCGACCTTGCTACGGGTTTGGGTCTCTCGACCACTCTTTCTTGGCTAAGTAGTAGGTTGAATATCTTAAATAGGAGGCTCCCCAGGTTGAGCAACATCAGCTGTTATAGGCTTTTGACTTACCTTACGCTTCTTAACTAGTTAGGAGATTTTCTTTTACGCTACCACCTACTTTGTTGTGTCCTCTTTTGCCGCTTTCTTCACGACAGTCGCCCAAGTGGTAGTAGTTGCAATGGCTACTCGCTTATCAACCTTCGATTTCTTAGCCTTAGCTTAAGCCAATAGCTTAAGCCAATAGCTTAGCAAGATTAACCTTGCCAACACCCATATCTACAATTTGGGTAAACATGTTAATATTAACGCGAGGAAAAAGAATGAGCTTACATTATCCATGCCAAACAATACTCAAAGGCAACAATTCTCCCCTTAAGTCACAAGAATGGTTTTCCTCTTATAGCTATACTCGGCACAGTAGTTACTCCACTTTCATAACACCTTATAATTCTCTCGACATCCTAGAAGAACATTTTGTTCCTTTTCCTTTCTTGAAATTTCTATGCCGCTGTGGCATCATTTGGCATCAACTCTATATCCTTTATGTAGATTAGTTTAGTCCATTGGGTCTAGAAATCTAGCTCCTCGTTTGACACTATTGACACAAATTTATCGTGCCACTTATGGATCTTAGACTTTAACCCATTCATGAACTTACGCCCATGCCTCATAGTGGTAGAGTACCAATCATCAGGTTGCCTCCTAATTATGAAAAAATATCAGAATAACTGAGGCATAGCCCGAACTTCAACTTCTTCACAAACTATCTTAAAAGCCACCAAAAGTCAATATGTGTTTAGTGAAAACATACTCAACATGACTCGAAAGTAATTGAAGAAGCCTTTCATGAAAGCTAAGAAAGGGAAGCGCAACCCAAAATCTAGATATTTCAAGTAAATATGAAATTCGTGCTTCCTTAGGAAACATACCCTTTCCTCCCTTGTCGGCCTCTTAAGATTCCATGCCCTTGGAAGTTCTTACTAGTACTTGTATATTTTGAGACAAGAACCCTATCGGTGGCACTAACTGCTCCGTCTGGCAAATCATGAAAGCAAACTATATTATTGTACAGATACTTAGCCATAGATCTTCCTTCCTTATCATCTAGGTAGGTATTTACCAACACTTGAGCTTTTACTCTCATTCTAGATTTATACTATACACCATAGGCACTCAACTCTAGGGCATACTTCATCATCTTCCCGAAAGAGTCTGGTTGTTGCAATGCCTACCGCAATGGCTAATCGGTGAGCACTATGCTCTAGTGAGCTTCAAAATACGACTTCAACTTCCTTACTGAGAGAATTACTACTAAGTTCTGAATCTCTAATTTAAGGTGTTAGACAAGATTATCCATTTTAAATTAAACATTACAATAGAGTCATAAGAGTTAAAGGAAGTGTGTCAGCAAAGCCTGTTTCTCAAAATTGAGCAATTATTTTTGAGGCTTTAGGTAATGTTATAAATTTTAGTTCAAACTTTATGAAGAGATCAAAAATAAATAATTAAATAAATAACAAAAGTTAGACAAGGTGACTTATAAAATTAGTTTCTCAAAATAAAGTTTTATTTTAATCAAAATATGAATTTAGCAACATAGTTCTTTATATATCAAAAACTCAAAATTTCAATTCCATAACATGTTGAAATACTAAAACCAAATTATTTGGCCTTGTTAATAGTATGGGGTCTATCTAAAGAACATAGAACTACATTTAACAAGTATAGCAATCCATTAAATATAATAGTAATTATTCTATGTAGGCACATCGTACTAGAAGTTATTAATTATTAGCGGAATGTATTTCTAAAATGTAAAGTTTGCAATGACATTAAATTGGATTATTTACAAATTCCATGAGTTAGACGTTTTGGTAGATTACTAAAAGAAGTAGGAAAGGTGATATGTGGACTTCGTATTACAAAGACACTTCACCAAATAATAAACCTACTCGGAGGTTTGGTATGAAACTCAAAGAGCAAATCAAGAAAGAGGAAAATAAAAGTGGGGAGAAATCAAATAAAATTCCCTAAGACTAGTTAGATTATACATCTAGAAGTTAGAAATGAATTAATGAAACTGTGAATTATCTTCTCTGGACAATAAAAGAAGCACTTATCTAGTTTACTAAACATCGACTGACAAAACAATCAATGATGGAGAATAAAAATATATTTGAAGAATAGATATATAAAGTCACCAAGTATTTTATATATATGGTAGTTAAACTATATACATATGCCATAGTGTAATGAGCACATATATAATATGTAAAGCATATCCTTGTTTTACTATGTTTGTTTAAAATTAGACAAAACCTACATTAATCCTTACATGGCAGCAACGTACAATAAATGAAGCATGAATCACTCTAACTCTAAATTATATGCTTGACACCTAAGAAGCATGACAAGGGTTAGGCTTCATTCTCGGAGGGATACGTAATATCCATCATGCCTACAGCCCATTGGACCGTTCACTTTAAGCTTATAGGTCTTAGAGTTATAATGTAAATTCACACATAAATAGTGGGTTGGTGATATGATTATGATAAGATAAGATACGATTCATATATTTTAAAAAATGGTGACAATACTCTCTTGGAGATTTCTGGACCGATAAGCTCAATAATAAGGGTGTGATTTTCCACAAATAGAGCCAAATGGGAACATCGATCTCCTCTCTTTTTTTTTTTTTTTTTTCCTATAGAACATAGGAAATTTGCATATTTAGTCAACAAGTATTGGAATATGTCA
The DNA here is from genome assembly GCA_024138015.1 of Lumnitzera littorea. NCBI lineage: Eukaryota > Viridiplantae > Streptophyta > Magnoliopsida > Myrtales > Combretaceae > Lumnitzera > Lumnitzera littorea. Next base: position 65,971,450 of record JAMXBB010000012.1, on the reverse strand, counting down.
ATCGCTAGAGTTCAATAGTATTCTCCAAAACAAAGCTAGCCAGTGACCCTAGGGACCGAAAACCTCTATAAAAGAAAGCCCAAACTTACATCCAGTGAGAAGAAATTTAATTGAAGATATTAAATGAATTTAAGGTAAGCTTTAGTTCATGAGATTATTTGGTGCTGTATCCCAATTATTATGTAAATACCATGTGAGCTACTAGTAGGGTTATAAATGTGGTATTTAATAAAAATACGCTTCAGGAAGAAAAAAAAAAAAAAAAGCCTTGATTGATTGATAATCTACTACTCACTAGGTTTTTACTCTATATGATTTCTACAATTATTATAAAATTCGAAATCTAATGCTTGATATATGTATAAGTTATGAATCGAGTAGACTCATATAATTCATGAATCTAGCATGGATAATGAAACTTATGATTAAAGGTTTTTCTTATGGAATATCGTGCAAACGTTACTTACATAATATGACAAACATATTATATATATATGTATGTAAGTATGTGTGTATCGATATATGTATACAAGGATAAAGTCCTTTCAAAACTAAAAACTAGACATTGACATAATCCACGAATCTAATGATACTAATATGATTAATTTTGGATGATTATACAAAATAAAATGCAATAACTTACAACCGGAGTATATCGTTTTACAATGACTAATTTGAAATTAAGACGCGACTTTACGAAAAGAATCTACGTTTCGTTTTAACTAAAACAGATAATCATAAGTGATGATATTTGCTCAACTATATTTAATGGTACTTACAACATAGTTTTAATATATATATCAAATATATATTGTGTACAAATCTACCGGGACTAGTAATATTTTATAACATCCAATAACATGCATTTCACATGTCCATATATATTGACATTGGACCGTAATATATGTTACTTGCTACAACATCCTATAAACATTTAAGTGATGTGTTTTGTATATAGGTTTCCGTCAATATGTAGCTAAGAATAATATTTTCATATGTTAATTTTTGCAGCTCTAACTTAATACGCTTCTCTGTTAGCTACTGTATTATGTAAATATGCTGTTAAAATTATATAATGAATAACGTTAACGTTTGATGACCACATGCTATAAGGCTTAAGTAAATATTCGTAAACATTAATAAGTTATAGTGTAACCTTATCTTATGGAAACTAAAATAGGTTTTTTCATATCATTATAAGGAGGTTGAGTCTCAAGAATACAACTATTGATGATGGAACTAAGCATATACATTACATATATCTCAATAAGATTTGCTTGAAAAATTGGAAGCCCAAGTGAGTACACCTTGCTTGGTAATTCTATCTTTACATAATGGTCAAAAACATAGATCACTAACCTGCTTATTGTGTGTAGCCATAAGATACACTATACTCTAAATTAATACGATTTATAATAAACCTTTGCTTAGTATATTATAGTTCTTGAGTTTCATGCTTCAAATAATGGATTGGGATTCATGGGAAATGTTACTCAATTGACCTTATTGATGCAATTGTCCTTGGCTCACAAGAGTGTTTGCCTTATATGATGATTGATCATGATATGCTTATGACTTGATAAATCATGGATAATATTGGATAAATACTAAGATGACTTGGCTTTGGGCAAAAATTTTGATTTCTATACCGTGTTGCCTATGCAATTGTAATATGTAACTATTGAGCTGATAGCTAGGCTTGGTTGCCATTTTCTTGGTTTTTCGTACATGGCCGAAATTCATAGTTGACTTGATAACACTGGAAGCTATACTTAGCTGGGTTGAATATGTTACTTGAATGCATTCATGACATAGCACAAAATGAACCTATGGGTTAAGCTTTCTTAACTTGAGATATTGCTAAGCTAGGTGTTGAGCATATAGAGATGCATTACTCAATTGATTCTGGTCACTTCAAGTGGTTTCAGCTAGGCTAGCTACATGTTAGATTTTGGCATCTCCTTATTACCCTAAATTCCTAGATTTCTCATCCAAATGCTTATAAGTGTCGACTAATCGAATGAGATCTAGGCTGAGTTAGGATACCAGTACTGGTGCATGTCATGTACATTGGCATGGCATCCGTATGATGTATGCATCATTGTACATGTACTTGACATTAGTTTGATGACTTGAATGTGCTATGTTATTGAGAATTTTGGAACTATCAAATATATGATGCATATTGCTTGTTTTGATTTAGAACACTCCATGGCTATGTTTTCTTTACTTACTTGGCTCAAAACCTAAGTTGAGGGATTAACTTATTTAACCTTAGGTATTAAAGACAAAATAAGCTAAGACTATGCTGGATGAAAGAGAAGGCGCTTAGCTGCAATGCTTCATATCAAGTTCTTAGAAGCATGTTTGTAAGAAGGTCGTTGTGCTACTTTATAGCTATCTAATGTTAAGGTTTTAAATTTAAACATTTATTATTCTAATTAGATTATGAGTTGAACCGTGAAGTGCAATGTGATACTTTGAATGAGGCCCCTATTTTATGAAGTTTTCCTATGTTATTTTATATTAATTGAAAGAAATTCTATTGGATGTTTGCATAGTGGAGTTTGAGTTAACATATTTGTTATAGTTTTAGCCTTATCCTTAATTTAGGGATGACATAACAAACCATCTTTTGGGCACCAAGTGTTAAGGGAAAAAAAAAAGTATATAAGCAAACACTTTGAGAGGCAGAACATTACATAAATTAAGAAAAGTAATCTAACAAAACAATTTAATTAGGATATTCAACATCTCTAAAGATTCAATTGCAATTACGTAATTAGAAAATCAATTATTGATAACTCAAATGTCGTTAATAGGTTTAGTTTTAAAGCAACTAAGCACTAGAAATTCCTTTTCGTGAAGCAAACACCTAGGATTAACCAATTTATCCTTTTTATCATTAGACAAGGATAAACTAAATGAAGCATTTCTAGTTCCTAAATCTTTAATCCAAATTATCCATTTCATAATATACAATTAAAAAGAGTCTTGCAACTCAATTCTAATTAAAAAATATTCCAACAAAGTCAAAATACATGTTATCATAATTAGGGAATTAAAGACTTTAAACAATAAGTACGATTCATTAACTGATAATCTCAATCATCCAATAAACAATATTAAATCAAGTACACATGAAATAATACGTATTTAATATTCAATTCAAGAATATGTAGAAAGGAATGAATACAACCTTTAGAGGAGTTCCAAACCCTAATTCACAATCAAATATTGCTCCTACCACTTCCAACGTTGAATTCCAACAAGAAAGTAAAACTCCTTTAAAAGATGTTCTTAAAACCTAATTCTAGTTAAATTAAAGGAATAAAAATGTGTTACAATCTATTTTATTTTCCATTCTATTCTATTCTATATTGTGTTTACAAGGCTTTTTATTGAAGTATGTGTGTATGGCAACTTTTAGGCTTCAAATCTTTCCAAAAATAAGAAGAATGGCAAAGAATAGCATGTTCACACGTAAGGATCACGACGTGATCCTACCTTGGTCTTTCTATGCTTCAAAAATCATAAAATAATGTAATAGGAGAATCACACCCAAGACCATGGATACAATCCTCTCTAGACATTAATTTCTTATTCGTTCCTTACTCCTTTGCTTGCGATTTCAATTCACAATCATTATTCATGGGTATAGTTCTTTCTTAGGCTTCATAACTCATCCAAATCTTCCAAAAATTTCTCTAAAATCTTCAATCTTTCCAAATCAATCAAATGAAGTCTAAAATGAAAGTAAATAAACAAATTAAGCCTATAATTCAATACAAACATCTAGAAAATCTTATAAAATCATTATAAAATTAACTATAAAATATGTATATTTACACACTCACTGCCACATCATCACTAGAGTACAACGGTTAGGATACTAGGCAGCCATGTGTCCATAATCTAAGCACTTAAAGCACTTTATGTCAGGACCCTAAAGGGGGCCTAGTATGACTAACTAAAAATTTCCATGTCACGTCTACACTCATAATATGAAAACCACCTTGCAAGTTAGAGATTGCAAGATTCTAAATGATTAATCATTAAGGTTATTAATTTTTAAGTAATTAATTTATTGTAAAATATAAATATAAATAACTATGGATGTCCAATATCCCACAATTCCTCGAAACCGTAGAGAATCGATATCCCCTATCACATAATAAGATCAAGTAATATAGACTTAAAAGTTCAAACTTAATAAGGTTGAAAAGTCTAAGTACATAAGTGGTATTTACATTTAAAGTTTCACATGAACTAAACAACTTCTCTCTAATTCCAACCTGTAAAATGTCTCAGTACTTGCACTCAACTCTTGGCTCTTAACCCATTTCCGATTATCTATCAACCTACAAAAGAAAAACTATTGGGCTACAAGAGCTTAGTGAGTTATCCCTCATACTATACTGGCAAACAAGTTATCAAATAAATTATTACAATCATATGAATGCATACACACATAGTATACCAAACAATATATACAATTAACCAGTACTGCATATAACATCAGACTTTAACGCCCTCTAAGGTAAGGAATAGAAATACATCGGCACCAATCATAACTAGGCTCTACCACTTAGGTTTTTAACCATAACTTTGAATTTCATATTTCACAAAATACATTTTTATTTCTGAAAATCTAGTAGTATAAAAAATCCTAAGCCTAGCGGTGAGATGGCCCTTGCAGTCCCAACTCGCACCCTATAGCGGAGGTCTCTAAACTCGATCCTCTACAATACGGTTGGCATCTCCATCACCTAGTAAGCCCATAGGTTTAGGTAAGGTCATGTTGTACGAGTGCACCATACAAAAACACTTTAATATATAGAAACAATCCCCGCAAGGCCTCTCTTTACCTCTACGTGAAGTGACAACTGAAATAAGCAATGCAATACATGGATAATGCATGACCCTTTTAATTTAAGATAAACCAAATATAATTAAGTCAAATTATGAGGCGATCAATCAATATCAACAAACCATCCGAATCATGTAACAATCAATTATACAATCAATTCATCAATTATCGTATTTAACAATATTTCTCACAGTAATCAATCAATATCAAGTACATGGATATCCCAAAACCCCATACATCAGGTTATTAATATTCAATTTAACTGCACTAACTATAAACACAAACAAGTATAGAGTCATCGAGAGTACTAACTTGGCTATGCTGTCTCATAATAATTATAGTAGTCCTCAAGAAGATCCCAACCCTCGTCAGGATCATCTAATCATTACGAGATAAAGACGATAATAAGTAATTGAATTAATTATTAGTTCTAGATATCTATCTACCTAATTCTACTTAGGTTATTGTCAGTTTTTATCTAATTGAACCATATTACTAATCGTATGTAACTTTTTCATTATATTTCCAATATTTATAAACTTATAGTCGTTTTTCATCGTTTTGGGACGTATGTTCACACGATGATGTCTATTTTGGACATTAAGACCCGTGTTTTACAATATAGACTAAATTTATGGGAATTTTAACAATTGAAGCTTAAATATTCTTATTAGTTAGTTTTATATCCTATTTTAGTAGTTAATGATTTTATTAGCCATTAAATTTTTACGCTTAGATGATCTTACATTGTTATTACTAATTTATGGGCTTAGATAAGGACAATTTAATTTGAGATGGGTATTAGGGGCTTCTAATAATTTCGGCCCATATATTTACATGTATACAAATATATATATATATTATCTTATTATATCATCTTATATTTTATTATTTTGTATGCTTATGTCATCAATTATTTATGTCATCGCTTACATATGTTCATACTTATCCTTATGTATTTATGTCCTTTATATATATGTTATATATATACTTATACTTCTAATATACTAGTATGTATACTTATGTACCTATATATCTACTAGTACATATACCCATATATACATACATATTTTTATACGTATTTTCGTATGCCTAGTATACCCTCTTAAGAAAGTTTCACAAATTTCATATTTTTGTACTTTAAGGGCTTATTTAGTATATGTATGTATAGTTAGTATATTCATCTTTTTAGGTTATATACATTAAGGATACTCATATATAAGAGTATCTATACATGTATATATCAAGTATATCCTTGTACACACATACTTGAACATATGTATATGCACTCTTTCTCCATTTATCTAAGGTTTTCTTACACTTATTCTAAGTATTTCACTAAATCCTTACACATACACTTCTTATGTATTCACTTGTTGCATGTACATAGGTATTTCTACATGTATACCTAAGTATTTCTACTCTTCTAAACATGAATATGGAGCTTTCTACCTTCAGCAACACATGTACATATTATACAAAATTTCTACACTAACCTAACTTATACATCTAACTACTAAATAAGATGAAAAATTACATAATAACATACCTTTTTCTCCTTAATAATATGAAAAGAAAGACAAGTATATATGAGATGATTATTTATTTTTGTAGTTGGAATTATGAAAGTAAAGTTGAGAAAGTGTTTAGAATTAAGGGAGCAAAAGGGTCACAGTTTTGGTGAGGGAAGAAAAGGGCTTTGTTTTGTGTTGTTTTTGTGTTTTAAAAATGAAGACAAGTAGGGTCTTAGGTAGGGAAGAAGTGGACGGCAACAAGGGAAATGAAAAGGGGAAAAATCTAAAAGAGAAGAAAAGAATTCGATAGAAAGAAAGGGGAGATTCTAGTTTAATAGTGACATTTGTTGACTTAGTCAACCTTTTGACTTTGGTCAACATTTGACTTAGCCAACTCCTTAACTTTATATGTAATCTAAGTGTACATAATGAAGTAATTAGGGAAAATTGGAAAGAAGAAATGAAAGGAAATGTGGAGTTTATTGAAATGATTAGTAAGAATAGTTAATAAGATCTTCATTTGATCTTCCTTTAGATATTTAAATCCTATATACATTATTTGGTAGACTACTTAGTGTAATTATCATGAAAAGTATCATTTAGGATACTAATACTTACTATATATAGTATAAACATCAACTAAACACTTAACTTTATCTAACACTAACCTACGTATAAAATTAGAAGATGGATGTAATCTATAATGCAATATCTTTATTTTCTAGTAAATTAAATTAGTATTAGATGCATTTATGAATAATTGAAAGTTATCTTGATTATTTGATAATGATTTAGTATGATACTAAGGATATATTAGCAATTAGGGTTTTAGAATAGATTATAGTGACTTAATACTTTTATATCCTTAAAGTTATAATTTTAGGGTCTTATCACTTTTGGGTATAATCTCTAATGTTTTTATGCATTTAGCGCTTAATATGTTCATATACGATTAAGTTTTTTATTGTTATCTTAAGGTTTTCGTTTTAACTAGCATTGTCAACTCTTAAAGTCGTATAGCACACTAGAGTCTACTTTAGGTATTAGGTTGAAAATTTTAGGAGTTTACATTTTATCTCACTAATCTTTCATTTAGAAGACTAACCTTTCTCAAACTTTCCCTCGACAATCTTCTCAATAGGTCTCCCTTCAAATGACCTCAGCCTTCAATACAGTTATGCGACTCGCTTACTCTTGCTAACCTCTAATACTTAGACTAACTCAACTAGGTGCATACCTGAACTTGAATTAGGTTAGAATATAGTGTTCCACCTCTATTTCTCGACTCTTTGGGCAACATTGTCCACCTCTTTTAAGGTGTGAAATCTCTGAACTTCCATAATATTATGGAGCTTATATTTGAGTCTAAAAATGAATAACGAAATAGTATGAGCTTCTAGCTCATTAATATGTTAACCACTACTTTTAAAATAATAGCGTATTTTATACTAGCAAGTACACTAAGTCACTTATCTAAAATAATATTGGTGAAGACCAAGTCATTTCCATAAGGATTAGAACTAGCTCTCCATAATGTTAGTCCTACCTATATCTAGGCAAACCGAAATATCCTGAAATAAAAGAATGTAAATCAACTCCTAAATAAAATAAGATATAACATCTACTTGTAATTAATAAAGAAAATATAGGAAATTAACACCTAAAAAATTAAGCTGATGAACCAGCATATTGGAATCTTAGATTAATGTTAACAATTATGATATTAAAATATACCACATTTGACTATTAGATTCTTCAATGGTTTAGATTATTTCCTTTGAATTCCCTTTCAAGTCATCAAAGTAATAAAGCATAGAATCACCTTCTCTCAAAGTGTGAATTACCCTAATTAATTAACTAAGTCTTCCTATTTCTAAAGAAGATTATTTAGTTAGTTGGCCATTTTATGTTGTAAACTCTAACCTAATTATAATGCATTATCTCTAACTTCTTACTTATAATCCAATGTTAGTTTACCATGGAATCGATTGAATCAATTTTATTCTTCTCAGATTTTAACCCAATTAAATAGGTATTTCGTTAATTATAAAATACATGCTTGATGACAAGAATATTAAGAACACCAATATTCGAATATTTAATATAGAAATATTATAGATCTATCAATTTAATATCGCAACATAGAAAGCTAATTCATGATTATAATATGTACACAAATCATAAGAGAAAAAATGCAATCCATAAACAAAAATATCAACAAAGAAAGAGAAAACTTAACTTATATAAAAGAATTTAGAGTTCCTAATCTTTTGGTCTTCAAATAAATTATGTCACTGCTTGCAATCAGTATCGATCCCGTTAATTAAAAACTAAAAGAAATTAAACAATTACTCTATGGAACTACACAAAGAATTGGCTAATAAATATTTATTTCTTAGTGCTCTTCGCAACCACCATCTAGTGAATGTCTCTCTTTTCTATTACGGCATGAATGTATATATATATATTTCCCCCTCATGCCGACTTTCCTTTTCTATTCAAACCCTCAACATCATGGACTTCACTTTCATAAGATGTGGACCTCGTTGAACTAATGTCTGGCTATATGGCTAGCCTTGGAAAATTCTTGCATGCATGGACTTGTAATTGGCTTCAACTTTAACATGTAAGCTTTTGATATCCAATAACCAAGAAGGCTAGCCATTGAATTATTGACATGGGATGAAAATAATTATTGGGCTAGACATAGGCTTGCATGAAATGTGCTTGGAAAATCTTCAATTAATTGTCTGTAACGATCAAATGTGTGGCTTTATGTGGGCTTCAATAATTGTAAAGGATGGTAGATGGCTTTGATCTTCACATAAACTCAAATGCATAGCCATTATCTTCATGTGATGAACTTGTGAAGATTTCTTCCTAAACCTGACATTCAACATGGATTTCAACATGGACATAGGATGATGGCTTCTTGTACTTGACATGGGCTTCAGAAATCATTTACAACACCCGACATACAATTGAAATCTCCAGTTCAATGTTTCATGCATCATAGATAATAACTTCAAATTAATTGCTAGTCATAGATGCAGTTCTAAAACTTAGGCTCGCTCGAAGACATTAGGTTTCAATGAATTAAATGACTAAGATAGCTTCATGCATGAATTATTGTATGCAACACACTAGATCAACCTTTGAAAGCCCATGACACTTTTGATTCAACTCTAAAACAAGTGAAACTTGATTCTATCTTTTCCTTTTCATCTCCATTATTCATCAAAGACCTAAAATAAAAATATTTTCTAATTAAGTAGCAAATATTCACAAAATACCCATAAAAATATCAAAAGCACTAATAAAAACCCAGTAATATATATATATATATATATATATATATAATAGAACACTTATCACTCATCAACATTAGCTCAGATCATCAACATTTGGAACTCTTTGATATAGTCATATATAGATCTATTTCCTTAGTGAAGTTCTTATAGCTAAGAAAAAATATGCTACAGATAAGACTCAGGATAAATTTGCCTCTTAATGACCGTTTCATGTCTTCCATAGTCCGAACATCCTCCTGGCCATGGTGAGATTCTTCTACTACATAGCAACATAACTAGAGAAGTCAACAATAGTAAGATGGACCTTAACATCCTCGGTATATTAATAACAATCGAACACTTTCTAAACCTTTGCTTCCCACTCAAGATACTCATTTGCATTACCACTCCTAAAAAAGGCCAATATTTGGACTTTAACATTATGAAACCCTTGAGGAGCTCAATGTCCTTTCTCTTTAGCTTCAAATACTCCACATCTTCTACTTCCACTTCTTCATCAACTTCCTCAGTTTCATCCAACGTAAGACTTCAGTGAGTATGTCTCTCTTGTTGCGAGTTGGGTAACTAGGTCGGCCAATGTAGTCATGACCTCGTTCAAGCACTTCATCAATCTGGCCATCATTCCACTTGTCTCTAAGACATTGTTGGTTGTCTCTCATGGCAATCACTAGACTTTCCCCTAAGTTATTGTGACTAATGATCTATACTCATGACAATTGAAGTGCAATAAGACTCAAATGTTGATGGAATCCTCCTCCTTTAAAGGTTCATGAGCTAAGATGTACCCAGTTAAGCCTTGTAATCCTTTAGCTTGGTTTCTAATAAGAAGTTCAAGTGTTGACATCCATTAACATTCTAAAATGCAAATGTCTAACTTTAATCAATGGCATCATCTTATTCCCAAATCATGAATCAAAAGTTAAATAAAAGTTTGCCTATCTAAATTGAAGATTTCATCACTTAATTCTAAAGTAATGTCAATAGCTCACTATACCCTTATCCTTATTCATGTTCAAGATAAAAGCTTTGAATGAAAATTGTTTGCATATATCATAACATGAAAATTTCTTGATAAAAATTGACAAACTTGAGAAACCAATTGATATATCAACACAAATGAACATTAAATGTTAGAATGACAAAATAGTCACAAGGATAGAAAATGAACTAAATCAAAATTATCACTTTAGAGCTACTAGCTATCAACCCCAAACAGCGCATTTCAACACAAATAGACCATAGCTTCAATCTCAACTCAAATACATCCTTACCCCAACTTTAGGCAATGTAATCATCACAATTCAAGCCCAACCACATAATAAAAGAGAGATAAGGTTAAAATAGGACTGCCCTAGAGATTAAGCTCAATTTCCATTCATTTAGGTACTTATTTCTTTTACAAGTTTGCCTCTACATGTCATCATTCAAATCTATAAAGGAACAAAAAGTATCTCACAATACCTTACTCATCTAATATTAAATATAAAATAAAATAGAACAAACTAAAGAAAAATGCATTGGAAAGTAAAACTAATGGATTGTCTCCCTACCAACTCTTAGGTTTAAGCCCCTTAGTTAGACTTTTCTTCCACTCTTCAAGGCGGATTAAATTTTGGGTATGTCTTAGCCTACTCCTCACTTTTTTTTTCATCTTCAACATAGCTAAACATCTTATAAAGAGGTACCTTCCACCCTCTCATAGTTTCCTCTTTCAAATCACCAAACTTAACATTCACCTCTTCTCCTTAACTTTTCTAGCAAGCAACTTTATCCTGACTCGGCTACACCTTAACACTAATGTGCCTAAGAGCTCAGTTATCACTAGGACTTACTGTAGGAAGTGAAAAACTTATGAGTCCTTCGAAATATCAAAGAAGAGTGAGTGAGTGAGTTGATTATAGATTAGAATAGCTGACATGAAGCTGTTCGGAGGATATAACCTACCAATGGACACAACACGACTTGATACTTCACTTGATATGACGCATAAGTTAATGTCAAGATCCATCCACCACTAATCTTTAACTATTTGGCAAGATTAGATAAGAGTATATGAAAATGGACTTAGAGAGGGGTGTCTCGTAAAAATAGAATATTCAATGTTTATTTGTCAAGTAAGATGATTTCGACTTATAAGGAGAAAGGACTATTTATAGTAAGTCCCTAGGGCAACATTACAAATAAAGGAATTACAAAATGGCATATACAAAAAGGAGATTCCTAGTACATATGAAAAAGGGTAAAAGAGACAAAAGATAAAAAGGGAAAAATAGTACAATGTCAGATGAAGAGGATAGGTGGTAGTGCAACACTGGTTCCATACAAAGATTCTTTGAGCACAGTAAGCGAGAGGAGTTAAGATGTTGCGGAGGCAAAGAGGTCAAGATAGGAAAGGATGCCATGAGAGTTAGAAGGAGGCCAAGAGAGAAGTACTCGGTAGAAGGAGAATGTCTCGTCACTTGGTAGGAATCTCTCGACAACTAGAGGTTGGATCACTCGGCACAAAAGGGAGAAAATAGAGTAAGGTGTAACCTTCTAAAGCTTTTAAGGAATTCAACCATCCTTCTTCTGCATAAAGTTTCTCATCATTCGCAAGTTAACGAGAGAGAATTCTTTGGGTGAGGGATTGGAGGCCTTGGAGCTGTGTGCAAGTAAGGGGACTAGTGGTCCGCAGCTCATCAGTTCTCTAGGGTTGTTAAAGATTTGCCCTCAAATCTTGGCTCTCTTCTTCATCATGTAAGGTATCAAATTAGCCACATTAAAAGTAGTAGATACACCATATCCATTAAGTAGCTCTAGTTCATAGGCATTGTTATTTATATGCTCAAGGATCCTAAAAGGTCTGTCTGATCTAGGTATAAGCTTATTCGTTCTCTTCCCAAAGAAACACTCCTGCTAAGGTGGACCCAGATAAGGTCTCTAGGGCTGTAAACTACTCGTCTCCTTCCTCGACTTCCTTGTTCCTTTTGTCAGGCTATAGTTTGTACCAGTTGTTTGGCAACCTTTTGATGCAACTTTTGAAATTCCTCAACACTCTACAAGCCGGATTGACTTTCCCCTTGTATTGCTGGGCTGATAACCATATCTAAGGGCAAGTTTAGGTTAAATCCATAGACAACATCAAAAGGTGACTTCCCTGTCAAGCTATGAACCAATTGGTTGTAAGCGAACTCAATGACAAGTAGGCATAAGTACCAATTGTATAAGTTTTTCCCTACAGCTATACACAGAAGGTTGCCGACTGTCCTATTTACTACCTTGGTCTAGCCATCGGTCTGAGGGTGGCAAGAAGTACTATATATGAGTTTAGTGTTGAGCTTCTTCCATAGGGTTTTCCAAAGGAAACTCATGAACTTCGAATTACAATCGGATACAATACTTCTCGGCAATCCATGCAAACATACAAGTTTATGCAAAAAGAGGTTAGCGATAACTAAAGCATCATTAGTTCTATGGTAGGGAATGAAGTGGCTCATCTTACTGAACTAGTCGACCACTACCATAATTGAGTCATGTCTTTTTGGTGTTTAGGGAAGGCTAAGCATGAAATCCATGCTCAGTTCAATCCATAGGCACTTAGGTATGGGTAAGAATGTATATTCTCCATATGGCTCTCTCCTCCCCTTTGTATTTTTACACACCTCGCACCTCTCAAGTACTCGACGTACATCCTTCATCATCCTTAGATAATAGAAATGTTCTTTCAATATTATAGCTATTCTCTTTTCTCCAAAATGGCCAGCCATGCCCCTAACATAGGCTTTACAGATGAGTAGTTCTCTACCCGAACCACTTGGCACACAAACTTGCTTACCCTTCATCAGAAACCCCTAACTCAAATAGAACCTATCCACAATACCTCCAACATTGCACTTAGCCGCTAAGGGCCCAAAATAATGGTCGTACCCATACTAATTGAGTAGGGTGTCAAATCCAAGTACCTTAGCTTGTATGGTTGTTACATAGGTATGACAACAAGAAATAGCGTCAGCTACTGTGTTGGTGCTCCCTTTCTTATACTAGATGACGTAGCAAAAAGTCTCTAGAAATTCAACCCATTTAGCATGATGCCAAGAAAGTTTCTATTGCTTACGAAGATGCTTCAAAGACTCATGATCTGAGTAGATGGTGAATTCTCTTGACAACAAATAATGCTACCAGTTCTGTAGTGTTTGGACAAGGGCATAAAATTCCTTGTCATAGGTTGAGTAATTTAAGGCAGCACCTCAAAGTTTTTCGTTGAAGTAGGCCATTGGTCAGCACTACTGCATAAGGATAGCACCTATGCCGACACCAGATGCATCATATTTAACCTCAAAAACTTTCTCAAAATCCAGTAGGGTAAGTACTGTAGCAAACATCAACTTAGACTTCACATTTTCAAAACTCTTCTATGCTTTCTTCGACCACCTAAACTCAATGTTCTTCCTAGTCAATTCAGTTAACAATATAGTAATGGAATTGAAGTTCCAAATGAATCTTCGATACAACGAAGCTAAAGCATAGAAGCTCCTAACTTTAGCAACACTAGTTGGCATAGGCTACTCAAGAATAGCTCTGACTTTCTCATCATCAACTTAAAATCCTCTCCCTAAGGCAACATATCTAAGGAATACAACCCTACCTTGATAGAATACACATTTCTTGAGGTTACCAAATAATCTCTCAGCATGAAGAATGTCAAACACCGATCTTAAATACTTAACATGAGTAATGAGGTTAATGCTATAGACCAAAATGTCATCAAAGTAGACTATAACACACTTGCCAATCAATGTTCTAAGCATACAATTCATGAGCCGCATAAATGTACTCGACACATTAGTTAGGCTAAACAACATTACCATCCATTCAAACGGGCCATCTCTTGTCTTGAAGGCCATCTTCCATTCATCTCTAAGCTTCATTTGTATTTGGTGGTAGCCACTCTTCAAATCAATCTTTGAAAAGATATAGGCACCATACAACTCATCGAGCATATCATCTAAATGCAAGATCAAATATCAATACATAATAGTGATTTTGTTGATGGCACGACTATCAATGCACATTCTCCATGACCTATCTTTCTTAGGTACTTATATAGCTGGTACAACACATGGGCTCATACTCTCTCAGCTATATCCGCGGTTTACCAACTCATCCACTTGTTTCTTGAGCTTGGCTACTTACTTGGGATTGAGCTTATAAGTGAACCGGTTTGCTAAGGTAACTCCAGGCTAGAGGTCGATGCAATACTCAATGCCTCTTAACGATGATAAACCTTTCAACATCTTGATAGGAAATAGGTCGACATAGTCTTGAAGAAGTTGCTACACCTCGCTAGGTAAGCTCTCAACTTCTCTTACCTCTAAGAGTTTCCTAACTAAAAGGAGCACATAGTCCTTAGCCTTGACGTCTCAGGTAAGCTAAGCTTGGGAAATCACCAAGGACTTTTGCTGTAGTGACCTAACAACCTTCTCTTGGGCTTCCTACACTTCCTTAGGACACATAGATGTTAATATAATTTTCTTCATATTCTTCTAGAACATTTAGGTGTTCCTATACCTATTGTGCAACACTCTCAAGTCAAATAGCTATGGTTGGCCTAGTAATATGTGAGAAGTGAACATAGGAAGGACATCATGCAGCACTTCATCTCTATACCTATCACCAATGGTAATCGGTACCTTAGCTTGCTTGGCAACGTATAACCCTCCTTTGTCGTTTAGCTAGTGAATCTTATATAGCTTAAGGTGTGGAAGGGTTGGCAATTTCATGGCCTTAACTACCCCTTGTGCTATGACATTGGTACAGTTCCCTCCATCAGTGATCAAGGCACATAGCTTGCCATTCACTCGGCAATTCATATGGAAAAGGTTCTCCCTTTGCTCATTCTCATCAATCACAAAAGCACTAAGAGATCGACAAATGATAAAGTAGTATTCAGCACCACCCTCAAGTGGTGTCTCGACATCAGGATCTTCCTGAAACTCTTCCATCATCTGTTTAACTCCCACTTGTTCCTCTCCTTCACTCACACTATCTACTTTAAACTAGGCTTCTTTCCCTTTATAGTCATGACTCAGTGGTTCGGACATTGACTAGACATGTGTCCATAATGAAGACATTTAAAACATTTGATTTCTTAGGTCTTTCTTCCTAAGCTCTAACCTTTGTCTCTTCAAATCTCAAGTTCCTTGGTCTTACCCTTACCTTGGCCTTCTTCTAGTCAACTTAGCATCTGCTCTCAACGTTCCACCTCGGAATTGTTTGATTCTCAATAATTCTCAAGTCAACTCAACATGCTGCTCCTATTCTACAACATTGGTCAACTACTCAGCATTTGACCAACCTAGTTCTAGCTTTGCCTTTCAACTCTCTGTATGACCCTAATGGCTTCATCCAAAGTTGTAAGACTCTACAACTCCATGATGTTCCTAATCTCAATCCGTAGCCCAAAAATGAACCATGCTATAGTTTGTATCTCTGGCTCATTGACATCACATCGAATCATGAGCAACTAAAACTCTCAAACATAGTCGTCCACTAATCTACTACCTTATTGCATGCCTTAAAGACGTCTGAAAGTGTCTTGCTTGTAGTGTTTAGGAAAGAATCTACTCTTTAGGACTCTCTTCATTTTATTTCATGTCCAAACTTCTCATCTAGCTCTCAGGTAGACATTCTGTAACTTCTTCCACCACATTGCTACATATCTAGAAAATTCCAATGCAACCACTCAAATATGAACAATGTCCTCATAATCATAAAAGTTTAATATCTTTTTAATCTTCTCCTTCCAATCTAAGTAGTCGTCAACACTATCAAACCTGTTAAAGCTTAGAATCTGTACTTTAAGGTATTCGGCTCCCCTAAGAGCTTTAAGCTCACACTAGTTCTAACATACTACACCTCTTCTTCTTCATATTCTTCCACTTCGTCCAAATCCAACCTTCGTCTCATGACTCTATCAGTACAATGGGGTGGTGCTAAGTTCATAGGAAATACTTCTAGTGTTCATTCATTCATCTGCCTTTTTAACCCATCTCGCATTACCTTGTTCAACAACTCTCTCATATAGCCTAGTCTCTAAGACTCTCTATACTGAGACAGCTAATTGGCCACAATAGCAGCAAGGTCTTAAATCTACTTCTCGGTGGTATGTAGTGTTTGTTGGGTAACTCGACCACAACCATGGGCATCATTAATCTCTCCTTAAACATTAAGATTCAACATTCTCAAAACAAAGCTTCAAAAAATACTCCACACATAAGAGATCCTCAAACACACAAATATGACCTGAACTGTAAACTGTGAACTGTGTTCTTCTAAAAGAAAACAAAGTATCACGAATAGCAACTAATCAGGATTGTCTCCACACAACTCTCGGCCATAACCTTAAGCTTTGATACCAAGATTATATGATTTTCCTAGGAGCTTAGTTATCACTAGGACTTACCATAGGAAGTAAGAAACTTATGGGTCCTTCAAAATATTGAAGAAGAGTGAGTGAGTAAGTTGATGATAGACTAAAATAGCTTACGTAAAGCTACTCGGAGGATATGACCCACCAACGAACACAACATGACTTGACACTTTACTTGATATGACATACAAGTTAATGTCAAGGTCTACCCACCACTAATCTTAAGCTACTTAGCAAGATTAGATAAAAGTGTATGAAAATGAACTTAGAGAGGGGTGTCTTGCAAGAACAAAATATTCAATGTCTATTTGTCAAGTAAGATGATTTCAACTTATAAGGAGAAAAGATTATTTATAGTAAGTCCCCAGGCCAACATGCTAAATAAAGAAATTACAAAAAGGGGATTCCTAGTACAGACGAAAAAGGATAAAGGGACAAAATACAAAGAAGGAAAAATAGTACAATGTCAGATGAAGAGGACAGGTAGCAGTACAGTACTAGTTCCGTACAAAGATTCTCTAAGCACAATAGGGGAGTAGAGTCAAGACATTATAGAGGCAAAGAGACTGAGACAAGAAAGGACATCGTGAAAGTTGGAAGGAGGCTGAGATAGAAGTACTTAACATAAGGAGAATGTCTCATCACTCAATAGGAATCTCTCGGTAACTAGAGGTTGGATCACTCGGCACAAAAGGGAGAAAACAAAGCAAGGTGTAGCCTTTCAGAGCTTTCAAGGAATTTAGCCCTCCTTCTTCTGTATATAGTTTCTTGTCATTGGTAGGTCAACAAGAGAGAATTCTTTCTGTGAGAGATTAGAGGCCTCAAAGTTGTACACGAGTAAGAGGACCAATGGTTGGCAAGTCATCAAACACCATCATTTTGCTCTTTAGGGAAAATGCAAATAACTTTCTAAACACAATATTATTTGAGGCACCCAAATCATGATAAGCCTTTGAAAATTACTTCTCCATAATAAGAAAAGGAATAGTAAATTGGCTTAGAACTTACCTTTTCAAGGGCATGTACAAGTATTTCATAGTATAAACTCTCCTTCTAATTCATTAACTTCCACACCATCAAGTTCTAGAAGTAAGATAAAATCCTCACTCTCTCCAGTCTTTGCATGTACATTAAAGTCTTGCTTGCCTACACCACTCAAGTAATTCTTGTCTTTTCCATCTTCTAGCTCATTCCTTTCATTCCCTTAACCTTTAGTAGAAGGAATCTTATCTATCTCCATGTATCCATTATCTTTTGAGGGGTTTTCTTCCCCATTAAGTAATGCCACTTGGCTTTCTTCTACCATCCTCTCAAATTCCTTCTCATTCATTAACTCTTTTGATTTTTGCCTCTTAACCTCTTCTTCTATTTCTTTCTCTTCTACTTCCTCCTTAGAAATAGGAATCTCCATCTCTTCCTCTTCTAAAGTGTCCTCTTCCTCAATCATAAACTATTCATCAGTTATCTCATCATCTAATTCCTCAACTATCAGCTGGTCTCTCCTACAATCGTTATAATCATTCTTATTAATAGTCAAATTTCATCCTTCCTAAATTTACTCGACCATTCAACTAACAAAAAGCTGAGTAATTGAATATGATTTTTTTTTAGTACAGGTTTTTGAATTGTCAGCAAATGCTAATTAACACAGTTTCATGACTGGTTTGAACATAATAAAAGTGGCGCAAACAATTATCATCCGGTACGGTTCCATTACATAACTATCTACCATTCCTATATTTCAGGCATGTGCTTAATTATGAGTTATCCACATATCTCATGATCAATGATTAACTACTACTTCAAACACTTAACATTCACCTATAAATATAGAGAATAAGCACTATAAAAACTCTCTTATGATCCATAACTATTCACTTATCTTCTCTCAAACTCATTTACTAACTTAGGTATTAAAGTGACTACACCGAATAGCCTCGGTACCCTATAGTTCTTTATGTTTTACAAGAGTAAGATTTCATCCAAAAATCACATAACAACATTTGGTGCCATTTGTTTTTTATTACACACCCACATGGCAAAAACTAGATTAACTAAGAGTATACGTACGGGTACTTCATCCCACCACCATGAAGGGTGAAGATGGTATATTGAAGAACAACGTTTGGCTAAGTTAGAGCAACTTTACCTCAACTTAGCTAAAGAAAACCAAGAATTGAGCAAAAAAACATGAAGAGATCCTTGATCTCCTCCACAATAATGTCTATCCAAGTCAAAACAAAGAACACGGCGATCACAATGTTGAGAATAGTGACGATTTGATCAATTCTCTTAAATTACCAAGAAAGCAAGCTAAAGTTACAATAGGACCTTCGACCCCTATGCTCAACAAAAATGATAAGGAAAAGCAGCCGCAACAAGTGCACCATGTTGAACTCTTGCACATTAGCACCCCTGCTCTAACGAGTAAACAATTTCAAATTAAAAAGAGCCCTTTCATTCCCAAGATCTTAGATGAGGTTACACTACAACACATTAAGTTGCCACAATTTGAAACCTATGATGGAATGAAAGACCTTAAAGATCACCTTGAGTACAATAGCACCTTAGCTAAGTTGTATAGCTTAAGCGATGCTGTGGCCAACCAAGCTTTTCCTTCAACACTGAGGAATGTGACAAGTACATGGTTTAAGCACCTAAATCCAAACACAATTTCCTGTTTTAAGGATTTGGAAAAAGTGTTTCTCCAACACTTCCTTATGAGTAAGCTTCTTATCAAAGATTTTCTGTCCTTAACACGATAAAATAGAGATCAGATGAATATATAAAAAATTATTTAGCCAGGTTTATGGCCGAAATGTTCCAAATTCTAGAGTTGGATATGAGCATTGCCCTCAATGAAGTAATTGATGGTGTCAAGCCCCACAAAGACTTTTTCAAGTATCTCGCCAAAAATAAGCTAAGAACTTTTGCCGAGTTTGAAGCTAAAGCTACGTCTTACGTTTGATAGGAAGACAACATTAAGGCTCGTCGAGAAGCTAACCAAAATAAGGGAGACAAGAAAGGCAACAAAAAGAGAAGTGTGAAAGATTGACTTGGAACAAACAATGATCAATGTCCCAATGCCAAGAAAAAGAGACTATGTATCTTGACATATTCAATCCACACATCACTCAATCGTCCAATTGCAAACATATTGATGGATGTACATAGGCAAAAAGACGTATTACAGCAGCTAAAAAAGGATGAGAGGAAATCCTTTAAGGCAAAATTCCAACAAATATTATGATTTCCATCATAATGGGGGCCATAATACCAATGAGTGCATCCAACTCAAGAACGCGATTGAGGATGCAATTCAACAAGGGTACTTGAGCAAGTTTCTTGAGCATGATGCTGAGAATATTGAGCGACCATCTCAAAAGAGATGAAAAGAGTAGGAGAATGTTACACAACCAACTCTTGCCGAGAAAGATGCGAAAGATAGGAGCACTAGTAAAGCACCAAATAGTATAATTAACACTATTGTTGGAGAACCTTCTGCCATAGGCTGATCAAGCTCTTTGAGCTTGACTAATGCCATTCATTATGTTTGTAATGTCTAAGGCAAGAAGGTTAAAATCAACAATACAATTTCCTTCACAGAAGAAGCTTTAAAAGGCATTCAAAGGCCTTACATTAATGCACTCATTATTAGTGCAAGAATTGCTAACTTTGAGGTCAAGAATATTCTTATTGACATTGGAAGTTCAATAGACATTATTTTCCAACATGATTTTGATCAAATGAGACTAAAAATCAAGGTACAATTGAGATCCTATAACTATGATTTGTATGCCTTCAATAATCAACCTATCTAGGTAACCTGAGTAATCTCCCTCCCAATCTAAATTAGAGATGATGAGCATGTTGCGAAAGACAAAATGGACTTTCTTGTTGTCAAGTATTGGTCCCCATACAATATGATCACGATAAGATCATTGTATACGAGGGCTTTAAGGCAAGAAGAAATTTTTCAAGTTGGAACTTGCTTAAAAGGAAAGTCAGTCGACATAGATAATGCCGAAGATGAACAAGAGAAATTTCCTTAGGAGATGATCCTAAGAAGATGACAAGGATAAGGAAACCCTTACCAACAGACATCTGCCAAAGTTTATTCAACTTTCTACGGGATAATGCCAATGTATTCACGTGGTCCCCCTTAAATATGCTAGGTATCCCTAGAGATGTCATGGTACATAAGCTTCAAATCGAACTTGGCACAAAGGTGATTCAATAGAGGAAAAAACATTTCACCCTTAAGAGGTAAGTAGCCATAGAAGAAGAAGTATAGAAACTTTTAAAGCATGATTCATTTAGGAAGAGCCTTACCTGACTTGGTTAGCTAAATGTATGTTAGTCAAGAAGTTTAATGACAAATAGCGTATGTGCATAGACTTCACAAATCTGAACAAAGCCTATCCCAAAGGTTGCTTTCCCTTGCCAAGAATAGATCAAATGGTTGACTTAACTACCGAGCATGCTTTACTCTCTTTCATGGATGCATTTTCCAGCTATAATCAAATTAAAATGGATAAGGAAGATGAAGTTCACACATCATTTGTCACTAACTTTGGAACATACTATTATACCATGATGCTCTTTGGGCTAAAAAACGCAGATGCAACTTATCAACAGCTTGTCACCATGATGTTTAAGCCACAAATCCATCAAAATGTTGATGTGTATGTCGACGATATGATTGTGAAAAGCATACTAGAGAAGCGGGATCTCCTCGATCTTAAGGAGAGATTTAGCACTTTAAGGAGATATAATATGAAACTGAATCAGTAGAAATGCATTTTTGGTGCTATTTTCAAATGTTTTTAGGGTACATGGTTCATCAGTACGGTATTGAAGCAAATCTAAGAAAGATTGATGTGATAAAAAACATGAAGTCTCCTCACATTGTCAAGGAGGTTCAAATGCTAATTGGGCGAATAGCTGCCCTTAACAAGTTCGTATCAAGAAGTGTGGATAGGTATACAGAATTCTTTAAAATTTTAAAGAATCCAAAAGTTTTCAAGTAGATAGATCAGTGTGAAAGAGCATTTAGCGAGCTTAAAGAATTTCTAGCATCACCACCAATACTCTCGACACCTATTTAAGGAGTGAATTTATATTTATAATTGTAATCAATTGCCAAGCACTTTCCTCTGTATTGGTTCAAATCAAAGGCAAAGAGTATCGACCAATTTATTATGTAAGTCATGTCTTGCAAGGACCAGAACATCAATATTCCAAAATTGAGAAATTAGTATTAGCAATGGTTCTCTTAGCAAAAAAGTTGAAACCATATCTTGAGGCTCATGAAATTGTAGTCCTTATTGATCAACCTGTTCTACAAGCTTTGCAATAGCTAGATTCCTCAAGAAAGATGATGAAGTATGCCTTAGAGCTAAGAGCTTGTGGCATACAATACAAATCTAGAACGACATTAAAAGCTCAAGTATTGGCAAGTTTTTTTGTTAAGTTCACGGGTGAAGAAGACAGCATAGAAATTGTTGAGAAGCCAATATAGAAACTTTATGTCATTAGTTCTTCAACTAGAGAAGGAAGTAATGTAGGCCTTATCTTGTAAGGTCCCTATAATGTCAAGGTTAATTACACCTTAAAGTGTAGATTTCTAGTCAGCAACAATGAAGTAGAATATGAAGCCTCAATAGCCAAACTCAAATTGGCAAAGGAAATTGGTACCGAAAAAGTCAACATTTTCTCTAATTCACAACTTGTTGTGAATCAAGTCAAAGAGAGTTATGGGGCAAAATAGGAAGAAATGAGCAAGTACTTATTGATAGTACAAATGCTAATAGAGGAATTTCAATCCTTTTCTATTCATAAGATACCAAGGAGTAGGAATATCATAACTAACAAGCTATCAAAGTTAGCTAGAGTGGTACTCCTTCATTTGAACGATGAACTCTTTATCGAGTTTCTCCTACATAAGAGTTTACCAATAGTTCAGCAAAGCTTTGAACTGGCTCCCTACCCGAAAGAGAGGTCCTAAATGGATCTAATTGTAGATTATCTAAAGGACAATGTCCTTCCTGACAACAAGAAAGAGGCTCGAAAGTGGATTTATGAGGCCACAAATTACACATTAATAGATGATTAACTGTACAAGCACAGTATTTCCTAACCTTATCCTCAATGCCTTCCTCCAAAAGATGCACAACAAGTATTATTTAAGTTATACAATAATGTATGCAACAACCATGTGAAAGGACAAACGTTGTATATCTGTGCCCTGCGACTTAGCTATTACTAGCTGACAATAAAAGATGATGCGAAAACATCCATTTGGCATTGTGCACAATGCTAAAAACATGAGGTGCCAAGTCATGCTTCTTCTCCTGAACTGTGCTGCCTAACCAATCCCTGGTCCTTTGCCCAATAGGGATTAGACATACTTAAACCATTTCCAAAGTCTATTGGCCAATGACAATTCATCATTGTTGCCGTGGATTATTTTATTAAGTGGGTGGAGGCCGAGGCATCGGAAAGGATCATTGAATAAAAGGTTAAGGCTTTTGTTTTCAACTTTATTATATCAAGATTTGAGATCCCATTTATGATAATCATGGATAATGGATCACAATTTGACAATAACAAATTTCAAGCATTTTGTGAGAAGCACATCCTCAAACCAAGGGGAAAGTGGAAGCTATTAACAAAATCATTTTACACAGCTTAAAGAGGAAAGTTAATCAAGCTAAAGGAAAATGGGCTAACAAATTGCCGAATGTTTTATGGAGATATCGAACTACTCATAGGACTACAACAGGGGAAACGCCCTTTAGATTGGCGTATGGTATGTGTTGAGCGAAAATTTTTCCTAGTTTTTATAATTTTCCCTAACCCAGTTAGTATTAAATCATAACCCGTTTAATAGTAACTTTAGACTACGAGTTAAGAAAAACTCAATTTTTAAACATATTTTGAAAATTCTTTGAAGTTGCCACTCGACTAAAGTCAGGAAAAAGAGTGTTAAGTTAAATCGATTAGATAGATTGATTTAATCTAGCCATTGGTCCACTTGAAAACAAATTTCTAAAAATGGTTTTGTGAAAACCAAAAGATCGAGTCCGGTGGCTAACTTTTTTAAACTCTTACAGGTACCACTACTAACTTTCTAAATTTAGATTTGCTTTTCAAAATTCCTCTTTTTGAATTGAAATTCAATCGCTAGTTAGCAAATTGGATCCTATTTTATTAAATTGGAATAAATTAAACTAAATTGGAAAGATTTAAGTTTTTTGTTTTTTACAAAATTGACTAACTAAAAGTGGAAAACCTAATTTTTTTCATTTTTTACATCGCCCTAGAGTTGCTTACATACCCGTTATTCGAAATCAAATGTACGTAGTTCTTTTCAAAAATGTTAGTAAGTTAGTTACTTTTAATTTGAGAAAGACACTCAGGTTTACGTTTCTTAACTTTTTATTATTCGAGAAAGATCAATTTACTTTTGTTTTTACTGAACTTAAAAAATAATTTTTTTCTAAGTGATCGAACAATTTTTATTTCTTTCATTTTCTTTATTTTATTTTATTTATTATTATTACTTATTATATATGTACATATTTTTTTACCAAATAAGAACTAAAATAAACTTCTTCCTTTTCTTCTCTTTTTCTTTATGTCTTTCTTTCTTTTTTTTTTCTTCTCCTTTTTTTAAATTATTATAATTCAATACAATTAGATTAAAATAAATAACTAAACAAATAAATAAAAAAAATAACAAAAGAAGAAGGCTAAGCTTGGATGTAGCTGGGCACATGGGTCGAACTTGGGAGATCGAATCGAGTCACGAATGCAGGCAATCGGGGTTAGTTCAATCAGTTGGATTGAATTAGGTTGTTGGGTCGAACTTTAGGTCTTAAAGCTGTTCGGGTCGATAATGTCTGAGTCACAACAAGGTGAGGAGATCAACAGCTTGTGGGTAATTCAATTTAGGCAATCTTGATACCAAAATAGAGGGTAAGGATTTTTTAATGTGTTTCAGATTGGGGATAGTAAGGGTAGACACGACACCGTCGCTTGTGGTGGTTTTAAAGGTATTGCAATATTGGGTGGCTGCGAGTCACGATGGTCGGCATTAATGAAGGTGGTTGGGCTTTGATAGAATGTTGAGTTTGAGTTTTTGAGACACCACAAACTCAACCGTGGTGTTGAATTTGAATGAGGAAATGCAGAGGATGGTGTTTGAAGCTAGGGCTATAATGGCTAGGATTTAGGGCAAGGGCTGCAATGGGGATGTTATGATGGACATGGTGGTCGCGAGGGATAATAGTCGAAAGCTGGGAGTGTGGGGATCATGCTTACAGCATTGGCCTTGCTCGAAAGGCCTCAAACTTGACCAATTACTAGAGAGAGAGGGTGGGGTTGTAGTAGAGAGAGGAAGATGATCAGCGAAGAGAGAGAAGGATTTTCTAACGATTTTTTATGCTAGAAACAGAGATTGTAGCTTTTATTTATGAAACCTAAGCTCCAAATTCATATGGAAGGTGCATTAACTCGCCATATACGAGACTAGGTTTTGATCAAATTTCAATTTTTAGATGCAATTTTGACCTCTTTAATGGTTAAATATAGACAAGTTTCTTGTATAGATTATAACTAGGCTATGCCAACTTTATGATTCTACCATTAAGTTAATAAAATTATGTAGTTAAGATGATGAAATAGGGTCATAAACTCAACTGTTCAAACATGAAAGGTACAGGATTTCTAGGGAAATTAAAGGAGAATGGGGGAAAGAGAAAGAAAGGGAGAGAAAAGGGGCTAATATGGTGCCACGTTAACCATGTGATCCAGTGGCATTGTACCACATGTCCTGACGTAATATGTAGCAATTGATATGGCGAAGGCAACTGATGTATCAAGCGACGTAGCTTGATACATAGTGCTACGTTGGCTACTGTCCAATCACCTAGCGCTACATGTGAAGACATGTGGCATAATAAATTTTTGACACGTGGTGACATATTATGTGTTGTAGAAAAAAAAAAAAAAGGCATTTTTGTACCGTTAATGAGGTTCGAACCTAAGACCTCTAAGCTAATTACAATGCTATGTCCAAGTGCTTAACCATTAGGCCATTGGCCTGTGTCTTATCAATATATGTAATCAAATTGCACATATAAAATAAGTCAACCTAGGCTAGATTTAAATCTAAACTTAGGCCTTACATCCTTCCCCTCTTATTATTGTTAAGGTATAAAAAAAAATTAAAAATTATATTCTATTAAACTATCTAAAAATTTTATTTTTTTTAATTTTCTTAAATTTTCTATTTTTTGTATATTTTCTTATCTTTTGTATTTTTTTCTGAATTTTCTATTTTTTGTACTTTTTTTTAATTCTCTATTTTTTTTTATTTTTTCTCCTAATTTTTCAATTTTTTTTTGGTATTTTCCTAAAAAAAATTTCTTTAATTAATCCCTTTCATGTTAAGAATTATTTCCACTTGTTTTGTAAAGTGATAAGCCTAGTTGTTGTTTCAGATGCGAACACTTATTCTAAGTTTCAATGCTAACTTATTTTCCTTCCTGATCGTTTCATGATTAATAGCTTGCTATTAAGTTCAAACTATACAGTGAACAAACTAGTATTTGATAAGTTTAAACATATCATGGTTAGCGAACATTATAATTTAGCCAAAAAGTTAAATAATGAATATCTTAGTTCTTATTAGCACTCTCATGACTCAAATAAGGTAATTAACCTACGTCTCAAATGACTAACGAACATTGTCTTTCAAAAAGACACCTAACATATCGCATGTGAAATAAAACATGCTAAGGAAACTAGGCATGTAAAATAAAACATATCGAGAAATTTAGGCGTATGAAATAAAACATGCCAAGAAAAATAGCATGTGAAATAAAATATGCTGGGAGACAAAGCATGTAAAATAAAGTGTGTTAAAATTATTAAATTACATGAGATAGGAAACATGGATAATATTAATACAATAGTAAATGTTTGACTACTCGACCAAAACTTTTTTGTACAACTCTATAAAAAAAAAAATAAACAAACAAACAATAACAATCCTAAGAGGTTGATTTGTTCTTAGATTGTGCAGAGGCATTCCCTTAATCGAAAGAGGGCACCTTACTAGAGCATATTTCTTTCTCAATGTTGTGGGTTTTGGAATAGGTGAATTTTTCTTTATGTACATAAGGGATCTCCTTGGATAGTCATTCCTCATCATTGCCAGGATCTTTGGTGCAAAGTCTATTGTCATCACCTTACATTTAAACCTCAGCACCTATATCTTCGTAGACTTCTTTGTCGCAACAGCTAACATTATCATCGACATCGACAAAATCAAGACATGAAAGATCATATTCAGTGTGAAACTTTAAAATTTCTTCTCTCAACGCCTAAATCCCCTCCAATAACTTCTTTCTCAGTAATCTCTCGTACTGCCAACTTGGAGTCATAATCTTTAATGCTTCTTCAACAAATGACCCTTTCTTCACTACCTCTTCCAATTTAGCAATACGACTTTGCAATCTAAAGTTATTGGTCTCTAATTCTTTTATTTATACCTTGACCATGTCCTCGTCATTGCTCATTGATCTAAGTATTCAGCCCAACCCCCAGTACTCTTCCCTTTTCTTATGAAGCTCCTCCTTCAATTCTTTAACCTCCTTATATTACTCTTTACTCTTAGCTTTAAGGCTCTAAACTTCATTAGCCACTAATGAATGTGCCAATTTCTTGGTAGCTAGCTCCTCCTAATATTTTCTAGCATCCATCTCAACCTTGATTCTCACACTCTCAACTACCATAGTCTAAGTCTTTGAAGAGTTGTATGCATCCTTAATTTTTTGTAATAAGTTGATAATAAAAATGATAAATCCGCTAGATCATCTAGCAAAACAATAAAATATTATTACCTTCTTCATCTCCTTATCGGCTTCATCTAATGCTGTCAAAACATAGCGACTGATCTACATACAAACAAGACTATGTTAATAATAAAACATGTACCATAAGTGCAAGGATTCTATTGATACTTACATCATACAATTTAGTTACAATGTGTTCCATGTTATAGCTACCAACCCTATCAACATCCTTCTTCACAATCTCCCTATCCTTAGGAAGAATGATGCCTTTCATCAAAGCTAAGGATTTGGTCCTATTCCCTAAGGCCGAATCATTGTAGAGAATATCATGGCCCCAACACAAAACAAAGTACTCACCAACCTCGCTATTAGGGACGAATTTGGCACTATTGATGCCAAGAGCTTTGTTCCTTATGGCCTCCTTCATCCTTTCATCTAAAGTCTAGGATCTCTTAGATGATGGTTGGTTAGTAAGCTCCTTCCCACTTCTTTTACTAGTACTCGACACAATATCCACTTGAAGTGAGGACCCATTGGCAACCTCACGACCAGTGATTTCAACTCCATTATAAATGTCGATATCTCAGCTAGAATCTCTCAACTCTTCAACTAGAGGAATATTTTCGAGAGGTGCAATCACTTCAACTTATACAGCCTCAACGACCCCAGGCTTTTCACCCCCTTATTGCTTGTCGGTAGCACGAGACGCCATTTTCTAAGTTGTTACTTACCTCGCTGCTTTCTCTTGTGTGGCCTTCTTCAGAGCAACTGGTCAAGTTACAATTACCTTGGTACCTGCTCATTTGTTAGCTTTGGATTTTTAGCCTTTGCTTGGGCCAATAGTTTGGCAAGATCTACATCACCTACGCCTATGTCTGCAATAAAAAGTAAATGCATTATTAACAATAAAAATGGAGAAATAAAGGACTTACATGTTCTGTACCGAACAAGGCTCAAAGGCAACTATTCTTCTCCTATGTCACGAGAGCATCTTTCCTCATGTAGCTCTACTTGGCAAGGCAATTACTCAATAGCATACCTTCCTTTTCGGAGAAGATTGGCTCCCTATTTTCATATAGCCTTATTATTCTCTTAGCATCCCAAAAAAACATTTTGTTTTTTCTTCTTTCTTAAATCTTTTTTGTTGCACCCGCATCATTTAACATCAACTAAATATCTTTGGTGCAGATAAGTTTAGTTCATTGAGTCCAAAAGTTTAAGTCTTCATCCGATATGATAGATATAAACTTGTTATGCCACTTATGGATTTTGGACTCCAATCTGTCCATGAATCTCCACCCATGACTAGCGATTGTAAAGTACCAATCATCGAGCTACCTCCTTATTGTAAAGAAGTACCTAAATAATTGAGGCATAGCCCTAACCTTGACTTCTTCACAAACTATCTTGAAAGCTGCAAGAAGCCGATAGGTATTTGGAAAGAACATGCTTGGCATAACTCAAAAATAGTTAAGAAATTGCTTCATAAAAGCATAAAATTGGAAGCACAGTCTAAAGTCAAGATATTTCAAATAAATGTGAAACTCGTAGCTCCCTTAGAAAGCATACCCTTTCCTCCTCTATTGACCTCCGTAGATTCCATACTTCAAGAAGATCTTGCTAATATTTATTGTATTTTGAAACAAGAACTATATTGATAACACTGGCCACTACATCTAGAGAATCACTAAAGTAAATTACGTTCGCACTTTAGCTAAGCTACTCAAGGAACATGTCGTCTTGTTCCTTTTAGGAGGAGGGTGGGGGGGAGGGGGTTGGGGGGAAGTAACCTCGGTCTCAATCGCCTCTATCTTAATCGCCTTGGAATCTAAAAGAACAAGTCAACAAATTACATTTCAAACCATACCTAATTTTGGCTATATAATAAATGTCACAAAACTTTTGAGAATTTTGAAGACAAAGATGAGATGTCAAAAACAAGCAAAAGCTTATGGATACAAATGAAAACAAAATGAGGAAATCTGTTTTCAGTATTGAAAATTCCTTATATATAAATGATTTACCCTTATAAACCTAATACGTTTTTGACAAGATTGATGCACTGATTAGATGGTATAGCACAGATTATTGACATCTGTTTTGCAATAGAGATCCAACAATTATTGTAGCTCTAACAGTTATTAGCACCTATAGTGTAATTATGGCTAAAGTAACAGCTATCATATGTGCTACAACTTAGTTTTTTAGATAGGTGAGAAAATTGAAGAGCTGCAACTTTTCAATTAAGATATGATCTGTCATGTTATAAATGAAAATAAAGAACTTCCCACATTACTCGGCATTTAGGAAACTTGGTTCTTCGCACTCTAACCCCACCAACAGAACATTCAGCTTTATTTAGTCCCTCAATCAAGTTCTCAACCATGAGAGTTAGGGGGCACAAGTTGATAGTCAGATTTCATCCTTCCTAAATTCACTCAGCCATTCAATTGAGGAAAAGCCGAGTAAATGTATTGTCAACAAATGTTATAGTTTCGTAACTAGTTTGAACTTAATAAAAGTGGTGTGAACAATTATCATCTAGCACGATTCCATTACATAACTATCCACCATTCCTATATTTCAAGCATGTGCTTAATTATGAGGTCTCTACGTGTCTCATGATCAATGATTAACTGCTACTTCAAACACCTTCATTCACTTATAAATATAGGGAATAAGCACTGTAAGAACTCTCTCATGATTCGTAACTATTCACTTATCTTCTCTCAAACTCATTTACTAACTTAAGCACTGAAATGGCTACACCGAACTAGCCCTGATACCCTATAATTCTTTATGTTTTGCAGGAGTAAGATTTCATCCAAAAATTGCATAACAACAATTCTCAATAGTTCTACCATTCTTAGGTTTTGCATTAGATGATCCAAATTGTGTGTTTATAGGTTCTTTGGTTGTCACTTTTTCCCTTAGATTCTTCTAAGTATTGTTGTGCAAAGTACCCTATAATCTAGTACTCAAAATCTCATATATCTACTATAATTGTGCCTAGAAATCTTTCAATGTAGATTCTTGACTAGACATTCATTATTCTCCTTCTCCCATTATGATTGAAAATTCTATTGATTCCTTTATTGTAGTGTAAGTAAGGGACGAAAACCTTGATTGTTATATTGAGAATTTCAAATCTTTAGATTAGGATGTTGGTTCAAGCCTTGATTGAAATTGTTTGGATATGAGTTCCAATTAATGGGTCCTCTTTATTGGAAGTTATTCATATAATTAACTTCTTCTACACCATGTTCCTATCTATGCTAATGCCAGTAATGATTATGTGCATCTTAGTTTGTACCTCCATACATCTTACAATTTGTACCCTTGCTTATATTCGCTTTAAAGTCAAACATCATGGTTAGCTTATTGGAGAAAGATGCAACTTGCAAAATTATCAAATTAAACTTCTCCTTTTCTTCAATACTAGCTACTCTTTCGATATTTTTCCTTTTAACTTTCTAACTAAAGGAGTTAGAAGCCATCTCCTCCACTAATTCATTAGCCTCATCAAGACATTTTCCTATCAAATGCCCTTTAGAAGCAACATTGATCATAGGCTACAAAAGCCTTGACAATCCATTGTAAAATGTTTGAACCTATAACTAGATAAACAATCCATGATGTGGAAACCTTCTCAACAATTTCTTGAATCATTCCCAAGATTCATAAAAAGATTCATCATCTAACTACCTAAATGTTGTGATAGTATTCTTTATGTCCATGGTCTTGCATGGTAGAAAGAATCTAAACAAGAATTTCCGAGCCAACTATTCCTAATTCATAATAGAATTAGGTAGCAAAAAATACAACTAACTTCTAACTTTGTCACTCAAAGAGAATGGAAACAACCTTAACTTGATAGCATCTCCAAAACACCATTACTTTTCCATGTAGCTAACAATTATAGAAAACTTTAAAGATGCTCATTCTGTTCCTTTAAAGCACTATCACTAAGCTAGTTCATCTACACCATTAGAATCAAAATAGGTTTAAACTAAATGTTGTTAACCTAAATGGCAGCTAAGTACCTGTAGGTGCAAAACCTTTCATTGTTGGTATAGCATATTAATATAAATCTCTTTGCATCCCATTCTAATTGCCATTACCATTCTATTCATTCACTCCATTTTGGTAACCATTCTCATTCACTCCATCTACATTCAAACCATTACCATTTCCTTCATTCAGCCCATCCATTTCTACAAATCGTCTTTTTCTTAACCTTCTATGAAATGTTCTATCAATCTCTACATAAAATAGCTCTAAAAATTTTGCTACACCTCGTCTTTACATACAACACCTTACTTCTCACTTCCTATGCTAAAGGGTGTTCCTAAAGGCTTAATACATAAGGATTTCAAAAATCCCAAACCCAACACAACCTATGGCAAGAAGTTTAATAGCTTCCTAATTCTATACTTCAAACACATGAATTACTTCTTGAGTTTTGCAAGATCAAAAACATATGATAACAATAGAAATCCCACAAAGCAACAAATGAAGATGCAACCTTTCTTACTAACATACAAAAAAAAATGCTACTTCAACTAAACACTAAGCTACACTAGACTATACTAAACTTAATCTCAAGGGAATTACAATTCTAATACTAGTCAAACTTTCAATTTTATTTGCTTCCTTGGCAACAACTCAAGAACTTGGTAACTCGATCACCTTTCCATAATGTCATGCACTAATATGGAAATTTACTCCTTTCAAAACTAATGGAAACAATATATTATGAGTCTAACATGCTTAGAAGATTTCTTGAAAAGATTGTGGCACCAATGAACTAATAGTAAGTTTACTAGTTGATTTATGGTATACAATGACAACCAAGGTCATATTCTTTTGCATAGAGGAAAAGAAATGAGATCAAAAGCAAAACTAAGCACTACAGAATAGTGCTTTTACCATAAGCTAAGCAGATCAAAATGAAGGTTTGGAGCATAAACATGGAAATAAGCTAATCAAAGATTAACATAATGAAAATAAACATGGACCATAGTGGTTTCTTTAGCACTAGGGCTAGATTCATTAAAAGTGCTTTAAGAAAAATTACGCTGTGCTTCAACATCTATTGAAATTGTCATCGATATGTGCAAACCCTTAAGAAATCAGTAGTTGAACCCTATCTCAAGTCTGAGTATCCTAAATTGTACAATAAGTCGATAAGGCTAGTAATAATAAAAGATTATGAAATTTAATAAATTAAATATAACATCGATAATAAAACCTTAAGAATTGATTGAAACCCTAAATCGTGTACTAAAACCCTAAAACTGATTTACACACCAAAATTGACTCCGAATTTGTCCGAAACCCTAAAATTATAAACATAAGCCTATAAAATAGTTAAATATTACTCGATAGTGATATAATCATAGTTAACTATAATTTTCAACTAAATCGCCTATTCGCATGAAATTTTAACAAAATTACTACACTAGCTTGTAAAAGTTATAATTGTAACAGATACCAATTAAATTGATAAATTTTCACAAAAATTTAAAAATTAATTTATGATGAGTATTGTTATAATTTATATATTTAGAAAAATTACATATATTTATTATTAATTTTTATTTTCTTTCCCTTTCTTTTTCTTTTTTTTCTCTTTTCTTTCTTTTCTTCTTTTCCATTGCTGCTATGTTCTGAAAATGGAAATCAAACAAGCAGCCCACGTGCTGTAAAACAAATTGGCAAGTGTTATGTTATAAAGGAAGAAAAAATTACAAATGATTAACTTTGTCCTATGCTCATAAATGAAGAGATTAGGATAGGATTTAGCTTATCTTTTTTTTTTTTTATTTGCTACACACATCTAAATAAGAGAAAGAAACAAAATCTAGAAAAAAAAAATTCAAAAAGTGAAAACCAAAACCTGGAAGCAAAAACGGGAGGAGAAGAAGAAAAAGAAGGAAGGAAAAGAAGAAAAAGAAGAAGGAAGAAAAGAAGAAGAAAAAAATTAAAAGAAATAGGTAAGTCAATTATATTTTAAGTATAGTTATATATTATATAGTATATACATGTATAAATATAGTATTTGTATGATGTTTTTAAAAATATAACATTGCTAGTACATGTATATATGCATAAATACTTAGATTGAATTATATATGTATGTATAAGGCTATGTATGTATACATGTATGTACATAGGTATATTATATGGAAGGGTTATGTATTATGTATTTTTTTAAGAATACATATAATTAGTATTAAGTATTTTACAAAATAACTATAGTATATATATATGTGTGTGTGTGTGTGTGTGTGTGTGTGTGTGTGTACCCGTGAAATGTATATATAGTGATGTATACATGTATAATTATTTTTCGTATATATATATACATAAATATGTAGACGTGTAGTATATAAGTAGTGGTATATTTCTATAAGTGGTAATATATGTATATAGGACATATATATATATAATATAGAGTATATATTGTGGTTTACCGCATATACCATATAATACATGTATAATATATAGTATACATATTTTATAACAAATACTATGTAAATATACATACACCGAATATATAAAACATGAATAGGTATTTGTATATTATTTGTATATTATTTGTATATATATATATATATATATTCGGTATTTATATACACATGTAAAACTTATATGTATAAATACAAATACATGAATATATGAATATGTATATAAGAGTATGTTTGTTTTCAATAAATATATATACATACATATGGCGTATAACATTTAGTATATATATGTAGTATACCGAAAATATATATGTAATATAACAATATCTATTTATATACCGCATATATATGTAATATAATAATATCTATAAACTAAAATAAATTTATAATTATGTAAGGAATAGGCATATATATATATATTAACGTAAATTAAGGATTTTTCAATAAGATAAAATTATAAAATATATTATAAGTCTATATTTATATATATATATGTATAAACTGTGAAATATAGATAAATAATAAGAAAATAAGAAATAATAAAAATAATAATGGCAATAATAATAATAGTAAATATCGTAATAAAGCTAAAATCTCAAAAATAGGAAAAGTATGCTCAAAACAATAAAAATATCAAATATATGGTTTAAATAATTATTACATCGTAAATATATTAAGAGAAGGTGAAAATTAATATTTTATAATTTTTAAACTTAAAAAGTAAATTTTGTGATATTTTTATATCACAATTTAAACTGCGAGTCACAATGTCTAAAACGGACGCCATTACGAGAAAATACGCTTGAAAATGATCAAAATGGACTATAAGTTCATAACAATCCGAGCTAAAACGACAAAGTTACATGTGATTCGATAAAAAGCTCGAATCGGCAATTTCACATAACTTAGTGAAAATAGACCTTACAAATTATGATACTAGTTAGCTTTAAATTCCCAAACTTACAAATTTCTATTATTCTCAAGTGATTTTGATATAGACCTTAAGCTGCCACCAGAGTACTACGACCCTTGAGTTAGCCATGACTGGGTGAGTTTTTTCTAATGATTCTATACTTGTTTGTGTTTGTAGTTAGTGAATATAAGTTATGATTTATAAATGAATGTGTATGGGTTGGGTTATGCTTGTGCATGATAATTGTTGTTGATGGTGAATTTACTTTAAACTTCAATAATATAATGATTGTTGCATGGTAGATTCACTAAGAATTGATTATTTGTGACTTTGAATTATCACTGAATAAATAAGACTTAATTTTATTCGACTAGAAAAAGTTAACTTAGATCATGCATAAATCATGCACTATATAACTAATTCCGGTAGTCAGATTACACGAAAGTAGCGAGAGGCCATATGTGGGTTGATTATTGATTGTGATAGATTTCATACGGTTCGCACATGCGATATGACCTTACCTTGGCCCGTAGGATGACTAGGCATTGGAGGCGCTAACCGCCTAGCTAAGGGTCGAGTTTAGAGGCCTTCGTTTAGGGGTGAGTGAAGGCTGTGTGAACCTACTCACAATCATATATAGAACTCGTTTTGATAAAACTGATAATAGATATACCATTACCTTTTGATTACGAAACATGGAGTTTCGTTATGAAATAAGTTCTAATATGATACCCGGATCTGACTGTACCGATGAATCTCTAACCCTGACTTCGGAGGGCGTTAAATTTGAGTTGCATGCAGTACTTGGTCACCTGCATGTATTTTTTTGGCATACTTGTTTGTCATGCATTCATTTGGTTGAACTTAACTATTATATAACTTGATTGCTATATGGTTAAGGGAAATTATCCCACTAAGCTAGTTAGCTTATACCCTTGTAATATTTTCTCGCAGGTTGATCTTTTTGTGGAGTCAAGCTGTCGCATGCCTAAGGTTAGTTTTCTATACGGGGTCAGTGTAGGAGCTGGATGTGATCAGAGAGTATTTTGATAGTTTATAAATCTGAATATGTAATTGTTGTACTGGTTTAACTTAAGATACGTTTCAGACTTTGTATCTGTAAACTTTTATACAAATGGACCATGTGTTATGTTTTTATAATTTTATTATTTATCATAAAATGATATTGCTTAAGCTTGTGCACTCTTGGTAGTTAATAGCAGTTGTAGTCTTATGTATCGTATAAAAGGGTCATCGATTGTAAGGGAATTCAATCTACAATCCTTTATACGGTATACGCCGATTGCCACGATTAGCCCTCTCACGTTGTAACAATATATGTGGAGCCTAATTTTTTCCTAATTTTATTTTTTCATAACTTGATTAGTATTAAACCCTAACCCATTTAGTACTAACTCTTAACTAAGAATTAAGAAAATCTTGGTTTTTATTTTAAAATTTATTTTGAAGTCACTAGGGTTAGGTTAAATTGATTGAGTGAACTGATTTAACCTAGCTACTGGTCTACTTGAAAAAACCAATTTTAAGAAAAAAAGTTTTGAAAACCAAAGAGTTTTTAGTTCGAGTGCTAACTTTTGTAAATCCTTAACAGGTACCATTACTAGCTTTCTAAATTTAGGTTTACTTTTCAAAATACCCTTTAGGGAATTTAACTAATTCACAAGTAAAAGATAACATCTATGGAAAAATTGCCTAAAATGGGAAAAACAATTTTTTTTTTCATATTTTAAGTCACATTTTTTTTTTCATATTTTAAGTCACCTTGTAATTGTTAAGAGTACCTATATACCCATTATTTGGGATCAAACTTCCATAGTTTGTCATGAAAATTTTACATGAGTAGGTTGATTTTAATTTCTAAAAAAAAATGTCTAATTTATGTTTTTATCCAATTTGAATTATTTAAGGAAAACTTTCTAAACGGATCCTGAATTGATTTATTTATTTTTAAAAATACTAAAAATTCCTAATTTTGGAAAAAGGTTAGTTTGTGTTACTTATTTAAAAAATAGATTTTTCTAAGTTGTAAAATATTTTTTTCTAATTTTTATTATTATTTCTTTTTTCATTTTATCTTACTTTATCTTGTATTGGTGTGCAAAAAGAAAAAAGAAAAAATAAACCAAGATCTTTTCCTTTTTTCTTCTCTTTTTTATTACATTTACATTAGAGATAAATAAATAAATTGAATCAAAATACCAAAACAACCAAATTCTAAGTAAAGGCAGCTTTAGACTAGATCAGCAAGGCACGAGTTAGATGAGTTAGGTCTGAAGCTCCACATAGGTCATAAATAGTAGCGGTTGCAAGAGGCTTCTCCAATCGATTGAAGTGCCAAAATGAAGTGGTGAAGACGATTTCATGATTATTTTATTGGACAATGGGGAGCTAAGTTTGATGCCTCAATGAAAGGAGCTTAGCTTGGTGGTTTTTGAAGTTAAGGAGGCAGTGGTGGTGTTAGTTCAACCGTAGTGGCAGCTATTGGGTGTCAATAGAGAGTTGGGTTAGGGGTTTTGAGGAGTGGAGAGGGGCATAGTGTAGTCATTTTAGCCTCGAGTGGTGGCTAGAATGGTAAGGGAGCAAGGTGCAACAATGGTTAGGGTTCAAGATTTCCTTATGTGGTAGCAAGGCTAAAGAGCACGGTGAGTATCGAAAGAGGTTATAATAGAAAGCTAAGACAAGGGGAAGTTTCTTAGGGGTGGTGAGCTCGCTCAAAAGGCTTCAAGCAGTAATGAAGACTTAGAGAGACTGTGGCATGAGTGTAGAGAGAGAATCATGAGAATTAGAGACAGAGGGTTCAGGAGTGTTGGGGTTCATCGATGGAAAATTCTGATGTGGAATCAATCTTTATGAGTCCCTTTTTATAGCTAAATTGCATGAATTCAACATGGAAAAATCTAGGAACAAATTAAATTCAAAAATTTTTATTTAATGGGTTTGAATGACTTGAACATAAATTGATGTGATTAAGCTAAAATTTTTCATCAAAATGTATCCATATACTTCATTATTTCTTTTTTAGGCCATAAATAGCTTCAAGAATCATCCAGGAGCTTGAATCAAGGGGCTTGAATAGGGAGCTAAAGTTATAGGTCAAAGGTCTATTCGAATCTTTTAAGGCAAATTTAACACAATAAACAAATGAATTCGGATAGGTTATGAGCGCCAATCTGTAGTACTCCATGTGATCTTTATGATTTCACCATTAATTTAGTGAAATCACGAAGAAAACTTGATCAAAAAGGACTTCAAAGTAGACAGGCAAGGCATGTTTTACATAAGAAAGAAAGGGAAAGTCTAGGAAAGGGAAAGAAAAAGGAAAGAAAGAGAGAGAAAGAGCTACTAACATGGCATCACATCAGCCGTACAACCTAACAACGCCATGCCATTTGTCAAACACATGGCAAAGAGACCGACGTGTCATTGTGCCACGTATCAAGATACAAGACACAACACCAGTCAAGGGATGCTAACATGGCGCTGCATGGTGTTACATCAACTCATGGTCACAACTAAGTAGTGCCACATGTCAACAATTAGACAAGTAGCCCAATGACAAGCTAACACATGGTAAGTAAGGTTTTGGAAAAATAAAAGGTACTTTATGCTTAGTACATGATTCAAGCCCAATCTCTCCAAATCATTGATAGTGCAAGTCAGAGTATGTTATCATCAAGCTGTTGGCCTAGGTCGACCTAGGCTAGATTTAAACTTAAACCCAAGCCCAATATACCTCTTTCCTTTTTATTATTTAAGGCTTAAAAAAATACTTAGACTAAAAAAAATCCTATTCTATTTAAACTATCTAAAAATTTTATTATTTTTTTCCTAAATTTTATATTCTTTTGTGATTCTCCTAAATTTTATATTTTTTTATGATTTTCCTAAATTAAGACCCTTTACCTTATTCTAAAAATAAAATCTAAAATTATAGAGTGGTAAAAATGGGTGTCTACAATATGCCTTCATGATATTTATGCTAGTCTGAATATGGTTTTAACCATACTCATAGAATTCAATCCACTCTCACTTTGTGGCTTCTATGATGCATAGGCATTATATGACTAATTACTAATCTACACTTAACTGTTAGTTAATTAAGCTTTGGTACTACTTAATTAACTTAGATAGTATTGAAGTCCAATTCACATTAAGTTCTAATGTTAATACTAGGATTAGACCTAATTCATAAATCTTACATTGAAGAATTAGGAACCTTAAGTTCAATTGAGATTGTCAACAACTAATTAAGGCAATCTAAATCTTACTAGGATAATGTGGAGTAATGACTCAAAGTGTAGGAACAGCTACTTAGCCAGGCATTAACCTAACACTCATGCTAAATCTACATTACTGTTGATTGTCAATTTTTGTCCACTTAACCTGGCAAGCATTGACAACTAAAAGCTTAACTCACCCGTCCATTCGACTACCAATAAACCAAGTAATCCATATTCTCGGTACCTCACCAAGTAATTGACATTTTCGACATCCCACTAAGTAACACAAATCTATTCCTAATTTGAATTCTGGTTCATGGCACGAATAGTTATTGCAAGCACTGTTATATTACATAACTGCCTGATTTCCATATATTTCAAGGAAAGTGTCTAATCATGAGGCTTCTACGTATCTTAACGGTTGTTCCAATAATTGTTGTTTCAGACATGATAAGTCCTTTATAAATATGAGAAAGAAACTCTATAAGGACATCTGATATCTGATAACCACTTACTTTACTTTCCTGACTGCTGCCTATTGACTTAAGCATCAAAATGACTACACTAAACTAGCCTTAATACCGAGAATTTTCTTGTCTTTGCAGAATATTTCCAACTCCCAAAAATCACCAACAACAATTACCATTGAACTAGAAAAATTATAATATTCACACATAAAAACAATATCAAGATTTCAACATTAATGATATCAGTTATGACATTTATACACAATCTCGAAAGCATTTGTAAGCTCATACAAGTATAATCATGGAAAATAACTTAATAAACTTACAAGATATGATTATACTTAAAAATAAAGCATATAAGATAGAGAATAAGAGTTTATTAACACAAAACCAAGGTTTCCAAGCTAATGTTTACAAAACCACTCTTAAAACACCCAAATCCTCCATGTTCAAGCTTCAGTCCACTATTGAAGCTTATAAAATCACTAAAATTTACTATGAACTTACGCAACTACTAACATAAAACAAGAAATTGCAAAAGAAATTGAAAGATGACACTAAAAATGGTGCTAGATAAGTAATGGAACTACAAGCTTATGTGATAATGGCTAAAATCCTAAACCTTACTTACCCCCTTTCCACCAAATGAAGAAGATGAACAAGAATTTATAGCAAGGTGACAATCGAAAGGATGGTAGGGAAGAGGACTGGGACTAATGGCATACATGTCTAACTTTGGTTCTTTGTATCTTTAATGAAACATGCATTCTTGACTACGATTTGATAACATTGGCTTGACAGAAATTATAATATTAGTAGGCCAATATTGTGAGATGAAATTAACCCTTCTTGTTTACACATTGTCAAGAGAGGTGTCGAGCCAGTTCTAAAGTTGGTATCTCATTTTTGTATGTTATCGTGCCAATGATAGATTAAGCTATCCTCTAAACAGTTTTTCTAAACCATGACTTGCAAAGAACTACACCAAAAACTAAGCTTTTCATTTATGATTTGTAACTGCAAGTGTTAATTTGTACAAATACTTAATGTAGGTTTATTGAGCTCAAATTTTAATATCCCTTTTCCTCAATCCAACTTATATTAAATCTAACCCATTTTAATATAAGTTTCTCAACCAAATTAAGAAAACACTCATCTTTCAAGAAAAAGCTTTGTTTTTTTTTAATGTCATCTCCACGTAACTACATCAAGAAAAGAATGGAGTTAAAGTTCATAGGTAGATAAACCCTAACTCTAGCTACTGATCTATAGTTTTCTAAAATATGGTTTTAGAAGAGTGGAAACTGTAGATGGATGGGTTCACGGTTAACTTATCATAACCCATATGGTTTCCACAAAATAAGTTCACAAATTAGAAAATTGAGCCCTTAATTTTTTGTTGGCTTTTCAAAAGGAAAAGAGGTTTGTTATCAAGAAAAGCAGAAAAAAAAGGTTTTTTACATTTTCTAGGGTCGCTCAAAGTGCTTACATATTTGCTTACCAAGATCAAACCTACATAGTTTTGTTTGTATTTTTATAAAAATTTAGTGTGTTAGTCCTTTTTATTTATGAAATCTTCCACTTTAATTTTTTTTTTCCATTTTTTAATTTGCAAGAAAACATTTTGGTCCAATTTTGAAAAATCCTAAGAACTTACTAACTTTAAAAACAAGTAGGTTCAATTTTGATTTATCAAAATATTTTTTCTAAGTGTAAGGAAAACATTTAAAAAAAAAAAAAAAACCTTTTAATTTTGAAAAGATTTCTTTATAGATCATGACAAATCCAAAGAACATCAACATATAGCATATAAGCAAAACATATTAATGTATTCTAACCATCACAATGCTTATATTACAAGTGAATTTAATTACTAACAATCACATATCAAAAAGCATATAAACTTACACCTATACGTATTATAACGACCACATAACATTGAACATTGGAAACTATTAACATATTATTAAACTTAAAGGATTTACTTATGTACAACATTTTATCATAAGCTATTAACACGTCAAATTATGCATACTATAACAAACCACATCCAATCATTAAATCATTATTAAATTTTCATGCCATCCATTGTTCGTTGCAAGGATACCATTTAATTTTACAAACCACAAACATGTTGACCTAGCATATCATTAGAATTTATAAACTATCATATTGAATTTTTCAAGCACAAATTATGAAGCACAAACAAACAATACACACATTAAATTATATGGACTAATCAATGCAAAAGTTACATATCATTAACACATTGTCAAATTTATCGATATATTATAAGTCAACAATCAACATATATTGCTACGTCTATCAAATTATCATATTATATTATACAAACTACTAACTACCACGTTATGAAAATACAAGACCATATACACCACATACTATATATTACAAATTACCAATTTAATAACGTCACCGATTACTATATCATTACAAAATTACAATTAACCATTATATTACAAGTTTATTAATAAATATGAAATTAGAAAATTTCAATTATATACATATTATAATTTATAACATAGTATTTACATATATGTCATCTCATGAATTATAACACATATACATATTAGCAAATGGTACAAATTATAACATTATCAACATGTTACTAACACATTATCAATTAATTCATTAACAAACTTTTTTATCACAACCTATATCATATTACATCAAATACATAAATTACATATTTTGATTTAATAAATCATCAATATAAGACCATACAACATCATACAAACAACTTATCTAAAAAAATCCTTGTAGACACATAATTTTTGCCCCCCTTTTTATTTTTCAAATTAGGTTATAGTGTCCTAAATTAGAAAAAATTCAAAAAATTAGGAAATTAAAGAAAACAAAAAAAAATTATGAAATTTTAAAAAAATAAGAATTATAGAAAAATTTTAAAAATTCAAAAATAAGAAAAAGCACAAAAAATAATCAATTTTAAAGAAAAGTACCAAAAATAGGAAGTGTAGAAAGAAACCTTAAAAAATAAAATGTTTAGAAAATAAATTTTAAAAATTTAGAAAATTGAAAAATTACAAAAAAATTAGAAAAGTTGAAAAAAAGAAAAGATTTTAGAAAATAACACGTTATTAGAATAAATTTTTAATTTTAATTTTTGTTTAGAAGTTAGGCCATTAAACCAAGACTTAGATTTAAATCTAACTTAAGCTAACCAAGTCTATATATACAATTTGATTACACATATAAACAAAGCACAAGCCAACGGCCTAATAGTTAAACACATGGATATAGCAATGGGTATTGAGCATGAGGTCTTGGGTTTGAGTCTTAGAGGAGGCATACAAAGTTTTTATTTTTTTTTTTTTCAACACATCAGATACTACTACGTGTCAGGATATGATTGTGCTACATGTCAGGACACGTGGCATGTCAGGATTGGACGAAATGCTAACGTGGCACTACGTGTCAACCACGTAGCATGCTAAATCAACCACTATGTGTCACGTAATGACACGTGGCATGTCGGGGTTAGTCGGCACTATTGATGTGGCGCCACGTCAACCCATTTTTCCCTCCCTTTCTTTCCTTTTCCTTTCATTTCCCCCGATTTCCCTTCTCTTTCCTATGGTTTCCTTCCTTTTCCCTAAACTTTCTCATGTGGAGCCTAGCTAGTCAGCCCACTTTTTCATCATTTTTGACCCCCTTCGAGCTGCAATTTCATCAAATTAATGGCAAAATTGCAAACTATGCATGGCCTACTAAGAATTGAGATCGAAAACACATCCAAATTCAGCCTTTGCAAGGATTAAATGGGTCTTGAAAATTCGAAAAAAACATAAAATTCGGAAATTTTCAATCATTTCAATTTTGATTTTCCTCGCTTATAAATGGGTCTTGAAAATTC
Organism: Lumnitzera littorea; assembly: GCA_024138015.1. Classification (NCBI taxonomy): domain Eukaryota; kingdom Viridiplantae; phylum Streptophyta; class Magnoliopsida; order Myrtales; family Combretaceae; genus Lumnitzera; species Lumnitzera littorea. Next base: position 65,927,502 of record JAMXBB010000012.1, on the reverse strand, counting down.
GAAAAAAACATAAAATTCGGAAATTTTCAATCATTTCAATTTTGATTTTCCTCGCTTATTAAGGTAATCTTATGTATAAAAGGAGCTTCAAGGAGTTCAAACAAACATACATAAGCTTCAAAATCAACTCCCATGCTCTCTCTCTCTCTCTCGCAGCCTTTTTTTCTCTCTAACCCTCACTCTCTCTCTTCAAATCCCTCTCTCTATCCGATCCCAAGCCAAACCACCCCCATAGTCAAGCTTCTTATAGCTCAAGCTCCCCAACTTAATATCTTTCAACCTCTACCATGGCCCATAGCATTGGCCATGAACAACCACCACCGAAAAACTTAACCACCACACTCCCTTCTCTTAAACCACAACCACCACTACTTCTCGCTCTAAACTAAACCTATAGTGAAGCTTCCCTTGCTCCTTAACCCTAGACCCATTACGTCGCTTACGCCCAATAACCCTTAACAGCACTACCCGAACACCACCATAACCACCACCTCGTACCACCTTCTAAACCCAATAAAAAGTTCATGAAAATGCCCTTCCCCACTTAATTTAGTATACGAATCAGCCTAAAGCATGCCTTATTGCGGCGATTGAAGAGGAACCTAAAGATCTTACCTAACCCGGAGATTTAACCCGTGACTAAATCCGAGACCAAACCAACCCGCATCCGACCCGACCTACGCCTCTAAGATCCCTTCTTGGTGCGATTCTTTTTCAAATTGATTTTTTTTTATTTATTTATTTGCTTGCTTATAATGTAAATGTAATAAAGAAAAAGAAAAAGAAAAAAGAAAGAAGAAAAAGCAAAAAAGAAGGAAAAGAATAAAAGGAGTGTTTTATTTTTGTTTCAAATTTCAACCAAATAGTAATAATAATAATAATAATAATAACAAAATAATGATAATAATAATAATAAAAAGTAGAGGAATAAATAATAAAATTGTTTTATCACCTAGAAAATTGATTTTCGAAAAATAAAATAAAAATAAATCAACCATTTTTCAAATTAATTCATTTAGAATTTCCAAGAATAAAATTCAATTTAAGACCGTTAGAAAATTTCTTCAAATAGATCAAAATGGGTAAAAACGTAAACTCAACCATTTTTTCAAAAATTAAAATTAATCACCCACTAAAGTTTTCATAAAAGAACTACATACATCTGATCCCGAACAGCGAGTATGTAGGCATATACAAGGTGACAATAAAAATTAAAAAATCTAGTTTCCCTTTTTCTTTAGTCTAGATTATTTTATTTATCAAATTAGAGTAACCAATAATCAAGTTTTGTATTTCAAAATTAAAAGGTGATTTTTAAGTTTAATTCTAATTTTAGAAAGCCAATAGTACCCATAAAGGTTTAAAATTCCTAACCTTCAGACCTAAATCTCTGGTTTTTAAAAATCGTTTTTATAAGATTGGTTTTAATCGTTAGACTAGTGACTAAGTTATAACCAATTCATCTAATTGGTTATAACTTAACTATTTTTCCCAACTTTAATCAGGTGGTGACTCTAAAATTGTTTTCAAAATAAAAAGAAGCGATTTTCTTTAAACCCTAATCGAAGGCCAGTATTAAATGGGTAGGGTTTAATACTGATTTGTTTAAAGAAGACCTAATTTTATAAAAAGAACTGGAAGGGTGAAAAACTATGCTCAACAACTTGGCGAGTCCATTGGGGACCGTCAAGAGGGTTAACCATTCGACTTTCTAAAATTAAAATAAATCCCTAAAAACCAACTTTATGTAATTTATTTACTCATTCATCCTTTGTTTATACCATAGTTGTACTAACATTTTCTTTATAGGTTTAGTTTTATTTATTTAGTTTAGGAAGAATTTATTTTATGCCCCATAAACACATGATAGATACGGTCAAACTCAGACCATCTTAGGACCTTAGGATAGGGTGCCATTGTGTAGGCTTCGAGTGCTACGGTGTAACTATCGCTCGAGATTGATTAAGCTATCCCCACTTAAGCTTGATGTGACCAATGAAAGTGTTCTTTAACAAGTAAGGTCGCACAAGCTTAAGAACCTGTAGAACCTACCCTTTATGCATTTACAACATCTAGAATAGATGAATAATCAAGCAAGATGGAAATAAAAAAAATGGCTTGGAGTTTTCTTGATTTCCTTTATAATTTTCATGTATTGTAAATGTAGAATTGCTATAAATAGGTTTTGTTGTTATCAGACAATCTTGTAAAATAGTTTCTCTTTTGTAAACCAGAAATGGCTTATTCATCATCTAACTCTATCTACTTCAAGGAAAAATTTGTAAGCAAGCCCATCTACCCTAAACCCATCTTGGACCAATGGTTACGGCACTTCAATCCAAGGGAATAAAAGAACATCTTCAATAAGATCAGCCCCATTCTATCACTTCCTAAAGTAAAGATGGAGATTAATTTGATTAGGGCTTTAACCAGCTTTTAGGAACCTGAAGAAGTGGCTTTTCGAATTGGGCCCCACTTGATTAGCCCAACACTTAAAGAATACATCCACTTACTCCAAGCCCCTTCTTTAGAAAGCATATACACCCCAAATTTGGAAATGGATCCTCTAAATGCCTTCTCAAGATGCTTGGGTATTAGAAAAATGGAAGTGAACAAAGCCCTCAGAAGCTGTAACAGTACCTGCATCAAACTGGAGGACTTAAAAGCATGGTTCACCATTAAACCTAAATCCAACCAACAGGGTATCTTCTATGGCAATCTCAAAGCTTAGGGACAAAACAAAATAAAAGCCTTTATCCTGGCTGCATTCGGGACCCTCCTATTCCCTAATGGAAAGTTCCTCATACATTTCATGGTCGTTGAGTTGGTGAGCCAATTTCTTAAAGGCAAATCATATGTCCCAGCCCTCCTTGTAGAACAAATTAGAAGCCTTAGTATTTTGATAGAAAAGAATGATGGCACAATAGAGACCATTATGGCATTACTGACAATATGGTTCATGAGCTACATGAAATGTAATAGGCTTGACCTACTCCGAGGAGAGTTTACTCACAACATCAATCTAATTGATTCATTCATCGATAAGGTCCATCTCCCAAAAGGAAAAACCACATACTGTTGGGTAAAAGTATTGAGAAATTTCCAAGTTGCTGATATCCTATGAACAGCAAGATGGAGTAACTTCAAAAGGGTAGTCCTAGTTTGCAAAAATTATCAAGCAATACCCCTAATCGGGATGAAGTTATGCACAGGTTATTACCCTAACAACATGATTAGACAATTTGAAGGCATCCAAGATATAATCTATAGACCTCCATTGGATATCATGACCTAGGATTACGAAAATTTTCAAATTTCACTGCCACAGAAAATGTCCAAACTCAAGGCAATCAAATAGTTATGGGAAACAAAGACTATCAGCCCAAACATCGATTTAGGAGAATGGTTAGGAGAAGGATACAAGCATCAAGTTATCAAAGAATACTTATATGATCAACTCCATGAGGCTAGGGAGATTTAGTATTGAGCACCAAAGGTCATCCAACCGGCAGTAGCTGAACCAGATCTTGAAGTCAAGACCTATATTGACTAAGTACAAGCTCAAGTAAAAATAATCTATGAAGAACGAAACATGTAGAAGGATCTCTTTCGGGAATCGAAACAACATTCTATGGCCTTAGAACATCAATTGAAGATGACCTAAAAGAAGCTCAAAGAATTTAAAGAAATGGAAGAGCCCAATTCAAGAAAAAAGGAAGGGAACACCAGCAAGGTCTAGTAAGCAGAAAAGGAGAGCGCCCGTCAAACGCCAGAAGAACATTCAAAGATAAGAATAATCTTTTTGAATGTATTTTCTTTTTTTCAAATAATGTAAAAGGAAAACTCCAAAAAGCCACAAAAAAATAAATAAAATTACCATCTTGCTGGTTATTAGTCAATCCTACCTCTCTGCATCTGTGTTCCATGCATTTCTTAGTTTCTCATTTATCCTTTTTAAAATATTGGTGTACTAACTTATTGAAAAGTAATCTTATCCGAGTCACCAAGATAGCTCCTAAACATCAAACTTTTTAAAGAAGTCCTATCAGAACTCGCTTAAAAACCAGAATGGCTAACCAAGGAAACAATAACAACAACAACAACAACAATGGTAATGGCAAACCCGAGGTTATTGACTCCACTAAGTTAAGGTTCTACTCTTTGGAACAAACAATGGGAAAGATTGCAAATCAACTAAGCTTTCCTGCTAATAGCATCTCTTTGCTTAAGTCTACAGCTCCATCAAATGAAGAGAGTTTCAAAGCCGGATATGGAAAGAATACTGATGCCCTATCCCTCGAAAGAGAAGAAGGCTACCTTAAAGTCAATCAGGGCTCTGAATCCTTTGAAATAGAAGGGGTATTTCCAAAGGCCAACCCAGTTTTTGAGCCGAACACTTATTCATTCCCAATCAACCCAAAGTCTAAAGCTAACCAAGACAGATTAAAAGAGCTTAAGAATCGGCTAACTCAACAAATTATAGAAAAAATGAAAATTCTCGAGGGGTATGATGGATTCAAGCACACCGGCATAACAAACTTCTCTACCTATGATTGTGGAAGCTTCCCGGAAAAGTTCAAAGTACTCGACTTTGAAAAATACAATGGGATTGGATGTCCCAAGCTGCACACTCGACTATATGTACACAAGATGGGCAAATATGTACAGTATGACCAGCTCATGGTCCAAACCATTCAAGACAGCCTAACTAACCCTACCTTGACCTAGTATACCCAGTTGGACCTGAATCAGGTGAATACATGAGAGAAGCTAGCCAAAGCATTCTATGAGCAATATAGATCTAATGTCAAAGTAGTGCCAAACATGATGGATTTGGTTGCCCTAAGAAAGAGGCACAATGAATCCTTCAAAGAATATGCCCAAAGGTGGAGGTCCCTAGTTGCAAGGGTATCTACCCCCGTAACTGAGAAAGAGCTGACCATAACTTTTATTAACACTCTTAAGAGGCCATATTTTGCTCACCTGATCGAACAAGCCTCTTCTAGCTTTGCAGAAGTGGTGGTAGCGGGGTGTCGAATTGAAAGTGACGTTTCCTCTAGTAAGCTGCAAGAGACAGTAGATAGAAGACTACCCTCTGCTAAACCCACCGCCAGCAAGCCTAGAGAAGCTACTGTCAGCATGGTTAATTCAAATGCTAAGCCTAACTCCTGAGTCTCTTTCAAGGCAAATCCCCCACCAGCTCAACAATAATACAGAAGCCAACTATAGGTTAGTAAAACCCCGAGGTAGTTCGCCAGAATACCCATTCCACTCAGTTAGGTACTTGAAAAGCTAAGGAAAGATAACTACTCCACTCTAAAGCTCTAAGTGAAAGGTATAGGCCAAGATTTTTTTATCCTAATGTAAGATGTGAGTATCATCTAGGGCAAGTGGGCCATTCAATAACTCATGCTAGAAGTTGAAAAACAAAATCCAAGACTTAATTGGTGAAGGTACAGTATAATTGGATTTTGTTGAGGCTCCTACTCTAAACGTCAACAACAACACCTTGCCAAACCATAAGACGATCATCAATATGATATCTGACCACTCAAAGCCTGCCATCAACATGATTAGTCCCAACCAAGAACCTAAGGTTTATAAATTCTACAAAAAAGAAGAGAAGTAAATTTCACAAACTAAAAGGTACACCTTCTATGTGCCTATAGCCCCAAAAAATTATAAAACTACCCCTTTCAACTACTAAGCAATAAACCAGGGGCAATGAACAAGCTGAGAATGAAAAAGGATTGATCGCCTTCACCAAGATTATCAAGTCTAGCAAGTATAAAATAATGGATCAACTCACTAAGACTCCAGTACAAATATCCCTCATGAGTCTACTAATGGCATGAGACCCATATTGAGAAGCTTTGTTTAGAATGCTAAAGGAAGTCAAAGTCCTTCGTGAAATCTCAGTTGAAAGGATTAGCTCCGTCACCAATTCCATCCTCACTATGGATCAAATTTCCTTCTCCGTTGAGGAACTAGGTGAAAAAGTTAACCAGCACATAAAGCCTCTGTTCATAATAGTGAGGATAAATAACATCATCGCAACAAGAGTCCTCATCGACAACAGGTCATCTCTAAATGTCTGTCCTCTAGCTACCCTGGATCTATTGGGCACCGATACAACTGCTATCAAACTGAGTTCAACAACAGTAAGAGCTTTTGACGAATCTAAGAGAGAAATAATAGGGGATATCGACTTACCAGTTGATATCAACCCACAAACATTCAACATCCCATTCCAGGTTTTGGACATTCTAAGGACCTTCAATCTATTATTGGGAAGGCCTTAGATACATTCAGCAAGGGCCATACCGTTAACTCTTCACCAAAAAGTTAAGTTCATCTCCAACAGCTAAGTCATCACAATTTTAAGTGACCAAGATTATGAAATCTATAAAGAGACGGCCATACCCTATATTGGTATAGAAGAACAAGAGGACTTTGGACTCTAAATGTTTGATTAGATGTGCAAGATCACCAATCAACAGAAGGATGGGAGACCAAAATTCAAAGAAGGCCAATTTGGGACCTATGGGCTAAGATACATTCCGACTCCGATGGAAGAGTTACAAAGAGTTCAAACCAAGGGCAGAAAAGGTGATAGGTTTTATTACACTCTAATGAACTTCCCTCCATTATCAGAAACTTTCATCCAGGCTAAAGCCTAGAACTCAAAGCCCACCAAAGAAGACACTTCCAACAAAAATGAAGGGGGGCTGGCCTATCCAACAAATCCCAGCACTTGACTAATTGGTTCTCCATCCCTATAAATAGCAATAAGTCTTCCCTAAGGTAATGAATGAATCGCAATCTAGTGTTTTATGGAATTTTGTAATAAATTACCTCTGTTCTTAAAATGATTGTACCTAAAAGAGAGTTCCCCTAAATAAAATCAGTTTATTTTCCCTTTACTCTTACCTTACTTACACTCTTCCTTTTACATACTTTTCTTTTTCTCCAAATCTAACGATCCAAATAAAGGCCATAGATATCTCGCGTAGATAAGTGATGAAAATATTGATATCACTTTCGGCCCTATTGGGTTAGTCATCAAGAGTGATGTCAATGACCATAATGACATACAAAAAAGCTAGCAAAAACATGAAATGAGTAGAATTTCCATTGATGAGTCAATTGAGATAATTAATGTCAGGAACAATGACAACCCTAAGGTATTGAAGATTGGGGGAAATTTGAAAGAAGATCAAATGGTAGAGATAACCACATTACTATCTGAATACCAAGACGTATTCACATGGTCTTATGAAGATATGCCCGGGTTAGATCCGTTGATCGTAGTCTATCGTTTACCCATACGAAAGGATATCAAACCTATCAAACCTAAGAAATAAAAGTTAAGAAGATTCTGATCGGATGTTCAATTGAAAATCAAGGAAGGAGTTAGAAAATTACTGGAGGTCAGTTTTATCGAGGTATTTGATTATCCCGAGTAGGTAGCTAACATCATGCTTGTAACAAAGAAGAATGGAAAAGTGAGAATGTGTGTAGACTTTCGAGACCTTAATCAAGCAACGCCTAAAGATAATTTCCCTTTGGCCCATATCAATGTCTTGGTCAATAACACAGTTGGAAACCATATTTTCTCTTTCATGGATGGATTTTCTGGGTATAATGAAATTCAAATGACTAAAGAAGATAAAGCCAAGACAACGTTCATCACAACTTATGGCACATTTTGCTATAAAGTAATGCCTTTCAAACTCAAAAATGCCGAAGCAACTCATCAAAGGGCCATGGTAGCAATCTTTCATTACATGATGCATATAGAGGTTGAAGTATACGTTGATGATATGATTGCTAAGTCTAAGGAAGGAGAAAGTCATGTGGAAAGTCTGAGGAGATTGTTTGATATGTTAAGAAAATTCTAACTAAAGCTCAACCCAAAGAAATGTACTTTCGGAGTGACTTCAGGGAAATTATTAGGTTTTATAATCAACCAAAGGGGCATCGAAGTGGACCTTGATAAAGTCAAAGTGATAGTTGACCTACCCTCTCCACGCACACTCAAATAAATCAGAGGTTTCTTAGGCCATTTAAACTATATAGCCTAATTCATATCCCAACTCACAAACAAGTGCCGTCTCTTGTTTAAGTTGTTAAAAAAGAATGCTAGGATTAACTGGGACAAAGAGTGCGAGCAAGCCTTTACATCAATCAAAGAATAACTCATGAACCCTCCAAAACTGGTAGCTCAAAAACCTAGGAAGCTGTTGTTCCTATATTTGACAATGTTACCAAAGTCCATAAGATGCATGCTCGACCAAAAAGATGAGGAAGGAAAGGAACGGGATGTATACTACTTGAGCGAGAAATTCACTAAAGGGGAGCAGAGATATTCAGAAATTGAAATAACTTGTTGCATCAGCTCAGACAATATACACTCTACTACCAGGTTAAATTGTTGACTCAACACAATCCCCTGAAGTATTTGGCAAACAAACCAACCCTAATTGGTAAAATCTCAAAGTAGCAAATGTTGCTATCAGAGTTTTACATTACATACATGAACCAAAATTCGATCAAGGAGCAAGCTCTAGCAGATCAATTAGCAGAAAATCCCTCCGATAGCACTCCCCAAGAAGTACAAGTCAATTTCCCTAACGAGGATGTCTTAGCAGTTAAGGGAAACTCTAATAAAGGAGAAGATGACGAGCCACCAAAATAGAAAATGTTCTTCGATGGCGCAGTTAACGTGTCTGGGTGTAGAATTAGGGCAATACTAATATCCCCTAAAGGTACTCAATACCCTATGGCCATGAGGCTCATTTTCCCATACACTAATAATATCGCTGAGTATGAAGCATGCATCATGGGACTCAAGATGGCCCTAAATAAAGACATTCAAGAATTAGAAGTGTATGGGAACTCTTCACTCATTATTAGCCAAGCCTGGGGAGAGCATAAGACTAAAGATCCTAAACTGGTGCCTATCACCAGCACTTGATTGAATTGGTGGAGAATTTCAAAGAAATCACCTTCAATCATGTACCGACGACTCAAAATCAATTTGTTGATGCCTTAGCTACACTAGCATCTATGATCCAAATATCTAGTGGAGTCGAGATTCAGCCTCTTACTATTGAAATTGAAGACAAGCCTACCTTCTGCCTAACAATTGAGGGTAAGAATGACCAGAAACCATTGTACCATGATGTTAAGACATTCCTATAACAAGGCAGGTACCCTGAAGAGGCCGAGAAAAGGGATAGAAAGATGATTAGGAGATTAGCCACTCAATTCTTAGTAAGCGAGTGCACCTTATACCAACGCTCATTTGACAGTACACTCTTAAGGTATGTGGATGACAAAGAGGCTGAGAAGTTAATGAAAGAAGTGCATAAAGGAGTATGTAGCCCTCACATGAATGGAAACATGCTGGCAAAGAAAATTATGAGGCTAAGGTGTTATTGGTCAACAATAGAAAGTGATAGCATCAAATACGTTAGGCATTCTCACTTATGCCATGTTTATGCAAATAAGATAAACGCCCTGCCTCAAGAATTACATGCCCTCTCAATTCCATGGCCTTTCTCAATATGGGGCATAGATATCTTTGGCCTAATCACTCCAAAAGCATCCAATGGGCATCACTTCATACTAGTCACCATTGACTACTTTCGCAAATGGGTTGAAACTTCGTCTTACTTGAGCGTTACTAAAGGGGTCATAGTTAAGTTCATCAAAAGAGACATTTTGACCCGATACTCTGGAAATAATCATCACTAACAATGGTACCAATCTTAACAACAAGCTTATGTTAGAATTGTGCCGACAGTTCCGGATCATTCACAAGAACTCTACTCCTTATCGACCCCCCAAATGAATGGAGCCATTAAAGCAACCAACAAAAATCTCAAAAGAATCATTGAAAAAATGGCTGTCACATATAAGGACTTGCATGAGATATTACCCTTCACACTCATGGCCTATCAGACTTCCATCAGAACATCGATTGGGCCAACACCGTATTCTTTAGTATATGGCATTGAAGTAATGTTACCAGTAAAGGTTGAGATCCCATCGCTTAGGGTATTATCAGAAACTCAGTTGGACAAAGCCAATTAGGTAAAGAAACATATCTAACAACTAAATCCGATTGAAGAAAGGAGATTGATAGCCTTGTGTCATAATCGGTGTTATCAACAAAGAATGGCTTAGGCCTTCAACAAAAGGGTACAACCTTGGAACCTCAAAGAAGGAGATTTGGTGTTGAGAAAAGCTCTCCCTAATACACAAGACTCCAAACAAAAATTTGCTCCCAATTACGAAGGTCCTTTTGTCATGAAGCAAGTATTATCGAGAGGGCTTTGATTTTGTCCCAAATGGATGGTCCAAATTTGAGAGACCTTGTAAATGCCAACGTTGTAAAATTGTACCATCCATAAGGAGTCAGTAGAAATTTTACTCAAAACATGAAAATTCCAATCATTTTGAATGTTACTGTAGTCTAATTATCATTGTCTATAAGCAAATTTGGTATCCTTGGCCATTGTCGTCATTGGAATAATCACCCTCTCCATGGAAAGGTCTAATTCCCTTTAATCCATTTAATCAAACCCATACACTGCAAACACAAGCGGAATTAAGGAATGAGATCTAGAACATTGGTAATTAACAAAATTCTTCAAAATACTTTATTACAGATTGATCCCCCTTGATGGGGAGTTTTATTGTCTGTTTTTTCAAGGGAATGCGAAACCCGAGTAAGCAATCACGGCATATGAGAATAAGGCTTTTAGTTCATTAAATTTCCAAAGAGACAAGAACAGTGGGTGGTGAGATCTAGAACATTGGTAATTAACAAAATTCTTTAAAATACTTTAATACAGATTGATCTCCCTCAATGGGGAGTTTTATTATCTATTTTTTCAAGGGAATGCGAAACTTGAGTAAGAAATCATGGCATATGAGAATAAGGCTTTTGGTTCATAAAAGTTCTAAAGAGATAAGAACAGTAGGTGGCTTTCTGTATTGGGTTAATTTCCAAAAGAGTTGGTGAAGTTTCAAACGTTTTGCATCAAGAGCTTCCGAGTTGATAACAAGGGACTAAAACATGAGTCAATGATTTTTTATGGGGCTTTTCAAAAGGGTTTGACAGTTTTGGGTGCTATTGACAAAAACCAAGTAAATACTTCGACACAATGTTAGCACACCAATTTTTGAATCTTACACTTGCATTTAAACCAGTTTTTTACTTCCAACAATCTTTTTTAACCAACCCATAAGGCATTTACTTTCTGCATTTAGTGCTTAGCCAACCTTCGAAGACACAATCTTAACTCGGTTCATCCTTCCAATCCATAGGGCACTTCCCCTAACCAAGTTTCTCTCAAGCAAGCCCATAGGGCACTTCAACTCTGTTCACCAAATTTTTCTTAAGTAAGTCTATAGGGTACTTCCTTTCACCAAGTTTTCTCTTATCAAGCCCGAAGAGCACTTCTCATCATCGGTTTCTTTTGACATAACACCAAGTTTAGCATTGCTAGTCCCCGAGAGACACTTCCACCTAGGTTAGTGAGCCTAATGAGGCACAACCAAGTTTTAGATCTATCATAATTTAGGGTTACTAGTCCCCAAGACACTCCCGCTTAAGTTAGTGAACCTAGTGAGGTACAACTAGGTTTTGGATCGATCCCATTTTAGGGTTACTAGTCCCTAAGAGACGCTCTCGCCTAAGTTAGTGAGCTTAATGAGGCATAACTAGGTTTTAGATCAATCCCAGTTTAATGTTAATAGTCCTCAAGAGACGCTTTCACCTAGGTTAGTGAGCCTAGTGAGGCACAACCAGGTTTTAGATCAATCCCATTTTAGAATTATTAGTCCCTAAGAGATGCTCTCGCTTAAGTTAGTAAGCCTAGTGAGGTACAACTAGGTTTTAGATCGATCCCAATTTAGAGTTGCCTGTCCCTGAAAGATGCTCCCAACTAGGTTAATGAGCCTAGTGAGGTCTAACCAGGTTTTAGATCGATCCCATTTTAAGATTGCTAGTCTCCGAGAGATGCTCCTGCCTAAGTTAGTGAGCCTAGTGAGGCATAACCAAATTTTAGATCGATCCTATTTTAAGGTTACTAATCCTCGAGAGATACCCCCGCCTAAGTTAGTGAGCCTATTGAGGCATGACCTGGTTTTAGACCAATCTTAACATAAGATTGATTGTCCCTTAGAGACACTCAAACCTAGGTTAGTAAGCTTAGAGAAGCACGACCAGGATTCTTTTCTTCATCTAAATCAATTTTAGGATAATTATAGTTGTTTTTCCTAAGGGCAAAAATAGTGTCTGTTTTATCTTTATAGCAAAGTTTCGCTCAAACTTTACCACAAAAAAAGGTAGCTGTAGATACCTAATTTTTGCCTCTCTTTTTATTTTTCAAATTAGGTTATAGGGTCCTAAATTAGAAAAAATTCAAAAAAAAATAGGAAATTAAAGAAAACCCAAAAAATTAAGAAATTTAGAAAAAATAAGAATTATAGAAAAATACAAAAAATTCAAAAATAAGAAAAAGAACAAAAAATAATAAAATTTAAAGAAAAGTACCAAAAATAAGAAGTGTAGAAAGAAATCCTAAAAAATAAAAAGTTTAGAAAATAAATTTTAAAAATTTAGAAAATTAAAAATTACGAAAAAAAATTAGAAAAGTTGAAAAAAAACTAAAAGATTTTAAAAAATAACATATTATTAGGATAGATTTTTAATTTCTATTTTGGTTTAGAAGTTGAGTCAATTAACTTGGGCTTAGATTTAAATCTAACCCAAGCTAACCGAGTCCATATGTATAGTTTGATTATATATATGGATAAGGCACAGGCCAATGGCCTAACAGTTAAGCATATGGACATAGCAATGGGTAATGAGCATGAGGTCTTAGGTTCAAGTCTTAGAGGGGGCATACAAAGTTTTTTATTTTTTTTTTTTCATCACATTAGAGACTACCATGTATCAGGATCCAATTGCGCCATGTATCCTGACTTGTGGCAGGTTGGGATTGGACGAAATGCTGACATCATGTGTCAGCCACGTAACATGTCACATCAGCCACTACGTATCACATAATGACACATGGCATGTTGGGGTTGGTCAATACGACCCACGTTAGCGCCACGTGAACCCATTTTTCCCTTCGTTTCCCCCAATTTCCCTTCTCTTTCCCGCAGTTTCCTTCCTTTTCCCCAAAATTTCTCACGTGAAGCCTAGCTGGTCAGCTATGCATGGCCTACTAAGAATTGAGAGAAAAAACACATCCAGATTCGACCTTCATAAGGATTAAATGGGTCTTGAAAATTCGGAAAAAAACATAAAATTTAGAAATTTTCATTCATTTTAATTTTGACTTTCCTTGCTTACTAGGGTAATCTCGTGTATAAAAGGAGCTTCGGGGAGTTCAAACAAACATACACGAGCTTTAGAATCAACTCCTAAGCTTTCTCTCTCTCTCTCTCTCTCGTAGCCTCTTTTTCTATCTAACCCCCTCTCTCTCTCTCTTCGAATCCCTCTCTCTAACTGATCTCAAGCTAAACCACCCCTATGGCTAAGCTTCCCATAGCTCAAGCTCCCCAACTTAATCTCTTTCAACCTTCACCGTAGCCCATAGCATTGGCTATGAACAACCACCACCGAAATACCTAACTATTACACTCCCCTCTCTCGAACCACCACCGCCGCTACTTCCCGCTCTAAATTGACCCTGTAGCAAAGCTCCCCACACTCCTTAACCCTAGACCCATCACCCTACTTACCCCAATAACCCTCGACGATGCCACCTGAACACCGTTACAACCACCACCTCGCACCACCCTCCAAGCCACCTCCATTCACTACAACATCGAACAAACACCTCCAAACCTAATAAAATGTTCATGAAAAAGCCTTCCCTTACTTAATTCAATGTATAGATCGACTTAAAGCGTGCCTTGTTATGGCTATTGAAGAGGAACCCAAAGATCTAACTCGACCCGGAGATTCGACCTACGACCTAATCCAGCACCCGAACCAACCCACATCTATCTTGACCTACGTGTCCAAGATCCCTTCCTAGTTCAATTCTTTTTCGAATTGATTTTTTTATTTATTTACTTGTTTATAATGTAAATGTAATAAAAAAGAAAAATAAAAAGAAAGAAAAAAAAAGAAGAAAAACCGAAAAAGAAGGAAAAGAAAAAAAGGAGTGTTTTATTTTTATTTTCAAATTTCAACCAATAATAATAATAATAATGATGATGATGATGATGATAAAAATAAAAAGTAGAGGAATAAATAATAAGATTGTTTTATCACCTAGAAAATTGATTTTCAAAAAATAAAATAAAAATAAGTCAACCGTTTTTCAAATTAAATCATTTAGAATTTCCAAGAATAAAATTCAATTTAGGTCCCTTAGAAAATTTCTTCAAATAAATCAAAATAGGTAAAAACGAAAACCTGGCTGTTTTTTCAAAAATTAAAATTAATCACCTACCAAAGTTTTCATAAAAGAACTACGTACGTCTAATCCTAAATAGTGAGTACATAGGCACCTATAGAGTAACGATAAAAATTAAAAAAAAAAAAACTAATTCCCCTTTTTCTTTACTTTAGATTATTTTATTTATCAAATTAAAGTAACTAATAATCAAGTTTTGTCTATCAAAATTAAAAGGTAATTTTTAAGTTTAATTCTAATTTTAGAAAGTCAATGGTACTCATAAGAGTTTAAAATTCCTAACCCCCAGACCTAAATCTCTAGTTTTAAAAATCGTTTTCACAAGATTGGTTTTGATCATTAGACTAGTGGCTAAGTTATAACCAATCCACTCAATTGGTTATAACTGAACTATTTTTCCTGATTCCAGTTGGGTGGCGACTCCAAAGTTGCTTTCAAAATAAAAAGAAATGGTTTTCCTTAAACCCTAATCGAGGGCCAGTATTAAGCAGATAGAGTTTAATACTGGTCAGTTTAAAGAAAACCTAATTTTATAAAAAGAACCGAAAGGGTGAAAAACCAAGCTCGACAACCCTAATGTACAATTGCATCAAACAACTACAACAAAACAAAAACAATCAAGAGGAAGAGATTACCTTGCATACGAATAAATAGGAAGCTACTTAAGGTGGTTAACACTGTTTTTCAATGTGGAAGTGGCCGTTCTTGATTCTCGAGGGTGTGTTGCATAAGAACCTTTAATCAATTTCTAAAAATCCTTAACTAAGACACCTAATTTTCTAGCTACCCAAATACTTCCAAGAACAAACCCTAAAGGAGCATGTCCTTATTCAAACTTAAATTGGATTATTATGGAGCCTTGTTCGATGCAATTACGAGTTGGGTCTTTGATCCTCGGTGAAGAACACTAAGATAATACTCAAGAGGGAGGTGAATTGAATATTAATGATAAACTATGAATTTTCTTAAAAATCTATCTTTAGATACAACAATAGTGAATAAGATTAATAATCAAACAATGATAACAAGTGCAAAAATAAAAGAGATAGGGTAAGAGAGAATCAAGCCATGATATAACGTAGAGTTCAGACCACTCCTTACTCTCTACGAACACCAATGCCACCAACCAAGAACTTCGCACCACTTTTATTAACTACAAAACGACAAAACCACAATGCTTAATCAAGAGCTTACACAACTTAACTATTACACAACAATCACTCAATAGCACTTGAGTACATTCTCTATCTTTTAAGTGTAGTGCCTTTTGCAAATTTGCAAGAGTAAACCCTATCACTGCACTCTTAATTTTCTCTTAAGTGAATAACAAGACAAAGCACAATTTGTAAGAGAATGTTTGGAATTTGTAGTTGAAGATCGGATATCTATTTTTCTTTAACAGGTAATTGGGGTATAAATATGGTTGCATAAATTCTTGCTGTTGTTGTATTAAATGCATCCCAACAACTAGTTTAGGTTGCTACCAATCAATTGCTATGCTAACTACTAACCGATCGGTAGTACAATTTCCTAGCCAACTTCTTCTACCAATTGGTCGCTCTAAGGTACCGCCCAACTTCAGGTAGATCACAAAATGTTCCAATTTAGGGCTCTAGCTACTGATTGATTACCAAGTAATCTACCAATTAGTTAGTGGAACAAAAATCCCATCAATCTCCTTTTCTCGATCAATTGCATTAACATATTGTCCAACATTTCTTCAAAGCACTGATTATAGCAGTATGATTTTCCAGACACCAATCGATCGCTAGGCTTCCTACCGATCAATCGGTAGGCCCATGCTACTTTTGAATATCCCACAGCAATTAATAACACCAAATGAAGCACAAACATAGAGAACATGATAGGAATCAAGGACCGATTACATGCTCCTGAGCCCGAGGGCTCTCTCAAGTCGTTCACCAAGCTGTTTGAGGTGAGTTAAGCACTAAGGAGTAGTGCTTGTTCCAATCCAATCTGCTAAGCTACTTCGCTTTCCATGCCATTTAAGGCATTGCCGAGGCAACTAGCTGACGTGTAGAACCAAACCTTCTGCTATGCAATAATCCAAGCACCAAATCTAAATACAGCAATCTCTATGGTATCGAGGCCGAGCTAACAACTGTCAAGAGCCGACCCTCCAAGGCCAACTCAAATGTAAGCCGTTCCTGAGCTAACCCCAATCTTGCCCTAGCAATTAAGGTGCTGAACTTCCGACACCAAACATACTTGAATAAAGGCCCACCCCTGCTCAGTTCACTATACTGTTAGAATCACAGAGTAAAACATGCACACGTTATCTTTTCTAACAACCATATTGTCCTTTCTAACAGAGGACGTTCTCTGAATACAATTTCGTATTTCCTTTGTAAATTATTTTCCTTCTTTTTAGCAAATAGCAATCTATTTTTGTAATTTTTTATAACGTAGAACTTACCCTAATAAGGAACTATAAATAATCACATAATGAAATAGCTACTACATAATATATAGAAGAGTACGCTGAACTTTTTACCCTCTCTTAAGCTACTCTTATCTAGCCCATTCGAGCGTAGACTAGTGGTGAGTGACCTCTGACCATACTTGTGTGTCATATCAAGTATTACCTGAGCTTGTGTGAGACGTTGGTGCATCATATCCATCATCGATGCATGAGAACCCCTTGCTCACCTTCGACTATCATTTACTTTTCAAGCCATCTTGCAGCTTAAACCCATCCTTTGGTTACGCGTGATATTGGGTTCGTGTGTTCATCCACAAGTACATATCAGAACAACTATCTATTTTATCAACAAATTGTCTTTAACTTAATCAAGTGAAATTCCTTGTAAACTTTTCAAGATAAATCTCAAAAGATAATCTCAATAGAAATTAAGTTTTGTCTCATCAAAATCACATGAATCACATGTTCTCACCATATGTTTTTGTTTGTTTCAACTTGCTCTTAGGAGTAAGAAATTAAAGAGATAGAGAGAGAAAGGTTGTACATATGTAAGAGTAGAGGCAAAATGTGTTGATTACTCGCAATTAGAGTGTTATGAATTGCTTGTGTGTGTTGGAATGAGAAGAGGGGGCCTATATTTATAGTGGAGGTCAAAATTGGGCTTAAGAAACTTCCATTTTTGTGAAAAATAACAACTTTTTCCATGGAAGCACAAATGGGTTCTTTTCCCCTTTTTTTGCTACAATTCATTTCGTACCTTACATGCATTCAGGGAAATATATTATGTAGTGACTAGAAGATGTCCTTCCATGTTTTTAATGAGTATCCTAAATTTTAATACTAAAAATATACTCCTATTTATCAAATTAAAACAGAATGCAATATGTACCATTCCTAATATTTTTCCTAACTATTCTCTCTTTTATGTGCCAATTTCCTTAAATGAAAGATTAAATCTTGATGCTATTCTAAAAATATGTCATGTGATCTTTCATTTTTTAAATTTTTATTTGACTTTAGGAGTAGAAAAACCCATTGAAATCAAGTAAAGAAGATGCAAGCACACAATGTATTTTCTTGCTTTTTTTGCTTTTGTTTTTGGAAGTCTCGATGGCTTGAGGAGGAAAAAGGAAGACACAAATCCAAACTCTAACCCCACCCCACCCCATTGCTAAGTACCTACATGTAGCTAGGCCATGTAGCACTTGCATGGTAGCAATGTATGTGCCATGTGGTTGCTACATAGCATACTAAGGTAGTGCCATAGGCATCTCAATTTGATACGAATTGTTGGGAAGGGAACACACAACATCCAATATTACATAAACCAATGGTAGGTCTAAACCATGAGATGGTCCAAAGAGTAAACGGTAAATGAAGGTTGAGCAAGGATCCTCGTACACGAACGATAGATATGGCACACCAATACCTCACATGAGCTTAAGTTACACTTATTAAGCACAAGTGTGGCTAAAGGGCACTCACCACTAATCTACGCTCATAATGGACTAAATAAAAGCAAACAAGAGTAAGCAAGGATACTTAGCTCATGCAAGAAAGCAATGTTTGAAATTCAATGATCATTAACTATTGTAGCTAATACAAATTATAAGTGTTTATATGAGTCAATTAGGGTAAGTGTAATACCCTAAGCTTTCAAGCAAATATAATAACCCTAAGATCCGAGCCCCTTAAATTTAAGAAACTAAGTTATGTTATTCGTTTTATTTCAAATTTCACGGTAAGATTAAAAAAGTTAGACAAAGTAATTCTAGTAAAGTCAATTTCTCAAAATAAGATATATAAAAATATTAATTTAAGAAAAACGTCAATTTATTGATAAAGCCAATAAAAATCAAAAATGTAAAATTCGAGTTTTTAGATATAGCGAAATATTAGAAATAAGTTAATTAACTTTCAAAAATAATAAATGAAGTTTAATTATATGTAATATACATATTCTTACATGGGATATGCATTATATGTATTAAATATATATAATAATAACAAATTATCAAAATATGGGAAATTAATATAAAATAATGGAAAATTAACAAAAAAATGAATGGTTAAGTCATCAAACCTATGTCATAACCTAGGATCAGTTGGGGCGATGAGTCAAAAGCTAAAAAAATAAGGAAATGACACCTTACAAAGCTGAACACCAAGGATTATTAGATTTTTTACACATGGCACCCACTTTTTAACATGTCATCATATCTATTACTATAAATAGGCCTTTTATACTTCATTTCATTATTTAGAAATTTAAAAACACAAGAAAAATCAAAGAAGAAAATTAGGGAAAAATCAGAAAAAAAAAAAAAAAAGAAAAATAGGGGAAAATCAAGTGCAAAATCTGATCAGGCTGGTTCAAAGGGTTGTAGGAATTCTGTAGTGGTGCCTATTTGGGGTTAAAGAAAGAACCACCAAAAGAGGTATTCCAATAAGGTTGGAAGCCGAAGGGTGGTCAAAAGCAATCGATTCAAGTGAACCAAAATTCCACCCGTAATTTATTTAATTTTATAAAAATATTAAATATTGTTAATTAATTATGAAATTTGGTTTTCTAAGGTTATTTTAGGTATAGAATAATATAGTAATTTTATTTTAGTTATATAATGATTGGAAATATAGGGTCCTTAAGAAAATACCCTATTTGAGGGAAAATTAAACTATTTTTTATAAATATTAAATGATGTTATTTCAAGCTCAATTTTTGTATATAATACACCTAATATATATATTTAATTTTGGTAACAATAATTTTCAAAATTTAGCATGTTTATTATTTTTTATAATTATTTTGAATAAAACTACCAGTTTTACCAAATTGCTAAAATAATTAGTCTTTGATGAAATTAATGAATGAGCCTTACATTTTTTGAATTTAGGAAGTTTATAATAATTTTTTGAATACTTAATTTTTATCTCACACATAAACTTGTTTATTTTTCCTAATTTTCCATTATTTCAAGCTAAAACCATTATTTTTGTAAAAATAAATAATAGTCAATTTAGTGTAATTAATGGTCAATAATTAAACTACATATTTTTATGAGTCTATAGGATTTTTTATGAAATTAATCAAGCCCGTATACTATTTATTGTGTATTTTCCTAGTATATACCTATATATTAGGTTAATATGTAATATAGCAATTAGTAGTATTGAAATATTTATCAAATCCATGTCAAATGAATACTTTAAGATATATTAAGAGTTGCTAGACAAGTTTAGAAAAAATAATTTTTAGGGTTTTTAGCTTAGAACTAAAGTTTATTCAAGTTAATTACAAAGTTGCGGTAGCGAATGATTGAGTTAATAGCAGGAAAGGGATATTTTTAGGCTTATAACCATATTGATCAATCTTGATTCTTAAGATATCTTAATAATACTCGAAATAACGATCATGACAATACAAAGTTTATTGAAGACGAATAGGGAATGAGTAAGATATGGTCAAATGAAGTTTAAAGATATAGTAGGAAAAGTTTATGAGAATTTAGATTCAACCGATACTTAACTTGGAAACTATGTTTATATTTTCTTAAGTGTGATAAGTAAGGAAAGACCATGTGGTGAAGTGTAGGATTTTACACTATTACTAAGCTTAAGTTAGTGGATCTAGCCCATGCTTGGAGTAAATATATTAGTACTCATAACACTGCGTGTTATTTGATGCTGTATTGATTGGATGTGACTGTATTTTAGGGGAGGACCGATATACTACTATAGTGAATGATGATGATGTGGTAATTTTGAATGATGATAACTATATCTTAGTTATATTGTTATGCTGCTATGTTAGGTATTGATTTGTGCTTACGAATGATTGTGCTAACTAAAGATATTAAGTGATTGCTAACTTAATCTTTTGGGTATTCACCTAAGTGAACCTTAAGTAAGATACTAGAATTCTGCTAAGGAGAGTTCGAAAACTAGAATCAGATCATTAGGTTGAATAAAATTGAAAGATTGGTTATGTTAAGTGATGTACTTTAGTTGTTATTGCATATCATGACATGACATGGCATAAAAAGGACCTACAAGTCAAAACTTTTAGAATGAGGCTTCTAAGTAATCATGGAAAAAGAATGGCTTTATGAAGTCAGTTTTTAGAGGCATATAGATTTGCATTGCCCAAACATTGTGACTATTTTGATAGTCAAATTCTATAAACTATAGTGTGTAGTCTAGTTTGGCATTATTGCCTTCTTGATTTGGTGAACTACAGTGCGTAGTCTAATTTTGTAAAACAAAGTTAAGGGTCCTTCTCCTAAGCAACTCCTCCTTACCTTTTTGTTATATTAGTAGACTACAGTATATAGTCCAATTTAGTAGGGGTCCTACTCCCAAGCAACTCCTTGCTACCCATAGGTTCCGAGACGTTGTATCCAAATACGAGGTTATGTCGACTAACGAGATGAAAATTAGAGGGCATAGGATATCAATACCAATGCATGCCATGTGTATGAGCATAGTATGTTGTAATGCTATCAATAAATTCATAGTTGGGTGAATGCATATGTGAAGTTAAACTTGCAGGTTATGGTTGAAATGTTTCAGTAGTGATATGCAATATTGTCTATCATATTGTCTATATTGTATTGTTTGTTATCCACTCTCACTTAACTTCAGTAGTTGAGAGGATAAAATGTTTTATCCTTAAGTTAACAACATCATGAAGGGCCTAACACTAGGAAGAATATATACTGAGAGCTTTAGTCAGAGTTAGCAACTTTCAGATGGAACCTATACTAAGTTAGGAATCTTACTATTTTAAAGATGTCAACGTAAAAGGATGGTTAATGTTTTGATATAAATAGTGAACTGTACACATAATTTTTAACTAAATATCTAATTGAACTCCAATGTAGCAACCCCTTTATCATGTAAACAAAGTTATCTTTTGATGAATGAGCAAGTTGAGTTAAGTTTTTTAACAGGTATTCCTATATGATGGTGCATTCTGTGCTAAGCCGTAATGAGACAGTAAGTCCTAAGGATATATAAATTACAATAAAGAATTCCTACTAGAAAAGGAAAAAGGAATAAATTACAAGGATAGAGCTGTAACCAAACAAAAAGGGGATATTTTGGTATAAAAGGATAGTATAGATGTTAGAAAAGGGGGTGCATGTCAACTGTCCATTCTATGGTCTTAATGATACTGTTTGCCGAGCAGAATAGGTTCTAAGCATATCAGGTTGGGGTTAGATGTTCGGTAACTTAGATGTTATCGAGCCTAGTTTTTTTTTCTCTTCTCCCGGTTTTTATAAATTATGTTTCTATAAACCGATCAACATTAAACCCTACCTGTTTAATACTGACTCTCAATTAGGGTTTAAAGAAAATTGGTCTTTATTTTGAAAATGTATTGAAGTCGCCACCCGACTGAAGTTGAGAAAAAAAGGAGTTAATTTTTTTTGTTATAACTTAGCTATTAGTCTATCAATTAAACCAATTTTATAAAAAAGAGGTTTTAGAAACCAGAAATTTGGATCTAAGGGTTAGATATTTTAAACCCTTATGAGTAACATAAACTTTTCAAATTTTACCTTATCCTTAAACATCACTTTTCAATTCTATAAAACAAAAACTCAATTATTAGTTACTCTAATTTAGATAACTTAAGTAATCTAAACTAAAGAAGGAAAATTAGGCTTTTTTACTTTTTACCATCACCCCATAGGTGCCTATGCACCCGCTATTCGAGATCAGACGTATATAGTTCTTTTTTATAAAACTTTAGTAGGTTGGGTTTGTTTTAATTTGAAAATACGCCGAATTTACCATTTTAACCCAATTTAGCTTTACTTAAGAAAATTTCTTAAAAAGAAGGTCTTAAATCGGAACTTTTATTTTTTTGAAAAAAATTCTAAAGTGCCCTAATTTGAACATGACTCAATTTTTTTTTTTCTTATTTTAAAAAATAAATGTTTTTCTAAGTGATAAGACCATTTGTTTATTCACTAACTTATGTGTTTTTATTATTTTTTTATATTATCTTATTTATCTTTTTTGTTTTATCTATTTCTACTTTTAAAAAACTATTCTTTTTCGCTTTTCTTTTTCTTTTTTCTTGTTTTTCTTCTTTCCTTCTTTCTTTTTTTTTTTTTTTACATTACAATTTACAAATGGGAAATAAATGAATAAATAAAACAAATAAAATATATATATAACTCGGGTTGGAAATTAGTTCGAACCAAGAGAGAAGCGCAGGTCGAATCTGGTTTGGGTCATCAAATCGAGTCATCGAGTTAGAACAGGTCGAGCCATCAAATCACCAACCTCAACTGCAACAGCTTAGCTAGGAGCAATTCAGGTCATTCTAAGCAGCAAATCAAATGGGGAAAGAGGTTTTCATGTGTTTTAGATTAGGAATAGGGGGGGTAAGCTTAATGCCTTAACCGATGGAGGTGGTTTTAATGGTAGTTAAAGTTATGATGATGGTGGTAGTAGAGTATTGCACTGTTCAGCGGCTACTAGAGTTGGGGAGGTGTGGGGTTGGTGGTTTTGGGGTATCACGAGTCTCGTGGTAATGTTGGTTTGGGCCAATAAGGTAGCCAAAGTGGTGGTTCGAGTGATGGATCACAGTAGCTAAGGTTTTAGCCTAGTTGTAGAGTTTAAGAGCACAGTGGTGGTTGTAAGGATAGTGATCGAAAGCTAGGAGTATGGGGATTGCAGCCATAGTGTTGGTTTTGTTTGAAAGCCACCACAGCCAAATTTAGAGCTAGAGTGAGAGAGCTACGGTTAGAGAGAGAAAGTGATCGAAAAGAGAAAGAGAGAGCTCGTAAGTGGTTTCTGATCCTCATGAGTGATTGTATGTGTTGTGAAATAGACCCAAGACTCCTATTTATACATCAATTCAACTCAAAAAACAAGGATAGCCAAGATCAGGTTAAATGAAAATGTTCCAATTTTCAATTTTTTCCAATTTTTGGAGCTCGATTTGACCAATGAAAGGGATGAATCTGGTCTTGCCCTTTGGTTTATTCGAAGTAGGCCATGCGAAGGATGATATTGCACCATTAATTGGTGTGTTTAAGCAAAGAAGTTGTGCGAAATCTATAGCCAAAGTGAAGGGGTTGAAGCTATTTGTTGGGGAAAGTGGAGGAAAACACAAGAAAGACAAAGGAAAGGGAGAGAAAAGCGATTGACATGGCACTAACATGGCGCCATGTTAGCCACGTTGTCCGATTACGATGTGCCACATATCCTCATGTGACATGTAGTAGTTAACATGGCATGCCATGTGGCGCCACATTAGTGTTAACCAATCCAAGGCTGCCACTTGTCAAGATACATGGCACAATGAAATCTTAACACGTGGCAATGCAATTAGTGTTGTGGGAAAAAGAAAAAGGTAGTTTTTTCCTCTAACAAGATCCGAACCCAAGACCTCTAACCAAAGCTACTGCTATGTGTAAGTACTTATCCATTAAGCCATTAGCCTATGTCTTATCCATATATTTAGGCCTAAGCCAGATTCAAATCTAAGCCTAAGCCTAATGGTCCTCTTTCTAAATTTATTAAAAATCTATTTTATTAAATTATTATTTTCTAAATTCCCTAAATCTTCTATTTATTTTTTTTTTTGTGACTTTTCAATTTTCTAAATTTTTTCATTTTTTTGTATTTTCTAAATTTCTTATCTTTTGTGTTTTTTCCTATTTTCCTATTTTTTTATATATTTTTCCTAGATTTCCTATTTTTTTATGCTCTTTCCTATTTTTCTATTTTTTTGTATTTTTCTAAACTTCTTATTTTTTGGATTTTCTTTTTTTTTGTGTGTTTTTCTTAATTTAAGACCCCTTATCCTATTGAAATAAAATTAAAAAAAGGGGAAGGCAAAAATTGGGTATCTACAGATGTTTCGAATTAAGGAAGG
Source organism: Lumnitzera littorea (assembly GCA_024138015.1). Classification (NCBI taxonomy): domain Eukaryota; kingdom Viridiplantae; phylum Streptophyta; class Magnoliopsida; order Myrtales; family Combretaceae; genus Lumnitzera; species Lumnitzera littorea. Next base: position 65,902,715 of record JAMXBB010000012.1, on the reverse strand, counting down.
ATTGGTTCTGGAGATAGCCCATTGTTTGGTCAACCTCTGATGGTCAACTCGAGTTCAAGGTAGCTCGGCCTTAGTAATGTATCAGGTCAGCAACAAGCAAATTCAGTGCTTAACCTTGGACTAATGTTACGAAGGGGTCAACTCAACAACAAGTCAGTCACTATAAGAGTCTCCTTGATGAGGTGGAAAGTAAAGTAATTTGGCAAGTCAAACTAGAGATAGGATTGCTCTTCTGAGTTTAGCTCTCCTTAAACAATTCAATCAACAATGTGGATGAGTCTTCAAGCTCAGGAACGAGTGATTGGTCTATGATCCTTATCATCCCCACCAAGCTATTTGAGAGTTAGGGTCAAATCTGGCTCGACTACTTGTTACTCTTCTTCAAGAACATATGGATAAAGGTCGGTAATGTTCAAGGAGTCTAAGACTCTATAGTCTTCAAGTAATTTAATCCTGTAGGCATTAAGATTAATCTTTTCAAGCACTTTAAATGGTCTATCAACTTTGGGGGATAACTTATTCTTCCTTAGACCTAGAAATCGTTCTTTATAGAGGTGGATCAAAACTAAATCACCTGGTTGAAATTCTTAGTTCTTCCATCCTCAACCCCATCCCTCAAGCTTAGTAGTAGCTTGGCTTAGATGTTTTACGACATTTTGGTGCATTGCCCTAATGGCCTCAAATTTTTCTATAACTAATTGATCAGCATTCTGGTTTAGAAAAGGCATTTAGTCTAATGGGAGCTCTAGGTTGAATCCGTAGGCGGCTTTAAATGGTGATATGCTTGTAACACTATAGGCGATCCTGTTGAAGGTAAACTCAATTATGAGTAAGCACAAATTCTAATAAATCATGTTTCGACCAACTGTAACTTAGAGTAAAGTCGCTACAGTTCTATTGATAACCTCAGTTTATCAATCTGTTTGTGGATGACAATATGTACTGAACAACAATTTAGTTGCCATTCACTTCCATAGGGTCCTGTAGAAGTGACTCATAAATTTCGAGTCTCAATTTGAAACAATAGTCCTAAGCACTCCATGAAGTTTGACAACCTCCTATAAGAAAAGAAAAGAGATAGCCAAAGTGTCATTAGTCTTAGAGCAAAGCACCAAGTGTGCCATCTTGTAAAATCAGTCCATGACTACCATGATGGAGTCCTTCCATCAAGACACCCTCAACAATCCTAACATAAAGTCCATGCTCATCTTAAATCATGGTTTGGTTAAGATCAGCAATGGTAAATATTGTCCTCACTCAGCTTAGCTCTTCTCTTTGCCTTTTTGCAGGTAGCATACTTTTCCAATACCACTGGGACATTCTTTCTTATCTTTGGCTAAAAGAATCTAGAGGATAGTACCTCATGAGTTTGATGCTTGCCAAAATGTCCAAATAATCCTCCACCATGTACTTCGTGCATTAATAACTCTCTCATTGAATAAGTCGGGATACATAATATCCTCTTTCTAAATGAGTATCATCCACCCTATGATAGTCATCAAGTGTTCAGCCTTCTTTACATATATCATAGATCGGACCAAAATGTGGGTCCTCAACATAAAAATCCTTTATCATAGAAAATCCCAATAATCAAGTCAAGAGTTTGGCTAAGAGGGAATGTTGTCTCGATAAGGCATCAACCACTACATTGTTCTTACCATTCTTGTACTTCACAACATAAGAAAATCCCTCCATAAACTCAACCCACTTGGCTTATCTTCGAGATAACTTTGACTAGCTCTTCAGATATCTCAAAGATTCATGATCAATGTAGATCACAAACTCTTTGGCTAGCAGATCATATTGCCGTACAATTAAGGCTCAAATCAAGGAGTAAAACTCCTTATCATGAATAAAACAATTGAGTGTAGCTCCTCTAAGCTTTTTAATGAAGTAAGCAATAGATCGGCCCTCCTACATCGGTACAGCACCTATGCTTAGTCCAGATGTATTACACTCTACTTCAAAAGCTTTATTAAAGCTTAGTAGAGATAAGACAAGGACAGTAATCAGTTTCTCCTTTTCCTCTTCAAAACTCCTCTGTTCCTTCTCTCTCCACCTAAACTCTAACATTTTTCTTTGACAATTCAGTGAGTAAGGCTACAATGGCACTAAAGTTCCTTATAAATCAGTGATAAAATGATGCCATGCTTTGGAAACTTCTCACACCGACTAAACAGGTCGGTACTAGCCATTCAGTAATCACTTGTATCTTCTCATCATCAACTCAGATGCCACAATCACTCATAACAAACCTGAGAAAGATCACTTCAGGTCAACAGAAGTCACATTTTTTTCATATTGGCATAAAGCTTCTCAACTTGGAGTTTTGAGAAAAGAGCTCAAAGATGCTTTTTATGAGTCTCCAGGTCAGGACTATAAACAAGAATATCATCGAAACACATAACAACAAATTTTCCAATGAGTCTTTGAGTACATGGTTCATCAATCGCATGAACATGCTCGAGGCATTTGACAATCCAAATGGCATAACAAGTCATTCATATAATCCATTTTGGGTCTTGAATGCGATCTTCCATTCATCTCCCTCTCGCATTTGGATAGTTCAATTTGTCTAGCCTTTTTTGCCTCTTCAATTTCCTCATCAATATTGTCAACCTCAATGGCCAACGCTTCTCCTTGGATCACCATGGTTCTTCTGTTTGGACATTGGGTAGCCATATGTCCAAACCTTTAACACTTGAAGCACTTGATTTTACTTATCTTATTACCGAAGCTTTAACCTTTCCTAAACTTCCTCAAGATCTCCTTCTCTTCTGCTCAAGTAATTTGAGCAAGTTAGGCTTTAGCAATCTTACTAGGTTATATCCACACAAGTCTACTTAGAACAAGTCAAGTAGTAGTCAGTAAACTAATAGGAGCTCGGATTCTTCCTATTTGGTGCCTCTTAATTCTCTAAGCAGCTTAGATAGCTTCATCAAGTGAACCAATATCCATAGTCTCCAATCTCATACTTCAACCTACTAATGAATCTGGATACAGGCTCAATAACTTCACATCGAATCATTAACATCTAGAATTCCTTCACATACACATCTACACTTGATCCTCCTTGCCTCAACTCCTGTAATCTCTTGAAGGTGTCCTACAAATCGGAGCTAAGAATAAATCTTCATCTCATCCCAACACCTAACTTCTTGTTCTCCTTCTTTTCTACGGGTAGCCTACATATTCTTCCACCATAAGGCAATATATCCAGTAAACTCAAGTGAGGCAAGTTTAACCTTAGCATTATTAGGCACTTCATGGCATTCAAATTGCTTCTCAATCTTATCTACCTAATCCATGTTGTGCTCAACATGTCCACTTCTAGAAAAACTAGGGATATGCATCCTCAATCCTTCCACTCTAGGAGCTTGAACATCCAACTCCTCAAGCTCATAATACTCTTCCACTTCATCATTTACTTCCTCATCCTGCTCTTCGTTCTCTCCTAATGCCAATCTATGTCCAGCAACTCTACCTACTCCTCCAGCTCGGTGTGGTCAAGCTTAAGCATTAGTTAGGGCGTATTGGTCATTGCCTCTATCAGGCTATTCATTGGCTTATCCTTCGTAAGGACCATTTATGGTTTGTTGTCGATCTTTGTTTATGGTAGTCACCAAACTAGCCACCAAGTCAATAAGTCTATCCAATCGGTCACCTACAGGCTAGGGTGTGAAACTTCCTTATTAACTTTAGCCATTTCAAGCGCCACACTCTTATTTTCCTAAGGTTCATTAAGCACTAGAATTGAACATTACTATATACTAATAGCTGAAATACAACTCAAAATTCCTTTCTCTTCAAACAATAGCAAAACAACACAATGCTACAATTATTACAACCAAACACATAAAGAACCAAGCAAAATGCACACTCACTCTTTTTTTGCGAATAAGAAACAGGGGAAAATAGACCCTAAAGTTTCTTTAACTCTATACACTCTTTGACCACTCACAACAAAGATAAATAGATTCTAAAACACTTACAATAGTAGAAAGCCACTTATAGTACAAGCAATAGGAACTAGCTCGAACATAGCCAAGATTTGATACTAAGATGATACAAATCACCAAGAAGGGAACATACAACGTCCAATATCATGCAAACCAAAGGTAGGTCCAAACCGTAAGATGGTTCAAATAGTAAATGACAGTTGAAGGTTGAGTAAGGGTCCTCATGCACCAACGATAGATATAATGCACTAACGCCTCACACAAGCTCAAGTTGCACTTGATATTATGCACAAGTGTAGCTAGGGCACTTACCATTAATCTACGCTCACAGTTAACTAGATAAGAGTAAACGAGAGTAAACAAGAATACTTAGCTCATGCAAGCAAGGAATGTCTGAAATTCAATGATCATTAACTGTTGTGGCTGATGTATAATTACAAGTATTTATAAAGCCTAATTAAGGCAAGTCCTAGGTATATACAAATTAAAAAAAAAAAAAAAAGAAAGGATTCCTACTATAAAAAGGGAAAGGAATAAATTACAAGGATAGAGTTGTAATAGGACAAAAAGGGGATATTCTAGTATAAAAGGATAGTACAGATATTAGAAAAAGGAGGAGCGAGTCAACTATCCATATAAACACCTAATTTTTGCACCACCCCACCCTCCCTACCCCCACTCTTTATTTTTTTTCAATAGGATAAAGGGTCCTAAATTAGGAAAAAATGCAAAAAAAATAATAATAATAAGAAAAATAAGAAAAAAAACCCAAAAAATAAAAAATGTAGAAAAATACAAAAAATATATATAAAATTTAAGAAAAACAAAAAAAAAAGTAAGAAATGCAAAGAATAGAAAAATTCATAAAAAGTAGAAAAAAAAAAAGTGGATTTAAGAAATTTAGAAAATAATAAGTTTTCATTTTTTTCTTAAATTTTCTACCTTTTTTTTTTAGATAGAGTAGAATCTTTAATTTAGATATAAAGAAAAAAAAAAAAAAAGGAAAGGAGTATTAGGCTTGGACTTAAATTCAAATCTAGCCTATATAAACCTTGTCTATATTTGCAATTCAATTGCATATATGAACAATGTATAGGCTAACAATTGAATGGATAAGTACTTGAGCATTAAAATTGGATTAGGCTAAAGGCCTAGAGTTTGCATCTCACTAGGCACAAAGTGCCATTTTCTTTTTGAAAGTAAAAAGTATATATATATATATAAAATAAGAAAATTTAGAAAGTACAAGATGAAAAATAAAAGTGTAGAAAATTCTTCTAGAAACTAAGCATTATGCTTTTCTTTTTTAATTTATTTATTTTCTTTTTTTTTATGCTTAGTTATTAAGAGTATTAAAAAAAAAAAAGTCAGGCTGTCGATTAGACCAGGTTTAGGCTTAGTCTATGAAACCAAAACAAGGCCGAAGGCCCTTGCCCATTGCAACATGCACGTAACCGCCTACATTTCTTTCTTGCCCATGCGTGTATGGTACACACGCCAGTTCAGGTGCATGCATTCGTACATTCTACACATACTAGGGTAGTTTTTTTCCTCTAATTTCCGGTTGTTTCTCCTAAATTTTAGCCTTTTCCCCAACACATTCTCTTCAAAAAAACAACCCAGTGGCTCATCTTTAAGCCACCTTTTCGAATATATACTACACAATTCCATTCAAATTAATGATGGAATCATGTATTACGCCTAGCTTATTTAGCATTTGACCCAAAATTCTATTCAAAAACATGCATTTATTAAGTCAAATTCTGAATTAAAAATTGAAAAAACTTTAAATGCTTGACTTTGACCCAAGCTTAATTTGAGCTTTATTGATTGATTCAAAGCTTCTAAATGGAATTTTAAGCAAAAACGTTCATCTAGGAACTCCATTTAATTGGTAACTTCAATTGAAATCAAAGAAAATTGGATCAAACAGTCAAGACCCATTAATTTTCGATATTGAATTTAATGGCGATTTTAGACTTTCCCAAACATTTTTATGCTAGGAACAGTATAAATAGGGATTAGGAATCACATTTCAAAGACAACAAAACTTCGAAACACTCTAGATAAGAAAAAATTAGAGCTTTCTCTCTCTAGCACGATTTCTCTCTCTCTACAATAGCATCCTCCCTACCGCTTTTCGAAAAAAACCACCACCACGACGAGCTCTAACACCTCTAAAATATTAAAACCTAACCTCACATTCCCTTCCAACGAACACCACATGCCACTACCGACAACCACCGCAAGCCACCAACTTCGATCACTACCCAAATGACCACCAAATATCAAGGCACCAATCTTACACCATCCCCCCATACCCCACCACAACCGACACCAACACCCCCCCCCCCCCCCCAAAAAAAAAAGGTCCAATA